>JAQPPZ010001934.1:1200000-1800000 GCA_028583015.1 Wollemia nobilis | reverse complement strand
TGAGTACTTCTGAGAAATCCTATTCTGCTATGCATCTTCTTATAATTTTGTCGTGTCCTATTTAAATAGGAGACCATCCATCCATAGGAATGATGTGCTTTTCTCTATGACCACCTACTTTTCTCGATAAGAGAGAGCAGGTGAGGTCATTTTGATGGCCAAGTAATTGGCTATATCTGCATACCATGGGGTTTGCTCACTAATAGTGAACAAATGTTCATCCAAAAACTGGTCTTCCACTGCTTGATGGTCTGTTGGTATCAATCTGGATAGAAAATATGCCGTGACGTTATCCTTGCCTGGTTTTTCAACTATGGTGATGTCGAATTCCTGTAGTAGCAATAGCCATCTGATAATTCTTCTACCAACAGTCAGCTTGCTCATTAGGTATCTGATAGCTGCATGGTCCGTATGGACAAAAACCTTATATCCGGTGATATAGTGGTAGAATTTTTTTATAGCATGGACAACTACTATAAATTCCTTCTCTGTCACTGTGTAGTCAAGCTCTACTCTTGCCAAGTTTTTACTGACATAATAAATGGCATAAAATTCTTCGCCATATTTTTGTCCAAGGACTGCTCCAATCGCACCGTTGGATATGTCACAGTAAATATGGAATGGTATTGTCCAATTTGGTCCTCTTAAAACTGGTGTAGATATTAGTTTCTCCTTAAGCAATTGGAATGCTTCTTCGTAGTCCTCCATCCAATTGAACTCAAAATCCTTAGATAATAGAGTGTGCAGTGGTTTGGCAATTTTGCTAAATTCGGTAATAAATCATCGATAGTATCTGACTGATCCAAGAAAACTTCTAACCTCTTTCTACATTCTGGGGCTGGGTAGGTCTTTGATGACCTTAATATTCCTTTTATCAACTTTTATTCCTTCTACAGAAAGGTGGTGCCCCAGTATGATGCCTTCTTGCATCATCATAAAGCATTTTTCATTACTTAGGGACAAATTATTTTCCTTACTTCTGTCGAGCACTCTTTTCAAATTCGTCATTGCCTCCTCAAAGATTTCTCCATAGATGGTGAAGTCATCCATGTATACCTGTTGAGCAAGGTGCAGCAACAATATTGTCATTGTTGTCAACACAGTCAGATAGATCTGTTGATGCAGTGGACAGGAAGTTCAAAAGCTATTTAGATGCAGAAGATAGGAGTTCAAAGGTTATTCGGAGTATGTACAGTGATTTTCCAAGAAGACCGAAGTGGCCCATATGCAAAAGATCAAAGAAAAAGACAAGTAAGAAAAGTGTCGCGATATCGCGACATATACGACGAGCAAGAAAAAGCTGTCACGATTTCGTGACATGTTGGAAGAGAGAGAAAAAGCAGGAAAAACTATCATGATTTCGTGACATGTTGGAAGAGAAAAAGCAAGTGGAAAAACTGTCGCGATTTCGCGACATGTTGGAAGAGAGAGAAAAAGTAGGAAAAATTGTCACGATTTCGTGACATGTTGGAAGAGAAAAAGGCAAGTGGAAAAACTGTCATGATTTCATGACATGTTGGAAGAGAAAAAGAAAGTAGGAAAAAGTGTCACGATTTCGCGACAAGTTCGAAGAAAGAGAACAAGTAAAAAAAGTGTCACGATTTTGTGACATGTCGCATTTTCGTGACTAAAATAGGAGAGAGAAAGTAAGTTGGAAAAGTGTCGCGATTTCGCGACATGTCGCATTTTCGTGACTAAAATAGGAGAGAGAAAGTAAGTTTGAAAAGTGTCGCGATTTCGCGACATGTCGCATTTTCGTGACTAAAATAGGAGAGAGAAAGTAAGTTTGAAAAGTGTCACGATATCGCGACATGTCACATTTTTGTGACAAAAGAAAGAGAGGAAGCGTATGAAAGCATAAGTGTCACGATTTCATGACAAAAGAAGAAAGCAAGACTTCGAAAGTAGAAGTGTCATGATTTCATGACAAAAGCAAAGAAGCTAAGTATGGAAGCAGAAGTGTCATGATTTCATGACAAAAGTAGAGAAGAAGACTTTGAAGGCAGAAGTGTCATGATTTCGTGACAAAAGCAAAGAAGCTAAGTATGAAAGCAGAAGTGTCATGATTTCATGACAAAAGCTAAGTTGAAGACTATGGAGGCAAAAGTGTCGTGATATCGTGACAAAAGCAAAGTCGAAGTCTATGGAAGCAGAAGTGTCGTGATATCACGACAAAAGCAAAGATGAAGTATATGGAGGTAAAAATGTCATGATATCGTGACAAAAGAAAATATGAAGTCTGTAGAGGTAAAAATGTCGCGATATCATGACAAAAGAATAGAGAAAGCATATAGAGGCGAAAGTGTCGTGATATCATGACATGTATTTTCATGGTTGAGTTGAAGCTGACGAAGACCGATGACAACCGACTAAAATTAGGGTTTACAGTTGTTATGAAAGCCGACTAAGATTAGGGTTTTCATCATAAAAAATATTGTTATAAAAGGAGGGTTGTTTGGAGAATTGATAAGTGGTCGAATGTGTGTGAAATACGGTCGTTGTGCACAGAGAGCAAGTCGTGTCGAATCATGCTAAGTGCAAAATTTGCAAAGAGAGTAGAGTGTGCAAAAGGGAGAAGACGATCGTGAAGTTTGACTGTAATGAAGTAGAGTGTGCGAAGTGATTGCGTAGAGAGAGCAAAGTGCATAGAGAATGCAAAGGTGAAGAAGACTAGTTAGGGTCTTGCAAAAGCAAAGGTATCTTATTGTCAAACTTATAGATTCAAATTGAAGTCCAGGTTGCAGCTTGGCATCAGGGGTTGGTGCTCCTTTCTATTGGTGTAGATAAATAAGGGGTTGGTGCTCCTTCTAGTTGGTGTTGGTAAATCAGGGGTTGGTGCTCCTTTCTGTTGGTGTAGATAAATCAGGGGTTGGTGCTCCTTCCAGTTGGTGTTGGTAAATTGATTGTAAAGTTGGTGCTTTGCAAAGGCTAGATTTGGATGGTAGTCCAAGCAGTCAATTTTTGAGGAGTAGCCACATTGGTGAACCTCGTTAAATCTTGTGTTGTGTGATGCTCTTTTGTTATACTTGTTGTATCTAGTAATAAGTTTTAATTGTTGCGGTATTAAGAGCTATAAATTTAAGTTTATAGAGCTACACTGATTCACCCCCCCTCTCAGTGTCATTGTAAGACTAACAATTGGTATCAGAGCTAAGTTCCTGTACAAGCTTAACCGGCTAGGGTGATCTTGGAAGTAACACAATGGCATTTGAAGAAGTAAAATCAGAAAAGGAAGGAGTGAACTCTGAAGTATGTGGTGAAAACCCTGAGGCTGAAGTAGATCTAGAAGGTGAGTTGATCTCTGCACTTGAAGAGTGGAAAATAGAGAGGAAAAAGAATAAGAAAATTTCAAAAAAGCTTGAGGATGCAAATGAAATCATAACCGGTCTAAAAGTACAGACAGAAGAATACAAGAAAATATCTGAAGATCTCGAAGTACAAATTACCATGAAAATAGATTATTGCTGCAAACTAGAAGAAGAGAATGTTGGTTTACGGATGCAGATAGAAGAGATGAATCACAAAATTAGTTGCTATCACAAACGCGAAGAAAGTTCTATGAGGCTGGATAAGATTATAAATGACCAAAGGCCTGCGAGGCATCAAATTTGGTCCGGGTTTCATCGAAGGAGAATCATCAAATGGATCAAAGGCTAGAAATGTAGAATCCATAAAGAATGAAGATAAGAAAGAGGTTGATCAAGGAAAAATGTCTCATGCAAAAGAAAGCAATAATGCCAGGCACGAAAGGAGAATTGACAATGATGGATTCACCAATGTCACACATCAAAGAAGAAGAAGACCTATGGCTCCTACGGCAACATGGCAAAGACCATCACCCAGGTTCAATTATCCCTTTTCTGGTTTCTGTTTTAAATGCAATGGCTATGGACATAAAATCTCAGACTGCAAATATAATGTAAGACCAAGGAATTTCACCGGTAGAAATGCTTTTTCTCCTCTGATGAATTATACGGTAGAATGTTATAAGCTGTCATAATTTTGGGCACATTGCAAGAAACTGTAGAAGTACATTTGCATCAAATCAGTTTTAGGGAAGAAAATTTCAACCAAATAGGATGAGACAAAATAGAAAACTTCTCGAAAAACATGCACAAGCTATTGATAAGGGAAAGGCAAAACAAGAGCCCAAAACTACTATCAAAATGGAGTGGAAAGGAAAAGAGCGACTTAAGGAAGAAAAGGAATCCTTAATCGTACAAACAACATTTAAAGCACAGAATAAATATGTACCATGGATACTTGATAGTGGATGCTCCAGTCATATGACAGGTGACAAACAAAAATTTGAGAAGTTACAGAAATATGAAGGTGGTTCAGTAAAGTTTGGAAATAATGATGGAGCTAAGATAGTTGGCAAAGGTTCAGTTAAAATTAGTGACGGAAAAATTAAGTCGAGAAGAAGTCTTGTTTGTGGATGGTTTGAAACATAACTTGTTGAGCGTAAGTCAGATTTGTGATAAAGGTCATGAAGTAGTTTTTATGAAGCGGGGTTGTGAAGTCAGAAAAACAAACAGTGGAAAATTGATAGCAACTGGATCAAGGACATCTGGCAACTTGTACACGCTCTCGAGAGACTTCAGAAGGAGCTTGTTTTATTGGACAGGAAGAAGAAAATTGGTTGTGGCACAAGAGACTCGGTCATATCAGTTTTGATAATCTAGTAAAAATCAACTCAAAAAGGGCGGTGAGAGATATTCCCACCATCGACAAACACTGCAAACAACATTTGTGCTTCATGCCAAAAGGGGAAGCAAACTAGAGTCACATTCAAAACAAAAGAGTACTACACAAGCAAACCTTTGGAACTAATACACACTGATTTATGTGGACCCATGAGAACACAAAGCATAAATGGTGACAAATATTTTATGTTGTGCATTGATGACTATTCCAGAATGACATGGATATTTTTCTTGAAGCATAAATCAGAAGCTTTTAAAATGTTCAAGATTTTCAAAAACCATGTTGAGAATGAAACAGGAAAGAGGATCAAATGTTTAAGATCAGATAGAGGAGGAGAATTCATTTCAGAGGAGTTTACAGAGTACTATGAAAAATACGGTATTAGGAGACAGTTTTCAGCAACCAGGACACCTCGGCGAGAATGGAGTGGTAGAAAGAAAGAACAGGACGAGTGCAAGAAATGGCACGGACTATGTTGGCTGAAAGCAGAGTAGCGAGACAGATTTTGGAAAGAAGCGAGTCCATACTGCGGTGTATATCCAAAATAGGTACATGCTGAGAACACATGAAAGCAAAACTCCTTATGAGTTGTGGTTCGGTAAAAGGGCAACAACAAAATACCTCAAAGTTTTTGGCGAGCAAGTGCTACATCAAAAAAACTGAATATAATCTTGGTAAGTTTGAAGATAGAGCGGATGAAGGTATTTTTGTTGGTTATTCATCAAAAATCAAAGCTTACAAATGCTACAAAAAGATGCTAAATAAAATTGTGGACGAGTGTCGATGTTAAATTTGATGAAGGTAGAGAACGAGTAATTAGCTATGAAAAGAACTACCCAATTTATGAAGAGGTTATTGAAGGAGATGAGGAAAACGAAATGGAAAAGATACAAAAAATTGACTCGGATGATTTAAGTTGTGATTCAGAAGTGGAAGAAAATAAGAAATTCAAAACAGAGCAGTTGGCAGAAAAATCATCCTAGAGAGCAAATAATTGGAGACCCCAAAGTTGGTGTTCAGACAAGAAGAAGAGTAGTAAGTAACTACTCTCTATTATCCAACATTGAGCCCAAAAATGTTGCTGACGCAAGCAAAGATGAAAGTTGGATGAAGGCAATAAATGAAGAATTAGATCAGATCGAGAAAAACGAAACTTGGGAGTTAGTACCTAGACACTGCAAATAAAAATATAATCGGGACTAAATGGATTTTTTGAAACAAATTGAATGAAGACGGACAGGTAGTCAGAAATAAAGCAAGATTGGTATGTAAGGGTTATGCACAAGTTGAAGGCATTGACTTTGAGGAAACTTTTGCACCAGTAGCTAGACTAGAGGCAATTAGAATGTTTTTGGCTTTAGCAGTCTACAAGAATTTCAAAGTTTATCAAATGGATGTGAAATCAGCGTTTTTGAATGGGAAACTTAAAGAAGAGGTTTATATTGAGCACCTAGATGGTTTCCAACTTGGTGATGATCCCAACTTGGTTTGCAAGTTGAAGAAAGCATTATATGGCTTAAAACAGGCACCTCGAGCATGGTATGCAAGGCTAGACAACTATCTCACTCAACAAGGGTTTAAGAAAGGTATGGTGGATAGTAATTTGTATGTCAAAATAGAAAATGGGCATCTTATTGTTCTTGTTGTATACGTAGATGATATCATATTTGGCAGCGACAAAGATGAGTCGTGTAAAGATTTAGCAAATAAGATGCAGAAAGAATTTGAAATGTCAATGATTGGTGAACTTTCGTATTTCCTCGGGTTGCAAGTTAATCAAAATAAGAAGGGCATATTTATTTCTCAAGTTAAATATGTGAAAGAGATGTTAAAAAAGTTCACAATGGAGGATTGTAAGCCAGTTAGCACTCCCATGATGACGGGTTGCAAGTTGAGCAAGGATGACAAATCTCCACCTGTTGATCAAACCATGTACGGATCTATGATTGGAATCTTACTATACACGATAGCTACCGGACCGGATATTTTGCAGGCGGTATGCATGGTAGCATGATTTTAGGCTAATCCCAAGGAGACTCATGTGACAACAGTGAAGAGGATTCTTCGGTACCTCAAGGGTACTATGGAGTATGGGTTATGGTATCCGAAAGGTAAAGACTTCACCCTTATTTCGTATTCGAGATGCAGATTGGGCAGGATGTGTAGATGATAGAAAGAGTACCGGTGGAGGTGCATTCTATCTTGGAGACAGATTGGTCGCGTGGCACAGTAAGAAACAAGAGTCAGTTTCCTTATCGACAGTAGAGGCGAGAATATATTGCGGCGACAACATGTTGTACGCAGGTATTGTGGATGAAACAAACCCTGAAAGATCTTGGTATTAGCTTCGGTGAGCCAATATCGGTTAAGTGTGATAACACCGGTGCCATTAACATCTCCAAGAATCCGGTTATGCATTCACGCACAAAACACATTGCTATCGGGTATCACTTTTTGAAGGAGAAAGTTGTGGAAGGTGAGGTTAAGTTGGATTTTGTTCCAACTACGGAGCAAGTAGCGAGATATCTTCACAAAACCATTGCCCAAGGAAGTTTTTGAGTACCTTCGCAATAAATTGGGAGTGGTCACACTTCCCAAGAATTGACTAGCTATAGGGATCACATTCTCAGGGGGAGCATTTAAGTATTTGATTATCTTTTTGCTCATGTTCATGATTTTTGCTAAGTGTAATAAATTGTTCCTGAGAATGTTGTGCATGGACTCAGGGGAGTCTGCGGTAGCCCTTTGGTATTATTGTCAAAGGGGGAGAAGAGTTACAGGAAATTGCACATGTGTTGCCAACAATTCCAAAGGGGGAGATTGTTGAGCAAGGTGCAACAACAATATTGTCATTGTTGTCAACACGGTCAGATAGATCTGTTGATGCGGTGGACAGGAAGTTCAAAAGCTATTCAGATGCAGAAGACAGGAGTTCAAAGGTTATTCAGAGTATGTACAGTGATTTTCCAAGAAGACCGAAGTGGCCCATATGCAAAAGATCAAAGAAAAAGACAAGTAAGAAAAGTGTCACGATATCGCGACATATACAACGAGCAAGAAAAAGTTGTCATGATTTCGGACATGTTGGAAGAGAGAGAAAAAGCAAGAAAAATTGTCACGATTTCGTGACATGTTGGAAGAGAGAGAAAAGCAAGAAAAACTGTCATGATTTCATGACATGTTGGAAGAGAGAAAAGGCAAGTGGAAAAATTGTCACGATTTCACATGTTGGAAGAGAGAAAAAGTAGGAAAAACTGTCACGATTTCGTGACATGTTGGAAGAGAAAAAGGCAAGTGGAAAAACTGTCATGATTTCGTGACATGTTGGAAGAGAAAGAGAAAACAAGGAAAAAGTGTCGCGATTTCGCGACATGTTGGAAGAAAGAGAACAAGTAGAAAAGTGTCACGATTTCGTGACATGTGATTTCGACTAAAAATAGGAGAGAAAGTAAATTGGAAAAGTGTCACGATTTCGTGACATGTCACATTTTCTGACTAAAATAGGAGAGAGAAAGTAAGTTTGAAAAGTGTCATGATATTGCGACATGTCGCATTTTTGTGACTCAAAATAGAGAGAGAAAGCAAGTTTGGAAAAGTGTCATGATTTTGTGACATGTTGCATTTTTGAGACAAAAGAAAGAGAGGAAGAAAGAAAAGATGAAAAAGAGAAAGTAAGTTGAAGAAGTGTCATGATTTCGTGACATGTCGCATTTCTCGACTAAAATAGGAGAGAGAAAGTAAGTTTGAAAAGTGTCACGATTTCGTGACATGTCGCATTTTGTGACTAAAATAGGAGAGAAAATTAAGTTTGAAAAGTGTTGCGATATCGTGACATGTCGCATTTTCATACAAAAGAAAGAGAGGAAGCGTATGAAAGTAGAAGTATCATGATTTCGTGACAAAAGTAAAAATCAAGACTTCAAAAGTAGAAGTGTCATGATTTCATGACAAAAGCAAAGAAGTAAAGTATGGAAGTAGAAGTGTCATGATTTTATGACAAAAGTAGAGAAGAAGACTTCGAAGGTAGAAGTGTCACGATTTCATGACAAAAGCAAAGAAGCTAAGTATGAAAGCAGAAGTGTCACGATTTCATGACAAAAGCTAAGTTGAAGACTACGAAGGTAGAAGTGTCGCGATATCACGACAAAAGCAAAGTCGAAGTCTATGGAAGCAGAAGTGTCGCGATATCATGACAAAAGCAAAGATGAAGTATACGAAGGCAAAAATGTCACGATATCATGACAAAAGAAAATATGAAGTCTGTGGAGGTAGAAATGTCGTGATATCGTGACAAAAGAATATAGAAAGCGTATGGAGGTGAAAGTGTCATGATATCATGACATGTATTTTACGATTGAGTTGAAGCCGACGAAGATCGATGACAGTCAACTAAAATTAGGGTTTACAGTTGTTATGAAAGTTGACTAAGATTAGGATTTACAGCCGACTAAGATTAGGGTTTTCATCATAAAAAATATTGTTATAAAAGGAGGGTTGTTTGGAGAATTGATAAGTGGGTTGAATGTGTGTGAAATACGGTCGTTGTGTGTAGAGAGCAAGTCGTGTCGAATCATGCTAAGTGTAAAATTTGCAAAGAGAGCAGAGTGCACAAAAGGGAGAAGACGATCGTGAAGTTCGACTGTAATGAAGCAGAGTGTGCGAAGTGATTGCGTAGAGAGAGTAGAGTGCATAGAGAATGCAAAGGTGAAGAAGACCAGTTAGGGTCTTGCAAAAGCAAAGGTATCTTATTGTCAAACTTATAGATTCAAATTGAAGTCCAGGTTGCAGCTTGGCATCAGGGGTTGGTGCTCCTTTCGATTGGTGCGAGATAAATAAGGGGTTGGTGCTCCTTCCAGTTGGTGTTGGTAAATCGGGGGTTGGTGCTCCTTTCTGTTGGTGCGAGATAAATCGGGGGTTGGTGCTCCTTCCAGTTGGTGCTTGGTAAATTGATTGTAAAGTTGGTGCTTTGCAAAGGCTGGATTTGGATGGTAGTCCAAGCAGTCAATTTTTGAGGAGTAGCCACATTGGTGAACCTCGTTAAATCTTGTGTTGTGTGATGCTCTTTTGTTATACTTGTTGTATCTAGTAATAAGTTTTAATTGCTACGGTATTAAGAGCTATAAATTTAAGTTTATAGAGCTACACTGATTCACCCCCCATCTTAGTTTCATTGTAAGACTAACAATACCTCGACCCCATCTCCCATCATGTCTGAGAATATGCTAAGCACTGCATTTTGAAAGTTGGTAGGTGCGTTGCATGGTTTGAAAGGTAATACCCTATAGGAAAATGTTCCCCATGGGCAAGTGAACATTGTCTTATCCTAATCTTCTTCTCCTATTTGGATCTAATTGTATCTACTGAATCCATCCAAAAAGTAGTACTTCCTTCCTGAGAGTGTGTCCAAGACCTGATCAATGAACGGGAGTGGGAAGTGGTCTTTCTTGGTTGCTTTGTTCAATGCTCTGTAGTCCACACAGATTTGCCACTTCCCATTATTTTTAGGGACCACCACTAATGATGATACCCACTCGTTGTCAAAAATTGGATATATGAATCTGACAACCAAGAGTTTGTGCAGTTCTTCCTTGACAATGTCTTTCATTGCCAGATTCATTCTTCACTGCGGCTGTCGACTTGGAGTTGCCTGATCATCTAGATAAATTTTATGGGTACAGATATCTGGGTTGATGCCCTGCATATTCGAGTAATCCCATGCAAACACTTGTTGGTGCCTTACCAGGAGCTCTTCTAATTTTTTCAATTGTGTGGGCATCAACCTACTGCTGACATTTAATGTCCTTCTTGGCCCAACGTGTATCTGTCAGACGTGGTGATATTGGGCACTAGTCAATGGTGATCCAGGTGCAGATATGGAGGGTTCTCCATGGAGAAACTCCACAATAGCATCATCTTCGTCCTCTTTTGTTAACTCCTCCAATGTCATCACCGGATGGATTATGGATAGCTCCGTATTTCCATGCTCGGTGGTCATGGGTTCTGCTACTGAGTCAATAGACTATGCTAGAGGTGAAATTGTCAGCATTTTAACATTTCACCCATCGAAGATGGTCATAAACCCATCCTGATAGCTGATGTAAGTGTCAGTTTTTACCAGCCATGGATTCCCCAAGATGAGTGGGTAACCACCCAGCCTAGTTTTGGATTGCAAAACTAAAAATTCGGATGGGTATTCCCATGCACTGACCATTACTATAATGTCTTCCAACATCCCTTTCGGCGATACAGTCGATCGATCGGCTAACTGTAGTACTGTCATAGTGGGTTTCAGGTTCATGAGTTGTAGCCTCTGCATGATCTCCTGAGGCATTATGTTGATGGCTGCTCTGAGATCGACCAACGTATTGGACAGGGAATGTCCCTCAATTTTTATGGTCAGCATCAGGATGCCCGGGTCTACATACTTTGGATGGCATGTTCTGCCCATCATCAAATCTATTAGTTTAACCATGATGTTGATATTCTGGGTTACTTTTCATCTTGGCTTCCTCAGACACATCTCTCTGATTGCCTTGGTATATATGGGAACATCTCGGATTGCTTGAAATAATGGAATTGTCACTGTGAGGTTCTTCAAGCTTGACAAGATGTCAAACTCCGGTTGTGTTACTTTTCTTTATTCTTGCATCCGACTATGAAATGGATCCTTTGTTCTCTCAAGTTTTTCTTCCTCTTCTACCAAAGGTGTTTCTTCTACCTCTTCCTCCTCTTCTACCAGTGGAGGTGTTCCTACTCCTAGCTGCCTACCTGACCTAAGCTGAATATTGTACATAGGATACATCTCACCCTCCACGTTATATGTTGGTTGGTTCACTTTGTTGTTTAGATTTACTGTCGGTTGTGCAGGTAGCTACGCAGGTCTCACTACTAGCAATGCTAGTAAATTTTGTTGGGGGTGAGCAGGTGCCACATTCTATGGAGCTTGATTCCATGTAGTGTGGCTTCTCCATTGCTGCCCAGGATATGGATATGACACCCATGGTTGCTGGTTTAGGAATGCTGCTGGGGGTGCATTAGACCAGGGTGATGGCCCCCACCACCCCATGTTAGGTGGTTTAGGTGGTCCTTGGTGCATGTATGGCCCTCCACCACATGGCAGCATTCTAGTTGGCACGTTCCCCACAGGGGGCTATGGCCAACTCTTCCTATTGCCTATGAAATAGGCATCTGTGCTTTCAACCTCCTCTTGATTACTGGGCAGTCATGGGCATAATCGAGTTTTATGATTCAGCCTACAAATTGCGCATACTCTAACTTTGTTCTTCAGGCATGCACTCTTTGCATGCCTCCCTCTACATTTTGGACAAAAATAAGCTAATGCTGTGTCATTCTCTTGCTTCTTTTTCTCTAACAACAATGTATCCATCTGCAATGCTAGAGATGAGAGCATTTCGCTCTTTAAATCTTCCAGCATGTTACCTATTTTTGTCTTTGTGACTGAAGCAGTTGCTTTCATGGTTCTGGAGGTGGCCTTGCCTCGCCTTCTTGATTAGTTTCGACATAGTTGTTTGATGTCTTCCATAGCATGCTGGTAGACATCACATTCGGAGATCATTTTTATGCCACGAGGGCATGGCATATGTTAGGCATGGGGGGATGATGAGCACCAAAAATGCTCATATTTTATATACATTTTCTTGATCATTATGCGACTGTATAATAAGGATTATGTACTTTTATAAATAATTATATGGATATTTTATAAAATTATACGTGTTATCTAATTTGTGTGTTTTCAGTGTGTTTTGTGGAATTGTAGTTGGTTTAGTTAGATTTGGATCAGTCGAGGTATTTTGATGGACCTGGCACTTTGTTTCTTTGGGGGTCAATGCAGAGAACATAGGTGCCTTCCTCTTCTAGGAAGGCACCAAGAGAAAGTAGGTGCCTTCCTCTTCTAGGAAGGTGCCAAGGAAATAGAAGCGCCTTCCTCCTCCAGGAAGGCACCAAAAGGAAGGAAGCACCTTCCTCTCATAAGGAAGGTGCCGATGGGAAGGCACCGACAGGAAGGTGCCAAAACAAGCAAAGCACCTTCCTCCCATAAGTAATGCACCACTAGAAGACGCGTCTTCCTCACATAAGGCGAGTGCCTTCCTCCCATAAGGAAGACGCAACTAGAAGGCAAGCACCTTCCTCCCATCGGAAGGCACCAACAGAAGGTAAGCGCCTTCCTCTTCCAAGAAGGCACCATGGCAATAAGATGCCTTCCATATAGGGAAGGCACCCGATATACTTAGGCGCCTTCCTCATAAGGAAGGCACCTTTGTTCTTCGCCCATTGACCATATTTGCATGACGTGGACAGCAGCGGCTGGTGTATTTCCAACTCTACGTCATGTAGAGCTAAATCATAGATCGCACCAACGTACAAAAATGTCTTACCAATGCCAGGTGAAGCACGAACCAATCAGCGAACACACCACCGTTAGAACCAAATTCCAGTTTTAAGCAAACGTCGATTGCATTCACCAGACTTTCTTAATTTAGTTTAGGATGAATCGACTGTTGTAACCTCTTTGTAAAAAAAGTTCTACATGTGTGTTATATAAATGCGCGTAGACCATTCTGAGATATATAGATTGATATAGATTCATATAGAGATACAAATATAGATAAATATTGTAACACTTTGATAAATATATTACAGTTCTAAGAGTTCTAGCACGTGTTCAGCTGGGAGGAAGCTGCTGGAGCTTGGGCCCACTCCAAGCCAATATTTCTTCCCCACTTTACTTCTATTTTCTAAATTAGTCTATTGCTTTTGAAAGATCGTTTACCTCATTACTATTTCTAGTATTTGCAGTAGATTCATTTTTAGGAATGTGTGAATGTTTCATTTCCATAGATTTAATTATTTCTTCTTACGTAAATTATTGAGGAGTGCACGAATGATTGACAACCATTTTGAAAACACCCCCCAATAGTAGGATTAGCGGATTCATCTCAAGTGGTATTGTAAGCAATCTGATTCAAACCCTTTGCAAGTTTACAAAGCTCCATGGGTTGATAATTAAATGCACGGGCATGTGACAAAAGTAAGAAAAAGTTAACCTTGTATGGCCTGCAACAACCTCAAAACATATTGTAGACACATAAAACGTGTCATGTCGAGGATGACTACTCATATGGACATGCTACAAGACCATATGGAAGATATTGTAGACTCCAAGATAGAGCAGTGGTTCTAACCACTCAATTTGGGCTCCTTGGCCTAATCATTCTGAACTGCAACCCAGAACTGCAGTCTATAGTCTAAACTATGGCTAAGGCCTATGGTTTATAATCTGAATTGTAGTTGCAACCTACGGTCTTAACTGAAGCTCATTTGGCCTTCATCTGAGCCAAATTGGTTTGAACGACCATTTGTTCTAGAAGAAGGTGATTAATGGATGGAAGATTATAGAGGATTTCATTCCAACCGTCCTAACAACCTCTTCTTAATCTTGTCTTCTTGATCTTGTCTTCTCCATGATTTTGAATAGCAAAGCGCTGTCGAATTATCAATAGAGAGTTGATTGATCAAGTGAGAAGCAAAGCTCTATCAAATTGCATACTGAATTCATGCATTGGAGAAGGCCACTTTGCTATTCACACAAAGATCAATTTTCCATGGATGTCTTAAGAGACTAGAAGAGCCAAGAAACACAAATCCAGGCAAATGAAGGCCCCTTATAGTGAATCAACCGCCAAAATTGTTTGAAGGACATCGAAGGTGACCCTTGAACATCAATTAAACAAGGAGGTCAAGCCCACTATCCTTGATTTTGAGGGTAAACTTATTTGAGTGCTCATTGTGGCTTTTAGTCATGGTTTACAATGCAAACCATCCATCAGGGCTATGATTTGCAATAGAGGTGACTTTCCCTTACTATTTCATTTCTGGTATGCTTAATTAGATCACA
Organism: Wollemia nobilis; assembly: GCA_028583015.1. Classification (NCBI taxonomy): domain Eukaryota; kingdom Viridiplantae; phylum Streptophyta; class Pinopsida; order Araucariales; family Araucariaceae; genus Wollemia; species Wollemia nobilis. The sequence goes on along the minus strand of JAQPPZ010001934.1, from coordinate 1,785,374 downwards.
TTTAGTATTTTAATGGTTTAGTTAGGATCTTAGAGACTTATGGCCAACATAATTAGTGTTTTGACTAAATTGTTCTCATCATAGTAGTTTAGACATTAATGGCTTCTTTTCATGTTATAATGCTTCATTTCAAGTAATTGATTCCATATATTGATAGTTGTACTCTTCATTTACATATTTCCATCAATATTGATAGGATTTGCATATGTTTAGCATAGTTTATGCATTTTCTTGATTTTATATCATTATGTTATTCTTATACTATTTGTCTTTAAAGGGCCTCATCATGAGATACTTCCTATGCTTTTGATATTCTTGTGTTGTTTCTTGATCGGAGGAGATGGGTTTTTAAGGAGCTACAACCATTCATTTCCTTCCTCAATGTGAAGAAGAGGTTCTACTCCACCCTAGAGCAGTTCGTGTCACCTTAAGGGCTTGACAGTGCATTTCATCCCTAAGGGGAATTGAAATAATTGTAATTGCGTATAAAATAGAGTATCCCTAAGAGGAAATTACTTGTAATTAGACACTTATTGATTTTAATAGAATAATAGAGGCATTTATTGTAATTTCCATTTGTGTTGTCCATTTATGTGTTTGAATATCAATTTTACTTTGTTTATGCAATTACAACATTTCGGGTGCACACCTTTTTGGTTGTACATAAGGTGATCATGGTGGAACTTCACATAAATAGCATCTAACTATGTGTTCTTGACTTTTTTGACTTGCAGGTATAGACAGAAGCTATCAACTACAGGCCAATAATTGAATTGCATGTACAACACGTGGGCAACAGTCAGAACCACAGAGCAACCCTACAGTTTCTAGCTGATAGCACAGATAATAAAAATTAGAGAGCCAATCACTGTAGGACTTGAGGTAGGCCATATTTTCAACCCTCTATCATTTTTTTTCCCTCTGTGTTTTTACAACAAGTATTATTTCGAATGCAAATTAGTAAAAACCACTAAAAATGGATAATCAATCGTCCTAGTTTGATTTCACATTTACTTCCATAGAAAGGCACTGCTAGGAACAATGGACCTGTGATTACAATCTGCCCTAGGCTAGAGCATGCTCGTTTGAGTGTATTGTTTGGTTTGCATGTGTGAGGTCCAATTAGTGGACAATTATCATTGTAATGTGTATTGTCTAAAAGAGCATCTAGATTAGTTTGTATTTTTTGAATGTAAAACATTCTTCATTTTGCATAGCACTTAGAAATTAAGCATGTGTCCTATATGATGCATTTATTTTATGTTCAAATAAATGAACCACACACACCACTTGGTACTTAAATACTAGTGGGTTGGGATTGACATCCAACCACTAGTAGGGTTCAATGATGGTGGGCGTAATTTCCATCCATTAGCCCAAATCCTACGAACCTTTGGATACTAGACCAATACCGAATTCGAGAACCTTTCGTACCCTAGAAAATTTGCATGTATTCTCTTTAGAGGGCATAATGCTAACTAGGGGAAAATAGGTGAGGATATGGGAGGACATGTGCTCCTTGACCGTGTGTGGGCTTCATTACCAAACATTATAGGTTGGATTGTGCAACTTGGAGTTCATAGCCAAGTTGTTGAGCTACGAGCGTATAGGTGAAAGCCAATTTAAACTGAGAATAAAATCCAACAAGTTTTGCAAAATACAACAAGAGTTTCTACACTAATACAACACATCTTAAAACACATCAAACAGTTTAGGGCTCAACTTCTAAAATGTAAAGGATATAATCACGTTGTTTACTTTGTATGCTTCTTTATTGCTTAATTCATCAATATAAGACCCTCCTTGAGGCCATAATTTTTAGTAAGAGAGGAAACCTCTCGAGTCTTGTTTAGTCGGTTCATCATGATGACTAGGCATGATAGAGCTCAATCACAAGATAATGAGTCAAAGAGTTCATGGAGAGGCTCTGAACACTTTTGATGTTCTCCCAAGGAGCTGTCGGACCTTTCACACCTCCTTTCTAGGTGTCACACTCATCATGCATTGGAGGATCCAATCCTCCTAATGTGACATTTTGAGAGTCGTTGCGAGCTCCCTTCGTCACATAGGGGGTTCACCCATACAGATCATGGGGTTTTCTCACATACAGTGAGAACCAACGTCATTAGGTGTTCGCCTAGTGAGATAGAGAGTGGTGGATCATACTCCATGAGTTAGTCCTATAGGTAATCTAAGTCTCATGTAGCCCATGAGAGGTGACTTCTACAAGATCAATTGGAGGAGGCATGACATCAGCGTAAGAATTTAGAGTGTGAGTGTGCAAAGAGAAGGAGAGCGCATCAATAGAGTTTGGATGAGATCCAAAATTATGAAGAGAGGATTTAACAATAGAAAGTATGTAAAGAACAATAATGTGAAGTAACTCCCAAAAATAAGCTCATACTTAGAGTGCTTAGGCAACAAGTCAATGTGATGCACCCAGTGCATCGTCAAGAGTTACCTCTTAAGCAAGTAGATAGCTATTCCACTAGATGGATGGACATGCCTAGGGTTATCTAAGAGCAACAAAAAGATATGTTTAAGGATCCCATGCATAAGCATGAGGTCGAGAGTAGTCAAGTTTGACAGGTGAGCAGTGTGAATGCTCAAAATTCATCACAATCCTTGGGTCATTAACAGTCTATTCCACCATATAAGGAGCCTGTGATTAATTTCCATAAATAGGAAGTCAAACCTATCCCTATTAGAGAATCTTATCCTCCATTGCATACTATAGCGAGGATACAATAGATTGTGTATAAGTGAGTGTTGGTGGATACAGGATCATCGATTAATATTATCACCACCTCAATGATCAAACATCTCAAAATTCCACCATCCCACATCAAGGAAACAACTTTAATGTTGCAAGCCTTTAACGATGTGGAATCCCCTACAATAGGAACAATAGTCCTCCCCATCGATGTGGGACAAAATATTATTCCTACATTGTGCTACATTTTAGAGGGATCAAGACAGTATAATTTGCTTCTTGGAAGACCGTGGATAAGAGCCATGGAGTGCGTGCCATCAATAGTGCATTAAGTACACCCATGGAGGTGAAGTCCATGTAGTTGAGGTAGATCCAGATCCCTTCAAGTATTATAAGCCTAAGGATCATCCGTAGGAACCTAGAGAGGCACCTATGCATCTGCACGTTAAATTGGATGAGTCTATCCAAAGTTTAGACACAAACTCACAAACAGTGGTGGAGTTACCATCCCCACCTCTATCACCTGTGGAGTCGCCTATGACCCCTACACTCTTGACACTGCTTAGTAAGGAAGGATTGATGAATGCCCTTATAGATTTGCTCATAGCTGCATCAGAGGTATCATTAGAGGATCTTCACACTCCTATCAAGGAGGAAGAACCTAGCATGGTCATGGATGCCTCAAATTTTATCACACCTTCTTCATCCACCATGTCACCATATAGTCTTCATGAGGATGATGTTGAGTATGAAGAGCTTTTAGAGACCAATATTATGATGTTTCCCACCATAGAGTCCACTCAAGATCTAGGTCAACTTTTCATTGAGTCTCTACCTGTGGATCCTATCTTGGAGATATCCTATGAGCGTGAGGAAGGTTCAGTTATCATGATTGAAATAGGATAGCCTCATTATATTGACGAATCACATATGACGCATGCAATTCTGGAGTTTTCTCATGAGTTTGTGGGAATGGTCAACATTAGGCTAGAATATCAAATGATGCCTAATCACATAGAGCCAAAGATGGAGCAATCCATTAGAGTTTCTACATTGCTAGGACCAGAATCTTTGAAATTATTCACTCCTGACTCGTTTCTCAAGAGCACAAATAAGTAGGTTCCTCACATCATATTGGGGGTACCATAATTGACACAGTTCAACACAACGAAGTGAAACAATGGCTTGAGCTGAGTCATAGGCATGAGTATGTGGATAGCACTGATGAAGTGTGTCATCAAGAAGCTTCCACATAAACTCAAATGAAGGAAATAGATGATTTGCAATTACCTAATGGATCCATTGCATCCACTTTTTTGTTTCCTTCAAATGACAAAGGTATTTTGAATCAATCACTGGAAATACATATGAATTCTTTGTCAGTATTGTGATCCATTTTAAGCCATATAGAATGGATGGAGCATCGAATAGATAAGAAATATAAGGTGTTGCATTTTATCAAGAACCAGATTAAAAACCTAGAATTATAAAAGTAGCCCTTGTCTAAGGTTGAATTGCTTCTTGTGCAAGTACAGGAAAATCCTCAGCAAAAGCAAAAGCCCATGCGGCCAACACAACCATTGGATTCTCAAAGCAAACAGATGTGGGGCAAGATCCCAAAATATTCATAGCATAGTGGGACTCCTTTAAAAGAGTCTATGTTTGATATATTTCAGAATATGCAAGAGGCTATGGTCATCACCTTGCTTGATGTCGTCCCTCTAAACCCAAGCAAAGTTAAACCTACAGGTTACAGGGAGCATCACTACTATCTTTATCACTGAATAGAGGGTCATGGCATCCAGGATTGTCATGAATTTAAGAGTGTGGAACAAAATATGATAAATAAGGGGGTTTGTCATGGATATGATTCTCTCATAGTGCCCCAATATGCCGAAGTGGAGGTCACACCTCCTCAAGAGAGACCTAATAGTCATCATTCGCCTTGTAAGTCTAATAGGCTAGTGCAGTAGGTGGTTTCATTTTGGATGACTACGCTAACGTTTTTCCAAAAGTTACATGAGACAAAGGCATTCATATTGCCTGAAGTAAAGCATAGGGCATCCAATACTGGGTCACCTGATGGGAGTCCCTTTTATGTGTATCATTGAGTGTATGGACATGACATTCGGGGTTTCCAGTCATTTAAGAGGGTTATCCAAGACCTATTAGAGCGGTACAAGATCCATGAGGATGGTTCTCTCGTTCACCCATGTCGAAGCATAGGTACACCAGTAAGGTTCGATCTTCACTTGGGGAGTTGATTTATATCACTCTTTATAAACAATATGATTACTTTTTAGTGAATATCATGCATATTAGGGGTCTTCAAGGTAGCATACCTTTTCCAGTGGTCACACCAAATTCGATAAGGAAAAATGAGGAATCCAGAGGTATTGCACCTCCCTCATCATCATCGAATGGCACACACATTGGGGGTATATAGGGCATCACACCCTTACCAAAAGGCTCCAAGGGTTCTTGAAACCACTTGGTCATGTTAGTCAAAGGCCTCGAGGGTTTGCTTATAATCGCTCGGTCATCCTAAAAGGCTCCAAGCTCATCTGTGAGTAGTTTGGTCAATCAAAAGGCACCAAGAGTTTCTAAAAAATTGCTTGGTCAACCCAAAATCTCAAAGGATTCTTAACAGATCGCTTGATCATCACAAAAAGTCCCAAAGGTGCTCATAAACCCTTTGGTCAAACCCAAAAGGCTCCGAGGGTTTGCTTAAAATCGCTCGATCATCCTAAAAAGCTCCAAGGATTTTGCTAAAAATTTGCTTGGTCAATCTAAAGGCTCTAGAGGCATGTACTCATCGTTTGGTTAGATATGAGGCTCAAAACTCATAAAAATTATAAAATCAATAAAATCCAAAAAAAAAAATGGTAAACCATAAAATCCAAAAACATTTGTATTTGCATTTGAATTTTGCATTGTCATTTTTTTTTACATTCACTCATGCATCCGCTACATTATTGCATTGCATATAGGTATTCATCATCCACTGCATTTAGTAGTAGGCGGGATTATATTTGTCAATCCTACAAACGACACCACATTTGCATCTAAATCATGCATCTCTGTATTTATCATAAATCCATCATTCATGTGAGTAATTATGTTTTTCAACACAACCTATTTTGTTGCTATGGAGATATACTAGGGTTTTCCAGTCAATCAACCATACTTAGAGGTCTTATCAAGAGTTGGTAGAAATCCTGCTTTGCTTCTGTAGCTAAGGTTCAATTAGTATAGCCCTTAGAATATCAGAATCCTATCACTAATCAACAAATTAAACAATCCTAACAAGGACTAGGGGAAGATGAAATCTGCGAAGCAGGACCGAGTATCTTGAAGCAAAAAGAGTTATTCTTGCGTATTCTGTGTGGATGGTATGGGAAATATTAGTAGTTGGCAAAAGGATAGGTTAGTTACCTATTCAGAATCCCTTGCTTACAATAAAATGAACAATATCCTAGAATAATATCCCATATCAATCCTCAATATTGATACCCTAGATCGATATCATAGATCGACTTACCAGATTGATATCCCATACTAATATCATAAGATTGATATCCTCAATCGATATACCAAAAATAGTCTCCCCAAGTAAATCCCCCAAAGGAAGGTTTCTAAATAATATTATCAAGTATAAATGCTGAAAAGTGAAGATCAAATGAATATAAGAAAATAGACTCAAATCAAGTTCAAAGTGAAGATAAAATGAAGATCATAAATCAAAGTTTGAGTGGAGATCAAATGAAGATCCAAAATCTAGTTCGAAGAGAGATAAAATGGAGATCTACAGATAGTTTAGAATTAATATGGAATCGACTCCCTTGCTTCACTACATATGAGCAAGTATATCAAAAATTAAAGGATAGAAAGGAATGAGTATGAATCCTTTATATTGTTGGTACTACTGTACCTTACACATGATGATATGTTTGATACACTTGCATCTCACTTGTGGGCAGACCAATTTTTGAATGTGGAGGAGCTAGCTTCAGGTGTCCTACATTGTCTAGTGGTTTAGTGACATTTGTGGTGCCCTTATCTTAGAAATGGGCTGAAAGAATCCCACCTAAAATTGGGGAATGCTCGTGTCTTATCTTAAAATAGTCATGTGCACACACAAGGATAATGAAAATTTAGGGCCTATCCTAGAAAAAGCCTTTTATCTCAGAAGTCTAGTGTGGTTAGTATGCAACTGTTGATAAGTCTATTAGGGTGTTTGAGTCTCATGGAAAACCTCAAAAATCTCTCTCATAGCAACAAAATATCAAATTTTGTAAACCATATAAAAAATTAAATTGCAAAGTATCGAGTCCATGATACATCATCATATAAAGCACAATCAAAGATATAGGATAGATACCGGATGGATATTAGAAATAATATTTATATAGCCACTGACTATATCATGCATATTTTTCAAATTTGCAAAAGAAAATAGAATGACACACTATATCATTCACATCATACAACTGCATTCATTACATTTAATATATGGATGATTAATTGATTAAATTCTTATCTTAAGGATTTCAATTACATTCATGATTTTTATACATTCTATGGTGTCGTCCATTAGATTGATAAACATAATTGTATTCATTCCTTATGTTTTAAGTGATTAAATCATACAGGTTCATTTACATTAGATCACCATCATGTAAATAATGCATTACATACATCGTGCTCACCATGCCAGTATCCAATGTGGACACCTCCATGATCGATCTTCTCCTGAGCCTCCTTGCTCCGGTCGCCAAATATAGCATCGAAGACAAGCCCCTTTCTCTAAGAAGAGGAAGAGGTGATGGCCTCACCATCAATAGGGATCCTAAAGATCCGATAAATGTCCTCTAAGGTCACAGTCATTTAACCTGTAGGCAGGTGAAATATGTTGGTCCATACATTCCAGCGTCGGGCCAACGTAGTCAATTAGGTCTGATCTACCCTAATAGTGGATAGATCTAGTACATAGCCAAATTCAATGGCTCTAAACCATACACGCTCACCATCAGTGAGCTACCTATGGAGAATCTTAAGCAGGTCGGGCTCGTGAGCCCTAGAGGTCAACCTCTAAAATAAAAGTAGTAAATAAGCTAAAATTTTAAAGAAGAATGTCAAAAACATCTAAAAACTGATAAAAATATAAAAACATGTCGAAAGGCATTCATAAAAATCAAAAAGATCAATTAGGCAAGTCAAAACTACATTAAATGACATTAATTGCCTATTAAACCTTAGAAAAATTAAAAATTTGATAAATTTTTTCTAAAGTGCGTGAACCGCGGGTCAACCCTACGGTCTGCGTGCGGTTAAAATATAACTGTTGTAGTTTGAATGTGAACCACAACTGATAGTTGCAGTCCCCAAAATAACAATTGGGAACCGCAGCTGCCATCTGTGGTCTAGGAAGAATACCCATTTCGGGTACCTTCCTAGCCTTTCTCACTAAAAAAAAAATTAAAACCTAGCTAAATCTAATCTAGTGAGGTTCATTACCAACTGTTTAATAAGGTTAATTTTCCATATTTCTTAATGTGGTTCATTTTATTGGTATTGAATGCGAGGACACAGTTTCGAATTACCTTATCCACTTTGTGGCCTCTACTAGTTGATGGTTGATCAACATCTGCCATCAGGGTATCAAGTGCAATATACGGATGAGTTTTGGGCAGCGTTTCGGATCAGGGAAACGTTTCCTATCCCTCAGAGCTCTCTCAATGTAGTTGCTTTTAAGAAAAATAATGAAAAATTCAAATGGGAACAACTATTTAAAGGTTTATCTAATTTTGATGGACCGCAGCTAACACCTGCGATCCTAGAATTAGGGTTTTTCAACCGCAGGCCCTAACTACGGTTCCTAAAATTTGAAAAATACAACCGTAAACCATAATGGCGGTTCGTAGCTAGTATTAAATGCACTAAAACCCATCATGAAAAGGTCTAAAAAGTTAAATTAATGACTCCTAATAGATAAAATTTCAAAAAGAGCAATCAATATTACAAATTTGGTGATGTTCAAAGCACCAAGATTGATCAATAAATCAAAATTAACAAACAAGTCAAATAATTACAAAACCAAATGTGCCTCATATTCAGTAATTTACCCTATAGACTTTGCGGTTGCAACGACTTGCGATCCATGCAATTCAACAAGATGAGTAAATTACCATAAGGATATTTGGGGTAAAAATTATCATCGTTGATCTGATGCTTCTTTTCAATCCCTAAGAAGACCTTCATGGCTAGACTTCTCCATAGGAACGAGGCGTTTCATGTCATGTCTCCTATGACATCTTTTCAACAAATCATTAATATGTTGATTCAACATAATCTAATTGGAGTTGCCTCATTTCGATTCCCTAAGATGACTATTGTAGCCTGACTGCTCTATGGGATAGGAATGTGCAATTACTATTAATAGTTGGAATCAGAAGCAGAACTAGGCCTAGCCAAGGTATTAATTTGCTCAAATTTAAATTTTTTCAGATTATCCATGGTGGTCAAGCGACATTGTCGCTTTAATAATTATCATTACCCTCATCGACTCGTCACTTGAGGTGGTAGTCATAATATCAAATCATAATCAAAATTAGTAAAATATCCTTGAGATCGTAGATCTTTCAATCTTGTCAAAATTGTGTTTTTCCTTGTGAATCATTGTCAACAACTATTATAAGCTTACCCCTTTGCTTGGGGAAAATAGCAAATATGATAAATTGTTTGTAACTCTCATCCTTTCGGATTGACAGGCGTGAAAGCCTACTTGGAATCGATACTATCTTAATGTCTGGTGATGAGTATATACTTTTCAAGTTTAATCCTTCAAAGAGTTGGAAGCAATGATTCTAGGATGTGCATCCTTTTACAAGATCTAGGGCATCTAATGTTGATATGACTAATGATCATCATAGAACCTTCAACATCATTTTAGGAGGTATATTTTTACTCACGCGTTGTTCGATCTCACAATGCATCTCAAAATGGGCATCTATAGACACCTAAAACATGTCATTTTGAGGGCGACTACTCATATGGACATGCTACAAGACCATATTGAAGATCTTGGACATACTCCAAGATATAGCAGTGGTTATAACCACTCAATTTGGGCTCCTTGGCCTAATCAGTATGAACCATAGCCCATACCTACAGTCTATATTCTGAACCATAGCTAATACCTATGGTTTACAGTATAAGCCATAGTTGTAACCTACAGTATTAACTGAAGTTTAGTTGGCCTTCATCCGATCCAAATTGATTTGAATGGTTATTTGTTCTAGAAGAAGGCTATTAATGGATGAAATATTCCATAGGCTTCCATTCCAACTATCCTAACCACCTCTTCTTGATCTTGTATTCTCCATGAAGCCACCCCTAGCCCTAGGGCATACTATACATACCCCTTCAATTTGGGTAGAAGATATAAATGATTTTGAATAGCGGAGCGCTATCAAATTATCAATAGAGAGTTGATTGATCAAGCGAGCAACGAAGCCCTGTAGAATTGCATCCTAAATTCATGCATTGGAGAAGGCCACTTTTATATTCACCTAAAGATCAATTTGCCATGGATGTCCTAGGATCTTGGAATGGCCAAGAAACGTAAATCTAGGAAAACGAAGGCCCCTCATAGTGAATCAACTACCAAACTTGTCAGGAGAACACCGAAGGTGACCCTTGAACATAAATTGGACAAGGAGGTCAAGCCCACTACCATTGAATTTGAGGGTAAAATTATTTGAGTGCTCACTACATCTTTCAACCATGGTTTATAGTGCAGACTGCCCATCAGGACTACAGTTTGCAACAGAGGTGACTTTCCCTTAATGTTTCATTTCCAGTATGCTTAATTAGATCACATTTAGTGTTTTAATGGTTTAGTTAGGATCTTAGAGACTTCTAACCAACATAATTAGTGTTTTTACTAACTTGTTCTCATCATAGTAGTTTAGACATTAATGGCTTATTTTCATGTTATAATGCTTCATTTCAAGTAATTGATTCCATAGATTGATAGTTGTACTCTTCATTTACATATTTCCATCAATATTGATAGGATTTGCATATGTTTAGCATAGTTTACACATTTTCTTGATTTTATGTCATTATGTTATTCTCATGCTATTTGTCTTTAAAGGGCCTCATCATGAGAGGATTCCTATGCTTTTGCCATTTTTGTGTTATTTCTTGATCATAGAAGATAGGTTTTTAAGGAGCTACAACCATTCATTTCCTTTCTCAATGTGAAGAAGAGGGTCTACTCCACCCTAGAGCAGTTCGTGTCACCGTAAGAGCTTTATAGTGCATTTCATCCCTGAGGGGAATTGAAATAATTATAATTGCATATGAAATAGAGTATCCCTAAGAGGGACTTACTTGTAATCAGACACTTATTGATTTTAATGGAATAATAGAGGCATTTCTTGTAATTTCCATTTGTGTTGTCCATTTATGTGTTTGAATATCAATTTTACTTTGTTTATGCAATTACAACATTTCAGGTGTTTGCCTTTTTGGTCGTACATGTACAATCCCTGTTGAAGGTGAATAAAATAAATGAAAATAAAAAAAATTAAAAGAATAGAAAACCCCAAAAACAAAGTGCTTTACTTTTTAGCTTTTCTTTTCTTGTTTAGTTTAATGCTGAGTTTACTGTACACTTGATATTCTCAGTTTGATGAGTATACATTACTGTTGATTCCACCAAAAACGATAAGAAAAAGGATATTTATTTTAGATTTTGATGAGTTTTACAATTTTTAAAATATGAGTGTTTATGCAATAGTTGCTTGATATGAGATAAAACAGAAGGAAAACAAAGTTGATTAAGCATCATGTCAAAGCCTCACATTACAAATGATACTTAAAGTGACTTCAAAGGTTGAAAGAACCAAGTTATATTTGAGATGGTAGTTAACCTAAAAATCATTACACTCATCCTTTTAGCCAGAAACTAATCCTTAACTCAGGCATACTCATTGCACAATTTGCTTATATATCCAACTACTTCTCTCACAAGAAATAAAAATGAAAAAAAAAGTTAAATTGAGTCACTGAGATATCTTGGAAAACCTCTATTGGGGCTATAGACGCTTGATTGGTAGTAGGGTAAAACCATATGGGACTAGAAGCAATTCCACCAGGGCTATAGACGCTTGACTAGCAGTGGAGCCCTACAGAATGGTGAATTTTTTTTGAGTGAAATCACATATTAGGCTTAATTGTTTTGCTCATATATGGCAAAGTTCTGAAAGACTTAGAAATCAAAATTAATACACAAGCACACACATGGGCTTAAACATGATGAAGCAAAAGGTATTGATAAATTTTGTGTAATCATATTGTATAACTTAGCTAGAAAAAGCATTAAAATAATTTCAAAAGCTCATATGTTTCTAAAATTTTGGCCCTACTTTTCCAAAAAGTGAATGAAAGAAAATTACAGTTTTTCAATACTCTCAAACCCTGATGTCCGATCACTAGAATAGTTTTTCAGTTTTAAAATTGTAATGTTTTGTTGTTTTTAAGTTTTGTTTATCAGCCTTGAAGCTTTGGATTTTTGTTCATTTTCTACAAATAAAACCAGGAGATTCTATGGTTCTCAAGTGCTTCATGTTTTCAACACCTTGTCCCAGTCAGAGCCTATGTTGGAGCCAAATTTGACTCAAATTTGAAACCCCTAAAATTAAATTTTTAATTTTAATCATATTGTTAATAATTTTAGTCGCTTCTTCAGTTGGTGAGAGTTTTTTTTTAGATTTTTATGGGTTGTGTGATAAGTCTAACCTTGGTTATTAATAAGTGTGTGATTTTTCTTTATAATATCTTAATAAAGGGTATGACAAAATTTTATTAATCAGATTTTTAACAAAGCCTAGCTCCGAACCTCATAAAATAAAGTTTCCTTAAGGCTTAAATCAAATGATAAATATTTAAAGCCCTAAGGTATTCTAGAGTAAGGGAAATTTAAATCAAGCACATTGGCCTAAGTACCAAAAAATTTAAATTCACAAAAAGGTATTTTAAATTAAAATATTGACGGTATGCACCCCATTTAACTAAAAGGCAAACACCTTAGATTTAATCCAAGGGCCATGCTCGACTCAGTTCTAATCGGATGATAGGCGCTTTAATAAATCAATCAATTGATAAGTCAAAACAGTCAAATACCATGTTCAAAGTATTTAAGATTCATATTAGGCTTAATCTGACGGTAGCACATCATCAAAATGAATCCAACGGATGCACTTTCATGAAGAAACCCAAATGATAAGTCTAATGATCTAAAAGAATTATAACCTAAGGTTAGAAATGATTAAAATTTGTACAACTCTGATGTATCTAATGGATGCACTTGATCCAAGATAAATCCAATGGTTGCGTGATATCCAAAGAGTCAAAACTTTAAAATGAAGTTATCATAGGTCAAAGCTGCCAGTTAAAAAGCAAGAAATTTTGACATATTGGACAATAGTGCTCGAATGAACTCAAGATCTATGTTTGTGCTTTATTTAATTAAAACCACGTGTTAAAATACCATGGTCCAAAAAGGAATTAAGAATACATGTCCCCTTTTAAATAATCACTGAGCAAGTTGGACAAATCGAACGTCAATGCTTGATATAAGGCCTAATCCGTTGGTAGTGCTCTTACAAAGGTGCATAAAAGAAGTAAAGTCCCCATGTGATTAATTAAAAATATTAAATGAGATTAACAAGGGTTTAAGCATGTTGGCTAATCATCCCCCTTTCAGCTTAATCAGGGTTTAGAGTTATATGTTCTTAAGTAATTGACCCCGCAGGTTGAAGGAGATCAACGGTCATGTCGACATTCAATTGAGATCTGACGATCATGCCAAATTGGAATCTTAGTAAAATACTGGCTTTCAAAAGATCATATGGTGGCACTCATATCTACTCAGATCCAATGGTGTACATGGGTAAAAATGATCGAAGGTAGACTAACAACCATGTAGGTCTCGAGACATCAATGGTTGTGCTAACCTTTCTAGGATCTGATGGTAAAGACCAAATAAAAATTTTAAAGCAATGAATTAACCATCAGGATCTAATGGCAATGCTTCATCGAGAGCAATAAGATCTTATGGTCACAAATGATTCAGATTCTATACAAAATAATACAAAATGGCTAAATGAACAAGCATCTCCAACGAATCTAACGGATGTGCTCACTTCCACTCAAATCCAATGGTAGAGCACAAACCAAAGGTAAATCAAAATATGGGCTTGAATTAACACTTGATTAATTAAAGTTTTAAAACAAATTTGACAAGGCTTTAAACCCATCATGAATTATCATCCTTATTTATCAAAATAAAAAAGGTTTCAGAGCATATTTTTCTTTCGAATAACTAACCTACAGGTTTTAAAAATATCCATGGTTGCAAAAGAGAAGCACATCCGATGGTAGCACTTGATCATGGTTGAATCAAGTTAGCTAAGGGCATCCGAGATAATAACAACAGGAACTCACACCAAATACCAAATCTTGCAAAGATCTCGAGGGTGATTGCTGCCTGAGTAAATTATAATCAATCCCAAATATTTAGTTATCATTCGGGTCCGATGTGGCACGAAGTACAAAGTGGATTCCACCCCCATTACACATCTCAATTCCACATCATATAAAAAGGGTTCCAATGAAAAATAGCTAAATTCTTGATGATTACAGGCACACAAATCAAAAGGGCCCAAGGCACATAGGGTGAAAGACATTACCTGTCATAAATGTTCAACTCCAGAAAAATGATGCATTGGTAAATTTTCTTTGGCTAATTTTAAATAGCAATTGGTGGTGTCCTATTGATGACAAAACATGCAAAATTATCAAACCTGTTCTGCCACCCTGTATATGAGCTCACAAACACGGTCAAGGCTACTACCTTGGTGAGCTAAGAGCAGAAGTTGATACATAGAAAATATAGGGAGAAGAGGATTTTCAAGATTCGCAGTCACAAAATAACTTGACCTGCTACAGTGAGATCAATAGCATCGTAGGGAGACATTTTCATACCATAATACACTAGGGAGGCCCTAATATTCATCATAGATAGGTCACCATACTCTGTGATCTTTGGGCCGCCTGTTCCCAGTAGCACCATGTATGAATTCGGTCAAAAATGTGGAGCTAATAAAATACCTACCCCAGCACAATAGTATGAGATCGAAAATGCATGTATCAGGATCTTTGATCGTGTTATGGAGAATTATGAACGAACCCCATGGATAATGGCCGATTTGTTCCATAAAGCACAACGGTTGTAGTATAAGGGTTTCCCCAAAAATAATAGATGGAACAATAACCTCAGGAAAGTTGGTATGTCCGAAGGTTTAGTTCTCTTCATATTTTATGGCATGGCTTGTAGTGGCGTATGACGAAAGAACAAGAACATTTTGAGACAATAAGGATTGGTTGGTGTTTAGTATTAAAGTCGAGCACATTCAGAAAGTCTTCAAATTGACAGAATATACCACCTTTCTAGTAGACAAGGTAATTGAACACCAATCTCGAATGTTTACAGATATGGAAGTGTTTAAAACCTTGTTTGATACACAAGAGAATAAAAAAATATTTCCCAATTAGTAAAAATGCTTTTAGGCCATGGGTACAAGATTTTCGTGATATGATAAATATAATTTTGGGAGTACAGGATCTTAGTAGGGTAACTAAAAGAGTTTTATATCTAGCTGCACAATGCAATAGGGCACATAACACCCCAATTTACACCTGGGAATTAGAATTAAGTACCCAGATGCATAAAGAAATGGTAGAATTGAGAAGAGCAGTTTTTGAGCAAAGGCAAGAGATGCCCCGTTTTTCTTAGTATTCAATTTTTATCCATATGATAGTAGTTAATTATGGGAAGAAGCCAAGAAAATAGTAAAAGCCATTGATAACACCTATTTCCAAAGTATTTTCTGGAGAATACATGAAGGACGTACTCACTATTGCTAGTTCTATGACCATTTCATGGTAGAAATCCATTGGGTTTTAACTGGCATGGTTCCTGAGAGATTAGGGCCAGGAGTAAGGGCTTTTATCAAAGAAAAGGAGATTAGGGATTTCTTTTTTATGAAAGGTTATACATATATCAGATTGTATGGGGCTAATATTCCCCCTAAGCTACTACCAAAATATTGCCCATTATCCCTAGAAGCCTTGGAATTGTGCAAACAAGTGGCCAAAGAGGCTAAGATGAGGTTGGTGAAGAAACATGGTAAGGTCCCCTGGCTCGATGTCCCCTGCCATTTTGGAGATTTTATTTTTTTTGGCTACCCTTCCCTGCTCAAGGGAATGTTTGAATTAGATAACAAGGGATTCAACGAGATAACTTGGATATTTTATGACCCAAAAGGAACATATAACAAAATGATGTTGAAAAGGGAGTATGCCCAAATTCTGCATTGTGAAGAAACTTTTGAGGAAAGCTTGTTAGAAGCTATGGAAAAAGGATTGGATTTGTAGGGAGTATGGGATAAATTCCCTCCTAAAAAGAGAGGCAACACATAGGTTTGTGAGGCCTATGATTATCCCACAGAATTAAGGAGGCTCCGAGAAGTTTCAGTCAATGCAGTAGCTCATATTTTTCCAGGGGCAGGCCAAACAATTAGGGAATACCCCTTATTGGAATTGATAGAAGAACAAGGTATCAATCTAATGGAGGTCACTATTAAAACTATATAAGTGATAGAGCAACAAGTCAGGCCTCCTGGAAGTACCCATCTCAGGATAGAATTAGCACCAATAACTCCTTGAGAGGTTTCCCAAAAACCTAGTATAGATAAGGGAAAATAAATTGTAGTCACATCTGCTCAAAAATCCTCACCCAATGAGCAAGCTTTAGTCCCCATCTCTGATAGAGTATTAGTTGTAACTAGTGTAAATAAATTGATGCCCATGGTCATCCTTGTGTCTATAAAAATAAAAGGATAGAAGATTAAAATCCCATCAGTAATACAAATGAATAGTAGGAGAATTGGTGGACTTGGTGGTCTATTTAGAAGTCATCTAGTGAGAAATCAAATGGAGATAACTCCTGTAGAAAATAAGAAGCCCAGATTATCTCTACCCTCTACAAATGTTGTTTTGGAAAGAACATATGAGCAGACTACCTTCACTACTACAGATGAACAAGAGTTACAATTAGTAGTAGGGATGGGAAATATAGGAGAGCAGTTTATAGAAGGGTCATAATTAGAAGTAGTTGTATCAGATATAGCAAAGATACATATTTTTGCTCTGCAAGACCCACTAGTCTTCAGATTCAATGAAGAAATAGGAGGCTCATTAGTACTAGGGAAAGAAGGTGAAGTGGCCAAATTTTTCAAAGCAATGCAAAATCAAGCCATAGATCAATTCATGGGGACAATTACAGAGCTAAGGAAACAATTGGAGAAATAGGGGAAGGAAAAAGCTGAAATGAAAGCATTAATAAGTAAACAACAAGAAGAATTGGCCCGAAAAGATACTTCAAATACACAACCCTCATCAATGGTAAAGGTTCAAGATCATGTCTATTATCTAAATGCAATGAAGAAAGACATGTCAATAAAAATAAGAACTCATGCCAAAGGTTTTTCTGAGATGTTTAGACAAATAAGGGTGATCCAAGTGACTGCTCAAGAAATTCTGACGTTGCTACAAGAAAGAGAGGAATATTTTGAAGTTATCCACCCTACCCTGGATTTTATAGGAGACCATTTTGAAGAGCTGCAAGGACAAGAAATAGTAACAAATGATGGCAAAAAAATTTAGCTCAACTTTGAGTTTTTTAAAGCAACCCTATTTGGAGCTAACCGAGAGAGGTGGATCAATGTTGTAAACAAAATGGATAATATGATAAAATATGCAACAGAGAAAATGGCGGACATTGGCCTATCCTTAGACCAATGCTTAGAGGCCTTAGATATAGAAGAAGTATTCCAGCACACCATTGAAATATTTGAATGTGAACTAGGAGATGAGGCAAAAATGATTAAACAAACTACGCTTATGGTAAATATTGTAGAGATGCTGCTATTTCAATATGAAGAGAACATGCCCACTATTGCCATTCAAAAAAATAGAATATTATAGGAAATGAATATGCTGAGAATTGCAGCCACATTTGATACAGATATTTGGAGATTAATAGTTGAGCAATTAAAAAAGCTACAGACAGTCCAAAGGGGGAAAAGGGTTGAAACTCACAATCAACGACTAGAAGTGAGTTCATCACAACAGAAACTTGCACCTGTAGAAAAATTTCCCAAAATAGTAAAGGAGGTAGTTCAAGAGAAGGAGGTCCAAAAAGAAATAGTTGAAGAGGAAACAATTGAAGGAATAGAAGTAGGTTCACCCAACACCACCATCATCGGTTAAATTGAATCACTATTTGAAAAATTCAAAGGAAAGAGCATAACCAAGATAGTAAGGGCAGTGGAAGCCAGTTGTACCAATTTTTGAAAGTCTAACTAGATGCTGACAGGTGTAAGGTCATAAATAAACCAAGAATAACAAAATCAAGAACCAGAAGTTATAAAAGGAAGTAGACAGGTTCATATTTTGCATCAAGCAATTAGAGAATAACATTTTTACTAAGATGTATTCTTGAGTGCCCAGTTAGTTGTGTTGTTGTATCCCCTTTTGAGTCTATTTTTCTTTCTCATTTTGTATTCTTCCCTTTGCTTTGTAGGATAGTGATAGGAAAGTGTTCAATAAGCTGAGATAATTTCCTACCTTTTTGAGCATGAGATTTAGAGACTCTGATGTTACCAAATTGGAACAAGGAGAGTAGGAGAAACCTGTTACATTATTTGAATAGGATATTTTTATTTTATTGATATATTTTATTTGAGAAAAATAGATTTAAAAGGCATTCTGCCCACTCTACATGTAAACTTTATGAAATCAATACAATTATGAATCTCTTTTCTATTATATCTTTTGTCTTAGCTCTATGTGTCACTGTGTAATGGGTTACATTATTTGAACGCATTATATATGTTTCTCTCATTGTTTAACTCTTAGTTTTATTATGATATTTGAATAATATTAAGAACACCAATTCTCCTCCCCTTATTTCTGTTTCATGATAGAATTTTTATGAAATTGCTATAACAGCCCAATGAATCTAGGCACCGGTCTACATAAGGCATAAAAAATGGTTGTTTTAACGCTTGGTCATTTTAATACATATAATATAATATAAATCTAGAGCATGTAATTAGATTTTTAGTCATATAATTACCGTTTGGGTTTCCTTACCCATTCTATAGTTTTCTTTAGCAATATTTGTGTTTAGCAGAACAATGTGGTAGGTCAACCAGATCCTATAATAGCTCATTGGCTTCAAACAGATTCTTGTAGCATGATAATTTAATTCCTATGAATGCGAGAATTAGTTCCAATAGTAACATTTTGGCCCCTACTTCAATGGGTAAAACAATAATCCCAACTCTGGAACACAAAGCATCATTGAATGCTTTGAGGTGAAGGATGACTTGGTTATATGTAATGGAGGAAGCTTTAAATGATGAAGAGTGGATGTGGTGATGATGTTGATGGAGGAACCGGTGTCAATTAGCACTCTTTTAAAAGGATTTTTATCAATGAGATCCATGATGTGCAATGGAGGGTCTATTGATTCTGATGATATTGGTTTAATCTCAAAGTCATAAAATGTGATAGAAAGCTCCATGCATGTTTGAATACTTCCCATAAAATTATTTAAGGCATTAGGATTTTAAGATTGTAATTTGATGGATTTAAAAATATCCATTAATGCCTCCTAATGTGGGGGAGATTGTTGGGTTAACTCATATATTGATAATTTAGCGCAAGCCATTTTCAAGCTTGTGGCTAACTGGCTACTCAAGGAGATGACTGGTCGAGGTGGATGATTGATGGGTGGATTTTGAGGATTCAATTGGCTAGGTATATGCATGGGTGATGAAGGATTGGGGAAAACTTGGATGGGTGGTGATGTAGAAAGTTGTGACTCACTTACTTGAGGTTGTTGCATTTTTTGGTTATTCCTATCACCTCTAATGACCACATGAATGGCCCTTACAAACCCTTGGTATTTTTGTATATGATTGACTTTATTGGGAGGGGTTTTGGTGTTAGCCCCTCCTATATTTGGGTGCACCTCCTCATGATGAGGAAGTGGTATTTGAAAAATACCAAGGTTTTGGTTTTGTTGAGCTAAGGGATTATCAATCTTGATGATGTAGGAGCATCCAGTGGCAGTAGAGCACTCTTGCATCAACAAAAAAAAAATTATAAGTGTTGGCCTTAATGTCACAATATCGCGATAGAGAAAAGTGTCGCAATATCGTGACATGTCACATTTTCATGACTCAGGAAGGAGAGAGAAGACGTGGAGCAAAAATATCATGATTTCGTGACATGTCACGAAATCATGATCGAAAGAAGACCAAAAGGGCCAGAGAAGAAAATGTCACAATTTCACATGTCACGAAATCGCAACCGACAGAGCAGAAAGAAAGCAAGGAAACTATTACGATATCATGACATGTCACGATTTCATGACCTAAAATAGAGAAAGAAGGCAAAGAGCAAAGTTGTCATGATATCACGACATGTCATGATATCGTGACCCGAAAGGTGAGGAGGAGTTGAAAAGGAAGATGTTTCGAAAGCCAAGACAACGAAGAGGCATGGAAAATGAAACGAAGGGTCAGAAAAGGGAAACAGAGAGTCACGCCAAAGATTTTAAAAGGGGAAGCGAAGGCATGCACAAGGGTTGGAAAATTGTGGAGATAGAGTTGTAGACGTAAAGACAAGAGGGCCATTCTGGACCTGTTTAGGTTGTTTTTCTTTCAATGCGGAAGATGTAATAAAAACTATCTTTCGAGATAAAGAAATTTATTTGGCAAACTACTGCCATCATTGTAATATTTTTTTGAATTTTTGAATGAGAACATAGATTTGGCATGAGCGATTTGGCTCCCCATCAAGTGGTATCAAAGTAGGAGTTCCTGAGTGTGTGAGCAGATCACCGAAAGTGAGGTAGTTTGCACTAGGATCTGTGGAAGGGTTGTGATAAGAGAGTGAGTAAGAATACCTCCACGAATAAATCATGGTGGTGGGAGAAATGTGGTACCTGAAGAAGATTTCAGAGCTTTGCAGAGGTAGGTGCAAGCCCTGAAAGAGAAGTTGTGAAGAGGGATTGAACCAAGAAGAGAAGATCATAGTGACGATGAAGCTTGGGAGGTTGATAATCCCTCAGAAGAAGAAGCAATGAATACTAAAGAATCCAGATTGGTTAAGGCCATATCTCGGATCGAGAAGAAGACAAAGTTTGATGTCTCCACGTATTCTGGGAATCTCAATCCAAAAGAGTTGATTGATTGGATCAATGATATGGAGGAGTATTTTGAGTATGATGAGGTTGTAGATCTAGATCGAATCAAGTTTGCAAAAATGAAGTTGAAAGGCCATGCTTGCATATGGTGGAAAGAAGTGCAACTAGAAAGGAATAGAAGCAAAAAAGAGAAGATAACCAAATGGGATCGAATGGTGGAGAATTTGAAAAGACAATTTATTCTTGTGGATTATGAATTGGACCTATTGAAAAAAATGCAGAGTTTGAGACAGTCAAACAAGTCTGTCAAAGAATATACAGAGGAGTTTTTCCATATCTCAATCAGAACTAGCCATTCAAAGGCTAATAGGGAGAAGGTGGCCTGTTACATCAATGGATTGAGAACCAGTATTCAAAAAGAATTGAGTCTGGTTAGGATGAACACCATTGAGGATGCTTACCAATTTGCCCTCAAAATTGAAGAGAAGCTGAACAGACGGTTTGAGGGTAAGCAAAGAGGAAGAGGTCATGGTGGAAGAACTAGTGGAAGGACTAGTGGGGAAAAATATAAGGGTCAGATGAAGGCTGGTGAAACTAGTAATATCGAGGACCAAAAAGAGGAGAACACCTACCACCCCTATAATCAGAAAAATGGTTACCTGAGAGGGAGAGGTAGATATGGACGTGGATTTGGAAGGTGAGGATTTTGTGGAACCTATTTCCACTATGGCAAAGAAGGACATCGAGCATATGAGTGTCCACAACATCGAGAAAGGACAAATAAGAGACCTGAGGGTCCTATTAGAGCTACTATGGTAGATGAAGGTGCTGAATCAAAACATTCTAAGGAGGTAAAGGGAGGAGAATTTATGGTCACCAGGAGGACCCTGTTGAATGAGGAGAAAGAACCAGCCAGAGGAGGAACCTATTTCGCACAAGGTGCAAAAGTTTGAGTAAGGTCTATAATATCATTATAGATAATGGTAGTACTGATAACTTGGTATCAGAAGAAATGGTTACTAAGTTACGGTTAAAGAGGAGAAGCCACCCGCATCCATATCGGATTGCATGGTTACAAAAGGACCATAGGGCTTTGGTTAGTCAACAATGCTCAGTAAAATTTAATATTGGGAATTACTAAGATGACGTCCTATGTGACATCTTGCCTATGGATGCTTGTCATTTGTTGTTGGGAAGGCCATGGCAGTTTGATCGATGTGCAGTGCATGATGGTCGCGCCAACACTTACTCAGTGACAAAGAATGGAGTGCACCATAAGCTGAAGCCCTTGAAGGAAGTGAGCGAAAAGGTATGTAGCAGCGCTAGGATCTGTTTAGTTGAAGGGGGAAGATTTTTGGATGGTTTAAAGCAGGAGCATATATGCTATACATTAATTCCTAGAGTTAGGAAGGAAGAATGTAAGGATACCCCTGTAGAAGTCTTAAGACTATTAGAAGAATTTCTAGACATTGTATTTGATAATGTGTCTGAGGGTTTACCACCTGTGAGGAAGATAAGTCACCATATAGATTTGGTACCAGGATCTAGTTTACCCAATAAGGTAGCACATAGAATGACTCCTACAAAAACTAAAGAGCTGAACAGGCAATTCCAAGAGTTGCTGGAGAAGGGACTGATTCGAGAGAGCTTGAGTCCATGTGTAGTACATACAGTACTAGCACCAAAGAAATATGGAGAGTGGAGAATGTGTACAGACTCTCGAGCCATTAACAAGATCACCATAAAGTATAGATTTCCATTGCCAAGGATGAATGACATTATTGACTATTTGAGTGGAGCCAAGTACTTCACAAAGATTGATATAAATAGTGGTTATCATCAGATTCATATCAGAGAAGGAGATGAGTGGAAGACAGCCTTCAAGACCAGAGAGGGTTTGTATGAATGGTCGGTCATGCCATTTGGGCTAACCAATTCACCAAGCATGATGCGTAGTCGTTATACCATCATTAATTCTCAATGAATTTGTCAATCCAGGGTAGTGTACAAGGCTATCTACGAAAGAAGAGGCAAAACAGCTATAACTTAGGTCAATCTAGAGCAACAGGTTTTATTGGTGAAACCGGTTGTGTGGGGGGTTTTAGGACATTCCTATCTCTAAATTGCATGAATTAAACCTTAATCTAAGTTGCAGAATTGGAAACTAATCATTAACTACAAAAATGAAGTCCTAATTACAATTGCAGAATGAGACCTAATTATATTGCAGAAATAACGATTGCTAGAATTGAAAGTCTGATCCTAATTGCAAAAGGAAAATCTAATTACTTTTGCAGCAATGAAAGTCTAATTCTAACATGGAAATGAAAACTGTCAAGGCTCTGTAACAGAAGGTTGTCAATCTTCTATGCAGGAGTTGACAACAAAACATAAAATGCAAGAAATTACAGAAAACAATAAATTCTGGAAATAACAGTCTGAAATAAAATGGAAGCTTTGTTGAAAGTAAATATTACAGCTAAAACATTAAGCACAAGATTAATCTAAGCATAAATAAACTAAGACTACAGATATTGTCAGTTGTTTACAAGCAATTGAAATAACAAGTTCTACAACTCATTCTGCTGCGACAAAATCGAGAATAAAAACCTGCTTGTTAGTCCTCCTCCTAGGTCTGGAAGTGGCCAGCCTCCTTGTCCAGAAGAAGGTATGAGTCTCTCTCTCTCTAGATCTTAATCACACTCATTTACAAGCAATATGAAATAGAACTGGTGCACTTTATTGATTAAAGAACATGATTACAATAATTCTACTGAAAAACTGTTACAGGACTGTAACAGTCAAATTCTACCTATTTTTTGCTTCTTTACTTTCTCTACATATATTACTTACTTCCTACTACTCACTACTAGGCTCAACCTGAATGGGAGCAATATTTATAGATGTCCTAAGGTCTGATTACAAACAAAGAATATCTCAAAAGATCTAATCCTACAATGCTGCAACAAATTCTGGTTTTATCCTAGAAGAAGATTAAAACTTGATCTTTCCCTTAATGATGGCTTTGGTCGGCAATGACGGCAAAGACAGATGGAAGATATTTTCCTTTACCTTTTCCAACCTTTATTTCCCTTTTTTCGGCTTCAAAAATTGGTCAACAAGTCAAAAAGCACACTTTGTTTTCATTTCGAAGATAAGTGGCTTCATTCCGAAGACAATGCAATTCTCATTCCGAAGATCGCTCATTCCGAAGATACTACAGTTCTCATTCTGAAGATACTGCAATTCTCATTTCGAAGATCCGCTCATTCCGAAGATACTGCATTCTTCATTCCGAAGATCCGCTCATTCCGAAGACGTTGTGTTCTCTCATTCCGAAGATATCTGTTCATTTCGAAGATACTTTAGAATGAACAAATGTGTGCTTTTCCAGTGATTTCTTCTGCATCTCTCAGGTGGGTTATCTCCTAAGATCAAATTCCAATGGTCTTCATCTCTTTCCACATGTGAATTCCATGCCTTGCTATTTATGGACAGCTGGCTAGAATTTACATGGGAAAGACCAATTTTTGTTGCACAGCAACAGTTTGCTTGCATTGTTGCTAGATTTAGGTGAAATAAATGCTTGAGACAAATCAAAACATGATTAGTGAAATGCTTGCTATTATTCTAAGCATATCCCATTTTAGCAAGTCATAGCAAAAAGAACACAAAACTATGCAAAAAGCTGTAAAAATCAGCATATAATATTCCAAATACATTGATCATGCAAAATGGTTAATATACAACATATTGAATCAACTTAACTAACATATCGAGATAAAACATAAGAGTTTATAGGCAATTTTAGTGTTCAAAACATGTTATGATTGAGGCATTTCCAGGCCTCATCATTTTCCCCCCAACTTATATTAATGCATGCCCTCATGCATTATGTTGGGCTATGGAATCACATATGTCCATGTTTAGATTCCATGACCTGTAGAATAATTTCTTGCCTATATAATACCCCCTATTTTCTTGAATGTTTCTAAGCCAGTCTTCAAATTGTTCATCAAGTTGGGCATCTTCCTCAAAGTAGAATGGAACTGGAGTAATGATGGTTGGAGGCCTAAACCTGAGACCTATCCAGTTATGTTGCATGATTTGAATCAGTTGGATTACACCTTCTGCTCTTCTTCTGGACCATTCTAAGTTGATGGGGGAGATGGGTTCTCTTTTCCTCAAAGACATGGAAAGTTCAGCCCATCTGTCTCTACATACTGACAATGCTGGGAAAAAATTGTGATCACAAAAATTGTTGAATCTGGCCACACAGTCCCTTAAGTTGTTCAAGTACATCCTCTTTATATCATCCCTGTTCATCATTGAGAAGTGTTGTCTGGTGATAACTAGGTGGTTTGGTTGGATTGCTCTGACTAACAACTCAGCCCTTGTTTCAATCTCTTTATTCTGCTTTTTCTCTTGATCCCAGTAAAGCTGATTCTGCAAAGTAGACATAAATGCTCTCAACTGAACATCTCCAATGTAGATTTGAGGATGAAACTCTACTTCCTCTGGAATGAAGAAACTATGTAAAAATAGTTCACACAGGAGATTTTTTTGCTCAAAAGGGCTATCAAAATATGCCTCCAAGAAATCTGTAGTTGTGTCCAATTTATATGGGAGGTTTGAACTAATCCTCATGACCTGCCATCTGAGGTATTTTTCCTTCAAAATAAGGCTGTAAAATCTGGCTGGTCGTCTAAATTGGACTAAAAATTCAGCAATTTGGCATAAGTCAGACACCTTTTCTTTCAATGCCTAAATTTTTGTTTCCTTGGCTTCTAGCTGTTTTGCTTCCAATTTGAACTTTTCAGTTTTAGTGGCAAGTTGCTCATATCTAATCATCCAGCTAGCTATGTCTGCATTGTATTGCTCTAGAGACACAGTATTAGGTGGTCTGACTACAGGTGGAATCCTAGGTAGCAGATCAACTTGAACTCCTTTTTCTGCCACTTCTATTGGTTGATCATCTATCAATAATTCTACCTGTACCCCCTTATTTGCTATTTCTATGGGGTTGTCATCAGATAGTAATTCTACTTGTACCCCCTTATCTGTTGTTTCTATTGAAAGTGTAACAGTTTGAAATGCAGGGACCTCAATAGGAGTACTTACTTGAACATTTTCTTGCTATTGGGACTATTCCTGTGTTGGTGACTCATCTTCAACATCCTCTGCTATGCTCTTTACCATTTTTGAAGCATCTTCAGAACAAGAAGGCAATGCTTTAGAATGAGATGGTGTTGCTTCAGAATGAATAGGCACTTCTTTAGAATGAAGGGGTGCTACTTCAAAATGAACACCCATGTTTGTCTCAACAGAGTCATCTGCCCTTGATAGACCCAGAAGCAATTGAGCCAAATTGTCTTCATCAATGGATACAATTGGTTGTTTTTCAGATTGTGACAACATTTTTCTCAATTCTGCCACTTCTTACTGAAGCTCTGCAATTTTTCTTTCTTGTATCTCAATGATGCTTTCTTTCTCCTCAATCCACTTGGTTTGTGTTCTGACAACACTTCTTGCTACTTTCAGCTGCTCTGTGATGTCTTCCACTTCTATTTCTGCTTCAAAAGCTGATGCAGACAAATCAGTTGTAGTTGGCTGCTCAACCAATATCTCTTCTTCTGCAACAATTTGTTCTTGTTCAGGAGGCTCTATAAAACTGTCTATAAGGGTATCTACCATATCTGTAGCCTGTTGAACTGTAGCCTCCTCCAAATTATCCTACCCAGTTTCTGCCTCAACTATCTGTTCAGGGAATTCTAGAAAGTTTTCAAGGGCTGGTTGTATTTCTGTGACATCTGGGCTGCTTTGTCTATCTTCTTCCTCCATAACCTGTTCTGCTGTTTCTTTCAAATGGATTCTTGTAGACCTCCTAGTTCTAGATGCAAACTTCTTCTTTTTGCTCTGTTTTCTGGTGACAATAGGGGTTATGGGGACAGTTTTAGATGCCTCTGTTTCCCTTGTTATTTCTTGTTCTATCAAATCAGTAGTCACCTCAAGAAAAATGAACCTTCTTTTGTTTTTCTGCTCTGCTTGCTAGTTCCAGATCCTCTTTTTCTTTATTTCTTGGTTCGTGAAGTTGAGGGTTCAGGAGCAAGGTTTTCTGTTGCTGCTGTTGGGTGTGGTTCTGTAACAGCTTATGGGGCACCTTCTACAGTTTCCTCTATAGCATCTTCTGCAACATTTTTTGCAATAGCTGTTTCTTCTTCTGCAGCAACATCAGCAGTATCTGGTTCTTCTTCTTCCTCATCTTCATCCCTAAAAATGACATCGTTTAGGGTAGAGTAAAACCTATCAAAACTCCTAGGGTTTCCTCTAAAATGGTGTTGGCAAACTAGTTTGATGAGGCCATGATGGCGAAGGCTTCCTTTACCCTCCTGATATCTCTTTGCCATGTTTTTTAATTCTTGATACAGATACAGGGGAAGATTTACCCTAACTTTCGGTTGTTGCTCACCATGTCTGAGATGGTTCAAAATTCGTAGATGATGCCCTGACAACAGCACATACTGCCCTTCACAGGTTAGGAATTTAATTACCCAGGTGGCTACTTCATCCCAGGGTTCCTACAGGCTGGCCCTTTTTAACCCTTTGCATGTGTTGTTATGGGTTAAATACTCTGGCTCTCTATCATTTTCTTCTACAAACTGATTAACTACATTTGCCAATGTATTCTTGCCAGATCTAGAAATTGAAATCCCTTCTAATGGCAGCTCAGTAATTTGACTTAAAATTTTAGGGGTTACCTCAATAGTCATGTCGTTAACATGTGCTCGGTTGTTTTTGAATGTATGGGCGAACATGCCAGCCAAATCTTCAGAAGACCCATTAAACTTATCCAAAAATGGCATAAACCCTCCATCTTCAAAAATCTGCATGACTACCGGATTTTCTCGGAGGTAGGTGGTATCTGCAGGTTCCATTCTGATCTTTCGCCCCATATTTTCTGTTTAAAAACCGTTCACTGCTGCTGCTATTCCTCTGCTGGATCTCTGGTTTTTTTATGTTGCAGATTTGCAGGGTTTTAGTTCGAAATCTTCGTTTGCCCTGTTTCTCGTCTTCTTCTTTGGAATGACCCGTAACCTGAGCACTGTACTTCGCAAACACGTCTTCAAAAAGAAAGGTGGCACACATTTCTACTATTGCACTGAACACCTATCCATCAATGATTGCATGGACGTCCTTGTCGTCAGATCCACCTCATTTGGTTTTAATTTTTTTGTTTTTCCTGTAGATTCTCACGTGCATGTTTATTGGCATCAAAAATTGGTGGCATATGGTTGGTCACGTCCTCCGTAATTCTAGTATTTTCCAATGGGTGCAAAAACAAACCATGTGCTGACTGACACGTGTTCCTTTATCGTATGCAACTAAAAGAGTTTGATTTTGTCGTACCTTGTCTTCTTGGATGCCACGTGGAAATGCTCTTTCTGAAGATTATAACTTAATTGCAAAAAAAACTTCATTTCGAAGATTATGACTTCATTCCGAAGACGAGTCTTCATTTCGAAGACAAATCCTCATTCCGAAGATTATAACTTCATTTCGAAGACAGGTCTTCATTCCGAAGACAAATCCTCTTTGCAAATTTAAATCTTCATTCCGAAGATTAATCCTCATTTCGAAGATCAATCCTCATTTCGAAGATCAGGCTGTATTGCGAAGGTAAATCGTCATTCCGAAGATAGATCTTCATTTCGAAGACAGATCCTCATTTCGAAGATGATGCAGCAAGTCGTCATTTCGAAGACCAAGTTTCATTCTGAAGACAAATTGTCATTTCGAAGACAAAGTTTCTTTCTGAAGACAAAGTGCAACATTCATTTTGTTGTCATTCTGAAGACAATTTCAATCCGAAGATAATACAACAGGCACTGTTTTTGGCATTCTTGTTTCGAAGATTAGGCAGAAATCAATATTTTCATTTTCAAAACATGTCTTAAGTATGCCAACTCTTATGAATACCTTTTATGCTAATGGTTAATTGTCATATACTATACACCAATCATTTTACAATGAAGAAATGTAAGAAATATATACCTGATAAAAATAGTTAATGCCAGTTTTGAAGAATGACTGCCTTTGTTGATGTTCTGTTGAGATTTTCTGCAACATTTCAAAACAAGTGCACTTGGTGAATTTGTACAATGATGGTTCAAAAATTTCTCAAGGTTATGCATGCCAAAAAACTGGTTTTCATGCATACCAACCCAGTAGTGCCTTAAGAAAAGGTTTTCACTGCTGAGTTATTCATTTTTCTCTCTTTTTTTTTCTTTGATCCTGACTATGCCCATGAAGGAATTTCATGATTTCCCCTGAAACCATGCCCATGAAGGAATTCATACTCAGAATTTATTCATCTTTTTGTTTTCTATTTTTTTTATTTTTTTTGTATTTTTTGCTTTTTCTTGAAATCCATGATCATGCTTGATTGTTTTGAAGTGGAAGAGGGAATCTCTTCCACCTGTTGTGTATCCAAACTATCAAGTTGTTGCAAGAATTCTTCTTTAGTCAGAGGTGTATGGTACACTCGAGGTCGATGTCCATTTACTACCAACTTCCTTTGTGACCCATCAATAGGAGATAGACGAGCTGCTCCATTGTCAAATACCTCCTCAATCCAGTAAGGTCCCAACCATCTAGTTCTCAGTTTTCTAGGGAAGTCTTCATAGCGAGAATCAAACAATAAAGCCCAATCTCCTTGTTGAAGTTTCCTCTGTTGAATGTGATTGTCATGCCACAGCTTCCTCTGCTCCTGAATTACCTCAGTTTGGTGCAGAGCATCCAATCTAAGTTCATCCAATGCATTCAGCTATAGAATCTTGTCTGTCTATGCCTGCGACAATTCAATTCCAATTTCTAGTGTTGTGCGCAATGTTAGTAGCTCAAATTCAATAGGTAAGAGAGGCTTTTTACCAAAGACTAGTTCATAAGGTGTGAATCCAGTAGTGGACTTCCAAGTAGTATTGTAGGCCCAAACTACTTCAGGTAATTTATCTAGCCAATTTCTCCTATGAAAAGCTACTATTTTTGTCAAGATGCGTTCTAGTTCCCTGTTTGTTACCTCAACCTGGCCATTTGCTTGTGGGTGGTAAGGTGATGATTTCCTATGTTTGATTTCATACAATTCTGTAAATGCCTTTATGACTTTGGATGCAAATTGGGGTCCTTGGTCTGTGGTGATAGACCGTGGAGCTCCAAATCTCTAAAAAATCTGAGTATACAAGAAATCAACGACCTTCTCTTCACGAGCATGTTTGAAAGCACGCACCTCTACCCACTTTGTCAGGTAATCAGTGCATACTAGAATATGCACCTTTCCTTGAGAAGGTGGATCAATAGGTCCTACAAAATCAAGCCCCCACCTCTCAAATGGTTCTAAAACCATTTGAGGCTGCAGTGGCATCTCATTTGTATGAGTGGGTTTCCCCATTCTTTGGCATGCATCACAATGCCCGATGTACTTTTTCACATCCTTGTGAAGAGATGGCCAATAATATCCTGTCCCTAAGATTTTCCTAACTGTGCTTTTTACAGAATAGTGTCCACCTGAGGGTTCATCATGACAAGCTCTAAGGATATCATACACTTCATCCTTTCGGATGCACCTACGTAACACATGGTCAGGATTGCACTTAAAAAGCATACCCTTAATCCATTCAAAAGAAGAACTCTATTGATCAATTGTTTTTTCTGTTTTGAAGTGAAATGTGGAGGAACTTTCCCTGTGACCAAATAATTGGCTATATCTGCAAACCAAGGTGATTGGACTGATATAGCAAATAGTTTTTCATCAGGAAAAGTGTCATCAACTAATTACCCTTCATCTGTGTTCCGCAACCTGGACAAGAAATCTGCCACAACATTAGCTTTCCCTGGTTTGTTGATTATAGTGATATCAAATTCTTGCAACAACAACAACCAACGAATAATTCTTGCACTTACCATAGGTTTATTCATCAAATACTTAATGGTTGTATGATCTGTGTGAATAAATATTTGATAACCTGTGATGTAATGCCTGAATTTGTTGATGGCATAAATTACTGCTAGGAATTCCTTCTCAGTTGTTGTATAATTTTTCTCGGCTCCTGTCAAGTTCTTGCTAATGTTGTAGATGGTATAGTGTTCACCATTATCAATTTGTCCTAATGTTGCTCCAATTGTTGTATTGGAGGCATCAGTCTGTATGTGAAATGGTAATGTCCAATTAGGTCCTCTGAGCACAGGTGGAGTTATTAATTTCTCTTTCAGAGCTTCAAATGCTTCCTGACACTTTGTAGTCCAGGAGAATTCAGAATCTTTAGTCAATAGGGCAAACATAGGATTGGCTATTGTACTAAAGTTGGGAATAAACCTGCGGTAAAAACCAATGTGTCCTAGGAAGCTTCTAACATTAGTCTGAGTTTTAGGAGGAAGGAGATTCTTGATAATTTCCACCTTCTTTGGATCAACTTGGATCCCTTCAGGAGAGATGTGATGACCAAGAACTATCCCTTCCTTCATCATCATGAAGCATTTTTCTGGATTCAAGGATAAGTGGTATGTTTCACGACGAGTTAAGACTTTGTCAAGATTTTGCAATGTAAAATCAAAAGTCTGTCCACATCCTGTGAAATCATCCATGTATATTTCAACACTTTTGGTGGTCAGATCAGCAAAAATTGCTAGGACTGCTCGCTGAAAAGTTGTTGGGGCATTACACAAACCAAAAGGTAAAACCCTATAGGCAAATGTTCCCCATGGACATGTAAAAGTTGTCTTCTCTTGATCTTCAGGTGCAATCTGAATTTGATTATATCCACTAAATCCATCAAGAAAACAAAAGTATCTTTTTCCAGCAAGAGTATCTAACACCTGATCTATGAAAGGTAATGGAAAATGGTCTTTGTATGTCACCTTATTCAACTCTCTATAGTCTACACATACTCTCATTTTTCCATTTTTCTTAGGAACTATTACCAATGGAGAAACCCATTGGCTATCAGAAATTGGGTAAATGAATCCTACTTCCAGAAGTTTTTCAATTTCTTCTTTCACAATATCTCTTAAGGCAGGATTCAATCTTCTTTGGGGTTGTCTAACTGGCTTGACTTCTTCAGTATAGATTCTGTGGGTACATATATCAGGATGAACTCCTGACATATCTTTGTAGTTCCAAGCAAAAGCATGAACATGCTTCTGCAAGACAACTATCAATTTTTCTTCCTCTTCCCTAGTAAGCTGGTTGTAAATGTTCAAAAATTTGCCTGGATGGACTTCTATTTGTTTTGTATTTAGAAGGACTGAATTCACTCCTTCATACCTGGTGATTAGGGGATTAAGAGGACATTGCTGAGATGGGAGAAAAGAAGCAGTTTCTGTTTTATTGCTGCTTGAGGGAAGCATATCTTGTATGGAACAGTGAGAAGGAAAAATCAGATGATGGTGCCATCCATGTGGTAGTGAAACAGAGTTTCCCTGTGATAGTACAAATGGTTCATCTTCAAATTTTTGATTCTATAGGGTCATGACATTTATTGCAGCTCCTAGATCTACTAAAACATTTGATATTGGTACTGAACCTATGGTAACTATGATAACTGGACTTCCTGGGTCACTATACTTTGGAGGTACTAGTTTTCTAGATAAGAGATCAACTATCTTTCCTTCAACCTACACAGTCTTGGGAAATGCTTTCTTCTTTCTTCCTATTCTTTTAATGCACAAATTTTGGACAGTACTATTAATCTCTGGTATTTCCTTAATGGCTTGCAATAAGGGCAATGATATAGTCAACTTTTTGAGTTCTTTGACCAATTTTGACTCAGAATTTTTTGGTATTGCATTGAATCTTTCAGGATATGGAATTATCCTTGGTAATTGTTCTGCTTGTGGTTCTATTTTTGTCTCTTTCTCTATTGTTGGTTGGATTCTCTCTGGTTCCAATTTTTCTTCTGTCTCCATTGTTGGTTGGATTCTCTCTGGTTCTGATGATTCTTGCTCTTCATTTTCTTTGATTTCATTTGAAACTGGTTCAGGTACAACTTTTCTTGAACGAAGTTGGATGTTACTACAATCAAGAACATTAATTTCAACATTTTCTTCAGCTTCAGCCACATAGACAGGAGGTGTCTGTCTCATGCTGTTTGGATTAGTGACTGGTTGAGCTGGCAATTGAGGTTGTTTCACTTGTTGTGTTTGCTGCTATTTTTCTTGAAAATTTTGATTAGGTGTAGGCAACAAATGCTGAGTTTGACCTTGATTCCTTTGTTGCCTTGGATAGGACTGGTATTGCTGACTCCACTGTGGTTGGTTTTGCATCCAATGTGGATTAGTCTAATTTTGATTCCAGGCTGGATTGTTTTGATTCCAAGATGGGTTGTTTTGATTCCATGAGGGGTTGTTTTGATTCTGATTCCAGGCCGGGTTACTCCAATTTGCTTGTGGCCATTCTTGGGAATTTGTCCATTGAGGATAATTCCAAGGACGTTGGGGTGGTTCTGATTGTCCCCAAGGCATAGTACTAGGATTATGCCCCCAATTTGTAGGAAAATGAGGGGGATTTTGGTATTGAGAGAAATTTCCCCCTTGTTTTGGTCCAATATAGTTGAGTTCCTCAGTCTGGTTTTCTAACACAGTTTTGAGTTGTGGTAGCAAGTGGCATTGATCGGTTGAATGCCTTTTTGAACTAGATACTACAAATGGCTGAGATAGATGTTTTATTCAAAGGACATTCCTGCAAAGCATGTTTATTTCTACATCTTGGGCAATAAATTGCCAAAGGTTCTGTGTTTTTTGCTTTTGCAGACATTTCCCCCAAAGTAGTGTTTAGGTGCACTAGAATATCAGTTTTGAAATTTGCAAGTTCCTCTATTAGGTCCTTCACATCAGTGCCATTTGTGTGGCTTTTTCTTCTTCTCTGCTTAGTGCGAGAGTAATTCCTGTAGAGATCCACAATTTCCTCATTACTGAGAGTGGTTACATCCCCTTTTCCCATCAAATCTAGAACTTCTCTGGATTCATCTTGCAATCCTCTCAAAAATATGGTTTTACATAATTTTGGTTCTACAAGTCCACATCTCCTTTGAACAAAGGAGAACCTATCAAGATAATCTTCCAATGTCTCATCATCTTCCTGCTTGATTTTGAATAACTCATCTTTTCTATTCCTTACATGGCAATATTCTTGATATTTGTCTAAAAAGACAGTTTCCATTTGATCCCAGGTTCTTATGGAATTAGGCTCTAAGCTCATGAACCAGCGCAATGCTGAATCCTTGAGTGTTGAGGGAAAAACCTTAAGTTTTTTATTGTCATTTATATAATCATAGGTCTGACACACTACCTTGAATTCAAACAAAAACTGATCAGGATCTTCAGATACAACACCTCGAAAGGTTGGAAGTACTGAAGGTGAAATGGTCTTCATGGGAGAGTTTTGTGTTGGATTCAGATGAATAGGATATTCAAATGTTTTGGAAGGTTGGAGCATATCCTGATCATCTCCTTCATTATGGACATAGCCATGTTGGCCATCTATATTGCCTCCTTCTGCCATAGTTTCCTGTTTGTTGGGAGAAGTTAAAGCTTCCCAAATTGTTCTCTCAAGAGGTCCAAGCCTCTCTGTTGATGATGAGTCTGATGAATTGTCTTTCTTAGGATATTCTGATGATGATAAAATTGGTGATTTTCCTTTCTCAAAATGTTCTAATGATGGTGAGACTGGTGATTTTTCTATCAATATTTCTGGTAGTTCAAACACAGGTGATTCACCCCTTAGGCGTGAAGATCTCCTTAATGGAACAAGCCAGGGATCCTTTGGGGTAGTTCTACCTTTTTCATCCCTAGACTTACTCATTCATGTTTACTCTTAAATGACATAAATTAAGTCAATAGTTGTTATCTTCCTCAGCTGTTGTATTCAGATTTTAACCTGAATTTTCATAGCTTAGTCTGATTACAGCTATTGGACTGTTTGTTTTCTTCTGGCAACACTATTCCCTAGCAACGACACCAAAATGATGCGTAGTCGTTATACCATCATTAATTCTCAATGAATTTGTCAATCCAGGGCAGTGTACAAGGCTATATGCGGAAGAAGAGGCGAAACAACTATAACTTAGGTCAATCTAGAGCAACAGGTCTTATTGGTGAAACCGGTTGTGTGGGGGGTTTTAGGACATTCCTATCTCTAAATTGCATGAATTAAACCTTAATCTAAGTTGCAGAATTGGAAACTAATCATTAACTATAGAAATGAAGTCCTAATTACAATTGCAGAATGAGACCTAATTATATTGCAGAAATAACAGTTGTAGAATTGAAAGTCTGATCCTAATTGCAGAAAGGAAATCTAATTACTTTTGCAGCAATGAAAGTCTAATTCTAACATGGAAATGAAAACTATCAAGGCTCTATAACAGAAGGTTGTCAATCTTCTATGCAGGAGTTGACAGCAAAACATAAAATGCAGGAAATTACAGAAAACAAGCAAATTCTAGAAATAACAGTCTAAAATAAAATGGAAGCTTTGCTGAAAGTAAAGATTACAACTAAAACATTAAGCACAAGATTAATCTAAGCATAAATAAACTAAGACTACAAATATTGTCAGTTGTTTACAAGCAATTGAAATAACAAGTTCTACAACTCATTCTGCTACAACAAAATCAAAATAAAAACCTACTTGTTAGTCCTCCTCCTAGGTCTGGAAGTGGCCAGCCTCCTTGTCCAGAAGAAGGTATGAGTCTCTCTCTCTCTAGATCTTAATCACACTCATTTACAAGCAATATGAAATAGAACTGGTGCACTTTATTGATTAAAGAACATGATTACAATAATTCTATTGAAAACCTGTTACAGGACTATAACAGTCAAATTCTACCTATTTTTTGCTTCTTTACTTTCTCTACATATATTACTTACTTCCTACTACTCACTACTAGGCTCAACCTGAATGGGAGCAATATTTATAGATGTCCTAAGGTCTGATTACAAACAAAGAATATCTCAAAAGATCTAATCCTACAATGTTGCAACAAATTCTGGTTTTATCCTAGAAGAAGATTAAAACTTGATCTTTCCCTTAATGATGGCTTTGGTCGGCAATGACGGCAAAGACAGATGGAAGATCTTTTCCTTTACCTTTTCCAACCTTTATTTCCCTTTTTTTGGCTTCAAAAATCGGTCAACAAGTCAAAAAGCACACTCTGTTTTCATTTCGAAGATAAGTGGCTTCATTTCGAAGACAATGCAATTCTCATTCCGAAGATCGCTCATTTCGAAGATACTGCAATTCTCATTTTGAAGATACTGCAATTCTCATTCCGAAGATCCGCTCATTCCGAAGATACTGCATTCTTCATTCTAAAGATCCGCTCATTTCAAAGACGTTGTGTTCTCTCATTTCAAAGATATCTATTCATTCCGAAGATACTTTGGAATGAACAAATGTGTGCTTTTCTAGTGATTTCTTCTGCATCTCTTAGGTGGGTTATCTCCTAAGATCAAATTCCAATGGTCTTCATCTCTTTCCACATGTGAATTCCATGCCTTGCTATTTATGGACAGTTGGCTGGAATTTACATGGGAAAGACCAGCTTTTGTTGCACAACAACAGTTTGCTTGCACTGTTGCCAGATTTAGGTGAAATAAATGCTTGAGACAAATCAAAACATGATTAGTGAAATGCTGCTATTATTCTAAGCATATCCCATTTTAGCAAGTCATAGCAAAAAGAACACAAAACTATGCAAAAAGCTGTAAAAATCAGCATATAATATTCCAAATACATTGATCATGCAAAATGGTTAATATACAACATATTGAATCAACTTAACTAACATATCAGATAAAACATAAGAGTTTATAGGCAATTTTAGTGTTCAAAACATGTTATGATTGAGGCATTTCCAGGCCTCATCAAAGCACATTCATGTGACTGATGAATGAGGTATTGAAAGAATTTTTAGGCAAATTCATCATTGTCTATTTGGATGATATTTTAATATTTAGCAGAACCCTGGACGAGCATCTGATGCATATCAAAATATTTTTTGAGAAGATGCGGGAGGAGCAGTTGTTAATTAATTTGAAGAAGTGTAATTTCGTGAAGGATTTAGTGTACCTAGGATTTTTCATCTCAGTCAAAGGTCTAAAAATGGACCCAAAAAAAGTGAGAGCTATCATTGAATGGCCTACTCCGAGAAGCACGACTGAGGTAAGATCATTTCATAGTCTAGCAAGTTTTTATAGGAAATTCATTAGGAATTTTAGTAGTATTTGTGCACCCCTTACAGAAACAATGAGAGGGGATAAGAAAGAAGTTAAGTGGACCTTAGGAGCAGATAAGAGCTTTGATCTGTTGAAGAAGAAGGTTACAGAGCAACCTATTTTGGCACTTCCAAATTTTAATAAGGTATTTCAGGTAGATTGTGATGCTAGTGGTAGTTCCATAGGAGCTATTTTGAGTCAAGAAGGTCAACCTATTTCTTACTTTAGTGAGAAACTCAATGATTCTAGGAAGAAGTATTCAGTTTATGATCAAGAGTTTTATGCTATGGTTCGGGCTCTAAAGAAGTGGCGACATTACCTGTTGCCAAAAGAGTTTGTTCTATTTACTAATCATCAGGCCTTACAGTATATTAATAGCCAAGGGAAGCTAAATCAGAGGCACCTAAAGTGGGTTCAGTTTCTATAGAGTTATACCTTTATGTTGAAGCACAAGAGCAGAAGGTCCAACAGAGTTGCAGATGCCTTAAGTAGAAGGCAGTGTTTGTTGATAGAAATGAAGGTGGAAGTGGTAGGATTTGATGAACTGAAGGGTTTATACCCTGAAGATCCTAATTTTGCAAAAGCCTGGAAGGCTTTCTTGGCACCTGTAACTTTAGACAGGACCAAGTGGTTGGATTTTCTGATCCAAGATGGAATGTTGTTTAGAGGAAATCAATTGTGCATTCCAAGGAGTTCAATGAGGAAAAATTTGGTCAAGGAGAAACATAGTGGAGGGCTGGATGGACATTTTGGTCAGGATAAGACCATTGCCTTGGTTAGTGAGAACTACTATTGGCCACAACTACAACAAGATGTGAAGAATTTTGTGCAAGGCTATAGAGTATGCCAGAGGGTGAAAGGTGTGAACCAGAACACTGGATTATATCAGCCATTACCTGTACCAGAGAGACCATGGGAGGACGTCAGCATGGATTTCGTTCTTGGTCTACCAAGGACACAGTGGGGAAATGACTCCATATTTGTGGTGGTTGACAGGTTTTCCAAGATGGCACATTTTATTCCCTGCTAGAAAACTAGTGACACAGTTCACATTACAGGGTTATTTTTCAAAGAGGTGGTACGACTTCATGGT
The DNA here is from genome assembly GCA_028583015.1 of Wollemia nobilis. Taxonomy (NCBI): domain Eukaryota; kingdom Viridiplantae; phylum Streptophyta; class Pinopsida; order Araucariales; family Araucariaceae; genus Wollemia; species Wollemia nobilis. The sequence goes on along the minus strand of JAQPPZ010001934.1, from coordinate 1,746,953 downwards.
CTACCAAAGAGTATCATTTCTAACAGAGATACCAAGTTTGTGGGGTATTTCTGAAGGACTTTGTGTAAGAAACTAAAGACAAATTTGAAATTTAGTTCTGCATACCATCCATAGACTAATGGCCAAACGGAGGTGGTGAATAGAAGTCTGGGAAATCTATTGAGATGCTTGATAGGAGATAAGCCCATGGGATGGGATTTGGTTTTGCCACAGGAAAAATTTGCATATAACAATTTTATCAATAGGAGTACTAAAAAATCTCCATTCTAGATAGTGTATGGGAGCAGTCTAAGGAATGCTTCTGAGTTGAGGAAGATGGATACAGGGGAAAGGTGCAGTGTCGAGACTGAGGAATTTGTAGAGTGTGCATGAAGAAGTAAAGAAGCACATTACTAATATGAATAATCAATATAAGACAAGGGCAGACCAAAAGTGATGATTCAAAGAATTCATTGTGGGAGATGAGTTCATGGTCCATCTGAGAAAAGAAAGAATTCCTGCTAAAACCTATAACAAGCTGAAGATGAAGAAGTTTGGACCATGTCGAATTCTAGGAAAATGGGATTCAGGCAATGCATATGAAGTAGAATTTCCCAGTGGCCTTAACATATCACCTATTTTCAACATTGTAGATTTGGTAGAATATCATGAAGGAGGCAGTAGCGAGACACCAAGTGCAAAATTATGGAGTATTCCAACGTCTACTCCAAAAATAGGCAAGATCGAGGAAATACTAGACACTCAAGCAGGAAGAAGTACCAGGAATAGGCAGTATTCTGAATATCTAGTCAAGTGGAAGGGTAGGCCTATCAAAGATGCAAATTGGTTGTCAAAAATAGAGGTTGACCACTTGGGTCTTCCTCCAACTGTACAAAAGTGAAGGACACTTCTCAATCCACCTTGGTTTTCTAATGCAGGAGCATCTAGTGGCAGCAGAGCAATCTTACGTCAACAAAAAAAAATTCTAAGTGTTAGCCTTAATGTCACGATATCGCGACAAAGAAAAGTGTCGCGATATCGTGACATGTCACATTTTCATGGCTCAGGAAGGAGAGAGAAGACGCGGAGCAAAAATGTCACAATTTTGTGACATGTCATGAAATCATGACCGAAAGAAGACCGGAAGGGCCAGAGAAGAAAATGTTGCGATTTCATGACATGTCACAAAATCGTGACCGACAAATCAGAAAGAAAACAAGGAAGGAAACTGTCGTGATATCACGACATGTCATGATTTCGTGACCCAAAGAGAAAGAAGGCAGAGAGCAAAGTTGTCGTGATATCACGACATGTCATGATTTCGTGACCCAAAAGGCGAGGAGGAGTCAGAAAGGAAAGATGTCACGATTTTGCGATCGAAAAGGAGAAAGAGGAGCTGAAAAGGAAAGATGTCGCGATATCGTGACATTTTGCATTTTTGCGACCAAAGGACGAAAGGAAGCGCAAAGGAGAAAAAATGTCGTGATATCGTGACATGTCACATTATCGTGACCAAAAGGTGAGGGAATGCATAGGAGAGAAAAGTGTCACGATATCACGACATGTCACATTATCGTGGCAAAAAGGCGAGAGGAGGTGCAGGAGAGAAAAGTGTCGTGATATCGCGACATGTCACATTATCATGGCCAAAATGCGAGAGGATGCGCAGGAGAGAAAAGGTGTCACGATATCGTGACATGTCGCATTTTTGCGACTCACAAGGGGCAAGAAGGCCGAAAAGCAAAAGTGTCATGATATCACGACATGTCACATTTTTGTGACTCGCAAAGGGCAGGAAGGTCGAAAAAGCAAAAGTGTCACGATATCACGACATGTCGCATTTTCACGACTCGAAGAGGGACAGGAATGCAGTAAAGCAAAAATGTTGCAATATCGCAACATGTCATGTTTTTTCTACCAAACAAAAGGAAAGGAAAGGTAGGCGGTTACAGGGGCTATTACAGAAGAAATTATCGAGCGATGGGTATCTTGAACATCATCATGGGTTGACAGGTGGACAAAGTCTACAATGGCAGCACTGGACAAGCACGTGGCACCAAGGTGCAATGAAAGCAAATGAAGATCAAGAGTCAGAAAGGAAGACGTTTCGGAAGCCAAGACAACGAAGAGGCATGGAAAATGAAACGAAGGGTCAAAAAAGAGAAACAGAGAGTCACGCCAGAGATTTTAAAAGTGGAAGCGAAGGCATGCACAAGGGTCAAAAAACTGTGGAGACAGAGTTAGAGATGTAAAGGCAAGAGGGCCATTCTGGACCTTTTTAGGCTGTTTTTCTTCTAGGGTGGAAGATGTTGTAATAGAAACTATATTTTGGGATAAAGGAATTTATTTTGCAGACTGCTGCCATCATTGTAATATTTTTTCGAATTGTTGAATGATAACATAGATTTGGCATGAGCGATTTGGCTTCCCATCACTTGATCACCCCCAAGTCAATGAGATCTTGGACTATATCTTTAAACATATGGTAATTATTGATATCATACCCATTTTTCCTATGATATGGGTAAAATAAATGTTCTCAATAATATTTTCCATGTTTGATGGGATCATCCAGTCTAATTTCATGTAGAGCAAGTTTATTTGTCTCATACAAACTTCTAAATAGGGAAGCATAAGACTCGACTAAAGGAGTGTATTGGTGATTTTATTAGATAAATTGTGGTCGAGAATAGTTTTCCATAGTTGGCACCATGTTTTGTACTATTGGAGCTTGTGTTGTTGAGGGGACTGCATGATAGGAAATTTGTTACGGTACTTGTTGCACAAGTTGTTGTTGAGCCATTGTCAGCTGGCTCATGACCACTTGATTTACTTGATTAGGCTAAGAGGTTGGGGTAGCCTGTGTTGATTTTTACTAGCCAAAATAATTACTTTTGTATTGGCCCTTGTTTTTCCATTATTTCTTCTTAGGCTTTAGTACATCTTCTTGTATTTTAATATCCTTGATGACACTAGCCTGAGTTAAATCTTCTTCAAATGATTGATAAGTTTGTAGTTGAAGCATCTAAGAGATATGTTTTAGGTAACTCTTAGTGAATAAATTATTTTAGTTCATCCATTGGTAGGGTGAATGGCAATTTAGTGATGATGATCCTCCAACGATTACCAAAATCATAGATAGATTCATCGTCATGTTGCTTTAAAGCATATACATATGATAATGAGATCTTATTTTTAATATTTAGGATGAAGTGGTCAAAGAATTGATCAATCAATTGTTCAAAAGTATAGATACTATGGCTTGGAAATTGATTATACCATTCTATGGCATCCCCTCCTAATATTTGAGGAAAATTTCAAAGCATGAGAGAATTTTCATCTTGAATTCTAAAACAGGGATGTACAAAAGTGCTCACATGTTCTTTGGGATCCTCAGTTCCCTTAAAATTTTTAAACTTGGGCATCATAAAATCTATTGGATATGGTAGTGATGGTACCAAATGATGAATCGGTTTGTTGATCAATTGGCGTAAGGTTGGTTTCTGGTTTGAAAAACCAGGCATATATTGCATCAATTGATATATTTGCTTCTGCATGGCCTAAATTCGAGAGTCTTCTTTAGGAACATGAAAACCCTAAATTACCTTACGGGTTTGTGGTGGTGTGGATAAATGTTGTGGAGTGACTAGATGATGAAGAGATTTGTATTTATGGCTTGGTGAATTATATGGAATATAATGAATGGGGGATTGTTGATGAAATTATGGGGAATTATGAAATGATATTTATGGACAAAGGTTATGGCTAGGTTGACCAATGAGAAAGGATAGGTAATGGTATGGCTTGATGGGGGAATAGGGATAGAAACTACAAAAGACTATGGTGCACATGATGGACCTTGGTTGACAAGGGCAATCTAAGTAGAGGTATGTAAAGGCTTAGGGTTAACATGTACTTATTGTTGAGCATTTTGATGTTGTCTAAGAAAGTTTTTTAGGTGATCCCATGACTCAATAATTTCTCTATCATAGGCTAAGGGTATGGAGGTGGAGGGTATGGACGATGTGATTTGGGGGCAAGTTACACTAGGTGTGGTAACTTGGGAGGTTGATACTTGTGAAGTGGTATTTATATGTGCTTCATACAAGGGGTTGGTGTAGGTGGAAGTGTATGAGGTGCTAGGAGCACATGAAGGTTGGAAAATGGATACATGGGATGAAGGTGCAACTAATGCCTCAAAAAGAGGGTTGGTATACACCTAGAAAAACCTAGAAGGTGGCTAGGAGTATACAAGCTCTTGTTGTAGAGTAGAATCCTATCTATGTGAATTGGGAATAGACTCTAAGACATAATTAGAAGACTTCATAAGATATTCTACTTTATCTAGGTCTATTTGGGTGATGTGGTTATCTATAGCAGGGGAGGTTGACTCCTCTTGGAGTATGGTCATGTGGAAGGTTGTGGATGACAAAGAATGTGATGGACTTACAGATAAATATGCCTATGTCACATTTAGGAAATCTACCACAGAGGTGGTGGGGAAGGTGAATGAAGGTTCCATTAAGTCATCTTGACTTATTGCTTTCTTTTGATTTTTAGTTAATACCTATTGGACATTTTGAGTCCCTAAGCTAATATGTTGTCATTGATGTCAAAAGATCATTTAATGTCAAAAGGATCAATGAAGGATTTTTGTGAAAACCAATATAGGAAAAATAAAAAGTTTTATTTAAAACCATGGATAGTATATTTGATCTGGGTTTTTCTTAAAACCCAATTTGGGATTTTGTTTCATTGAAAAAGGTGCCCCGATGATGGAGATATTTAAGTTTTAATATTTGGTTTAAATTTTAATTATTTAAAATTTGAATTCAAATTTAAAACTCAATATGCAATATTTTCGTCAACATCATTAAGCAAATAAAAATTCATATTTCCACTGAAATCTTTGATATGATTAAAGGACTATATAAAGTGGGCTTCAATTGATTATTATTTCATCCTTGCTCGTGCAATCAAATCGTTTGCTATCGAATCGTTTATGAGCTCGTGTGAAATTCTTGAAAAGTGTGGCAGTGAATAACACAGACTACGTTCAGAGAAAAAACATTGTGGGCAGCGTGGCACATTGGCAAGTGGGCCTTGGCTAAGGCATGAGGCAGATGAAAATGCCAAGGATCGAATCCCCTTGACTACATTTTTTGTAAAGCATGATAAAAGCACTTTGGCACCTTTGGTTTTACGAAAGGTGGAGATGGGGATTAAGCACATTGTGCCTTTCCATTTCCAACGAGCGGCTAGCTTGGTTGGAATCTTAGCCGTGACTAAGACACTCACAACATGTGCAAGTTGGGGGTTCAAATCCCCTTGAGGAAGAAATTATGTTTTTCATTAATTTTATTTTATTTAGCCCTAAGGTTGGAGTTATAAGGTGGTTAGTGGAAATTAAAGTTTTAATTAATATTTGTTATTTGGGTTGTATTGATTATTGCAAAACTTGAGGGGTTTAATGATTTATTTTATTATTATTAAGAATTGAATTTAGGAGAAATAAGGAGTTGTTTTAAAGTATTTTTGAAAGGCTTATTGATTGTTATTTTGATAAGGGTTTTATTAAAAAGGGACTTTGGTGGATGTGTTTATTTAGTTGGAGTAAAAAAGGTATAAATTGAGTTATGCTTTATATTGTGATTATTTGAAGTTCACTAACCCTTATTGAGATTGGAAAGGAAATTTGTGTTTAAGTGTGGTATATTTTGTAGACAACTCCTTGGCATCAAAAAGGTATGGGCACATTCTCCTATTGATTGTTTATGGTGGTTGATTTCTGAAATATCTTTGAAGAGAAAAGGATTGATTGTGGTTTCTATTTTTGAGAGTTGTTGGTTTAATGCTTTAAGGTTTTCTGGTTTGTGAGTTGTAATTAAACCTTGTTTTAGAAGCACTGTTGTTGAAGCCCATTGATTGTGAAATGAACTTGAACTTGAGTTAGAAAAGAACATGAGTATAATTGTTATGTGAGATTTGTGATTGAGCATTGTTGGAAACTAGGATTTGTGAGAAAGGATTGTTCCTTGAGGTGATTGGTTGAATTGAGTTGATTTAAGCCTAGTCAAGTGGATGCATGTGGTTGTTCAAGTTCCTAGAAACAAACTATTTCATATTCTGATTTGAGATGAGATTGAGTTGAGTTGAGATTGGGATTTGAGTATAGAACATATTGAGTCTCTAACAATTCTCTTTATGCTTCTATTGAGTTGAGATTGGGATTTGAGTATAGAACATATAGAGTCTAACAATTTTCTTTATGCTTCTATGAGATTTATTTGAGTTGAGATTGGAATTTGAGTATAGAACATATTGAGTCTCTAACAATTCTCTTTATGCTTCTATGATATTGAATTGAGATATTGATTGAACATTGAGCTTAAAACATATTGAATCTCTAAAAATTATCTTTATGATTCTATGTGATTGAGACAAGTCTTTGAGAAGGCCTATGGACTGATTTGATTAAGCTTTGTGAAAGCTTGCTATGCATATTTGAGCAAGTCCTAGAGAGGACTTATTGAGCTGATTTGAGCAAGTCCTAGAGAGGACTTGTTGAGCAGATTTGGACAAGTTCTGTGTGAGCTTGTTGAGCAGATTTGAACAAGTTCTATGTGAGCTTGTTGAGCAGATTTGGACAAGTTCTGTGTGAGCTTGTTGACCATATTTGGAAAAGTTTTGTGTGAGCTTGTTGAGCAGATTTGAATAGGTTATGTGTGGACTTGTTGAGCATATTTGATCAAGTTCTATGTGGATCTATTGATCAGATTTGATCAGGTTTTGTGTGGACATGTTGAGTAGATTTGAACAGGTTATGTGTGGACCTATTGAGCAGATTTGAGCAGGTTCTATGTGAACCTATTGAGAAGATTTGAGTAGGTTCTGTGTGAACCTATTGAGAAAAATTGTACTAGACCAGTTGTACTATGTTTAGTACAAGATATTAAGTAGAACTATGCTAGATCGACTGAATTGTGTTTGGTACAGTATTGATACAGAGCTTTGGAGGTGCTAGAGTATAGAGGGTAGAGTCTCAGTGGATAGATATCCAACAGCTAGGACAATTGAAGATAGATCTGAGTGAGGAGTCTTCAAGTGGAAAGAGATCCACCAGTCAGTGCAACATAGAGATGGAGTCTTCTAGAATATCACTAGCCAAAGCATAAGGGGAAAGAGTTCTCTTATGGAAGAGATCCAAAAACTTGAGATTAGGGGATCATCATCTCCTTTGGTCAGATATCCATAAACATTGTAATTTGGGAAGGAGTCCCAAGAGATCATTTGAGAAATATTTAGAAGAAATATTTTTCTGTGGAGGTAGCCCACATTGGGTGAACCACGTTAAAACGATGTATCTCATGTGTGTGATGTTTATTATTTCAGTAATGCGGATGGTACTATTTGGGAAAAAGTTTTATGTATATTTTTCACCTCCCCCTCTCAGTATAAGCACATGTTATTCAATACCATAAGCAAAATAAATCAAGATATAGCTTAAAATACCAAATGTAACACAAAAACTAAAATTTTCAAGGAAACAAATAATCGATGCTAAGTCTCAATCGATGTGGCTTACCTTGTTCATTTATTATCTCATTTTAATGTATATTCATTTTATGTGTCATTTTTATGTGTTTTTATGTTCTAATATTTCTTAATGAAACAAAGGTGAAAAACTATGGTGAAGATAGGGCAACAAGATTCTTGTTGGTGATGAAATACAACAAGTTTTCTCAGGGGTATCCTATGGTGGCTAAGGGTAGAGATTGGTGGATGGAGATGAATGCCACCATCACCAAATATCAAGCAATGGTTGGTGATGAAATCCAACCACTATTGTTTTGAATGAACCATGTTGTGTGTGAATTATTTTTAAATTTTGTGTTTTCTATTGTGTACAAATAATGTTAAAAACAATTAATTTCATAGATCTAAATTAGAATCCAACAAGAGAATGTTAATTTCTCCAAAGGGCATGAAGGACACCTCTTAATACCCCTTGTCTAAATAACAACTAGAGGGCTTGTCCACCCCTCTTCCTAGAATCACCCAATGGAAATGATACTTTTGGCAATCTAATGGTGTTTACTTAGATAAATGAAATAAAATATTCCTAACCCTAATATGCAACACTATGTTATGCAATTTTTCAATTCAAATGCAAACAAAATGTAGTAGTTTGCATTAAGAAGACAGAAACCCTAATTATGATATGTGAATGAATGCATATCTAAAAATGTAAACTAACATGGATTAATTTCCAAATTACTTAATGATGGTTCATTTTATGGTTAAAATATGAAAAATGTAGCAAACAACCCAAAGTATGTAAAAATTGAAACTTAGATTTAATACAACAGACTTACTGTAAAACCTACGTATCTACTCCAAATCAACGAAAAACATAGCAGGGTGCCTATAAAATACCCCAGGGCACTTTTGGAACTGTAAAATACCTCAAGGAACTTCTATATTATCCACGAGTGTAATAGGGTGTTTGCACACTTCCTGCAACAATACAAACTTTTTAGAAACCCTAGATCCAAAAAAACCTATGAAATTTGTGCTTCTGAAAACCCTGCAATATTACAAAAAACAAGTAAATTAGTAAGATAAATTATAAATAGAAATTCTTAGGAGGTCCCACCATGATCACCATTTGTGAATGCAAAAACACAACACCAAACAATGCTAAATAAAATAGACACAAAGAATCAAAATTGCACAACAATAAATTGATCTTGTATTAATGGGGGGGATCTTAGAAACTTTGTTGTTATAATTAGGATATTTTTTAATCCTTTTGATAAAATTTTATAGGGGTTAAGGTTCTCAAAAACCCTAAAAACAAGGTTGTGGTATCTTTAGGCGTATTCTTAATCCCAACAGTGTTGAGTGGGATTCTTGATATCCGATGTCGGGCCACTCCAACTTAGACAATTGTTCAATACTAATAGATTTTCAAACCTGTCCATATAACAACAATAACAGAGAGTCGTGAGGGATCCACTATGTGAGACCCTTAGATATCAATAAAACTCTAGCTATTGATAACTAAAATTGCATGCAAATTTAAATATATACAATGAAATACAAAAATGTGTGATTTATCTTACTTCTCACTATTTGTGTAGCACCCTAAAATTGGCGTAGTGAAATATTAATAATTACAGTCACTCTAGTAAATAATTCAAATTCAAAATTTAACCTCCCAAATCGCCCGTTAATCGCTGTGTAATCCGTTTCCTCCTTTTTCGTGCCAAATTTAGAGTTTTTTTTGCTCGTTTGACGATATCATCGTCGATCAGATGATATCGCCTGAAATCGGATGATTTTGTTTGGGCTAGGACATCTAGACGATCTTGTCCCAAAACTAATTTTTCATAATTAGCTTTTGTTCCAACGGGTCTCTAATCTAGGCAGAAGTGTGTCTGTGCCTTTAGAGGCCCTCCCCCGTTGGAGATCTCCCAAATGGGGATGATCTCCAACCTCCTAACCTCCCTCCTAAGCTTATTTAATCCTAAGCCCTCCCCTTAGCACCCCCTGGCTGATAATCTCTATAACTCGACTTCACACATGTTAAAACATCCTAAATTGATATTTGCAGTAGTTCTATACAAATTTTGTTGCAGGTACCTTAGTGTTTTTTAGCTGGAGCAAGCTTACATTGTCACGGACGATCCGATTCAGATCAGATGCGATCCTATCGAATCAAAGATGATTTTGTACCAATGCGATACGATTTTGACTGCAGTCAACATTGAGGCAATCAGTGACCTAAGTTTGCATTTTTTCATCTTTCAATCTATTGTTTTATGTTGTAATTAGCTAGCTTATTCAATATTTTATACTATCTTGCATTTTGGAGTTCACCCATCTAGATCAAATGCATAATTAAGTCATAATTATTATGAAATCAGTATAATGCATGCATGTTTCTGCTTATAAGTTTTAGTTTGATATTGTTGCTATCATTTTACACTGTTTCCCTTTGTTAGAATAGTTGCATTTTCTATGTTTTGCACCTATTTCTTTGTTTGCAGGTCTCTGATGAATTCGTCTGACTAATTCGTCAGATCTCAGATGATCTTGTCTGATCTCAGATGATCCTGTCAAATAAGAGGCGATCCTGACTGCTTCAAGAACCAGAATCTTCATCAGACATCCGGATCAGGTATTTTCTTTTAATATTCCTTAATTTCTCTATTTTTTGTCTTAATTCTATTTTTTGTATTCATTTAATTTGTATCTTCATATAGAATAGCTTAGACGCATTTTGGCCAAACCTAGGACTTGAATGCTTAAGGCTAAAACAAACACATAAAACACATTCCCAACCTAGGCGTGGAAACTGCCATTGAATATTTCCTGGTGAACCCACCATCCATCAAAAAATCACCATAATACACCTCCCTCAAGAGGCGGGACCTTCGCAAGGCCTCTCAGTCCGAGGTACCGTGCCATCCTTTTCACATCCTCATTTTGGGCACGGATCCTATAGCCTGAAGGTAAGGGTGTGAAAAATTTGGAGTGATACATTTTGGTGAACCCGACGTGAATGCATTGTAAACCTTTTGAAAACAAAACAAAAAAAAATAAAACAACCAAAACATAGATGCATTTCAGATCATTTAAATTTAATATCATGTTTAGATGGTATCTCCTAAGAAAATATTAGCAGTTACTATAAATGTTGAAAACCAATTGGCAGCCATAGAAATCAATTTTGTGCTTAGTGTGCCTAAAACAGATAGAAATCAAATTTTGTGGGACGAACTTGATAGAAGACTTAGTGTCATTTCATCTAGGTCAACAAAACTTAAACAAATCAAGAGGCTTATCCTAGATAGAATCCTGGATCCTCATCAACTTGTCTTTTATCATGAACTTTAGAGAGCCTGCCATAGATGGTTAGCTTATAGGAGAGCTCTTGTGTCTTCAAAATTGTTCACCTTTGAGGAATACCTCGAGAACGCAGCCATTGTACACCAGTTCCTAGGTCATGTAGAAGACCAAGAGGTTGTTCTTACGGATAGGGAAATATGGAGTAGAGTTCCTCGAGCTGTGTTATATCGAGAGTATTGCCATGAACTTTACTTCTATCAACCAGCATCTGAGACAGGTAATATCACTATAGCTCTTTTCATTAAGTTTTTAAAAGAAAATTTTTAATTTGAAGAAGAACACTTCATGACTCCTGAAGAACTTGAGCCCATTAATGACATTTATAAATTGTTTATAGAAAACTAGATCATTCTTTTCAGTCTTATTTCATGCATTTATTGTGTTGTTTGTTATCTTTGCAATATTATTACAAAAACTAAGAAAAACTAAAAAACATAACAAAAACCAAAAAACATTTCATTTTAAATATTGTAGTAGGTATATAATTAATATATACCTCTTAAAGTTTGTTGCATTTATATATATATATATATATATATATATATATATATATTTGCTGAAATCTAAGTTAAGCACAATGCCTAAACTTAGGAATGGTAAAGAAACTGTAGGAGAAGAAGAAGATTGGTTAGAAGATAAAAATTGAAACCCAAATGTCCTTCCTGGAGATCCAATTCCGAAAGGAAAAACTCTAGATCAACCAAAAGATGACCTAGGTGAAGATAATGAACAAGAAGAAAGTGTTAAGGAGGATGGACCCTCATCCCCTAGAGTAGCTCCAAATGGAACTATTGCTTTTGACAACGTAGATCATTTTCAAAAATTTCTCAATGATAACATTGATGCTCTTAATGTGGCAATTCGTATTGATAAAGGGCAAATTAGTGACACTCAAGCAGCCATGGAACATATGTTTGATGTGCACACTAATCCCTTGTCTTTCATTGATCAAGAAAGTGATAAGGCTGGACCATCCAATAGGGATATGGTCACTATAATTCAGAACATGCAAAAACAACAGGTTACCCAACCTCCTAAGGAACCTGTTATTCAACCTAAAATCATTCCCACACAAAAGAAAACTTCCTTCACTACTTTACTTCACCAAACTATTGAGCAATATGCTTCAAGTAAACAAAAACCTAAAACGAAGCCAAACACCAATTTTCAACAATCTGGAATATAATATAATACAACTTCAAAATTCCTTCATAACACCTTTCCTACCAACAATTTACACAATAGCAACATAGCATCTAATCTTCATGTCCCTCCATCATATGCTCATAAATCCCATATCAATGCCCTACCGAACCAATATGGTGGGCAAACTAGCAATCTGGAAGCCATGGTGAAACGGTTAGCTTCGTGTATGGACCAGATAGATCCCTACCGTCCCTTGTACAATTATCGAGAGATATGTATTCAACCTTTGGATCCCATGGTTGTAGCACAACCGTACCCTAAGCATTTTCCCATGCCCATCCTGCCTATATATAAAGGAATCGAAGATCCCATAGAGCATCTTCGCATGTTTAGGATAGCATGTCATGATATATCACATGATGATTTGCTATTACTAAACACGTTCCCAAAAAGTTTACGTGGAATGGCATTAGAGTGGTACTATCAATTTCCCACTCATTCTTTGAGAAACTTTGAAGAAACAGCTGAATATTTTGTCCATCAATTCAGTGCCTACATCGAGAGGCATGTAACTATTAAATATTTATACAACTTAAAACAAGACAAGGATGAATGTTTTGCCGATTTCTTAGCTAGATGGAGGCAGTTGACAGGAAAACTACACTTTGTGCTACCTTATAGGGAAATGTTAGACATTTTTATCAATAATTTACAAGAACAAATATCTTATGAGCTATCAACTGCTACTTTAACTACCTTCGATCAAGCTAAGATTTAGCTCGAAGAGTAGAAGATGCCCTCATTAGGAGAGGCCAACTTAGGAAGAAGGATGATGAGAAAACCTCTAGAAATCAATATAAAAACAAACAAGTTGTTGGTGACGGAGTCACTAACAGTAGAAATGTTGCTAATATTAATGCAACAAAAACAATAGAAAAATTTATATTGAAACCGCCTGATAAGCCTCCTCGAGAATTTACTAGATTGAATCAACCATTATCAACTATTTTACCTCAATTACTCGAAAGAGGTTTGATCCAATTACCAGCTATCCGAGAACTTGATCCAACTATACCCGGATACAGAGCTGACTTACACTGTGATTTCCATAGAGGACCTGGACATTCTACCAATGCTTGTAAAAGGTTGAAACATAAAATACAATATCTGATTGATAACAATGAAATGGAGGTGCAAGCCTTCCAACCTAAACAAAATGCTCCTAATAATCCTCAAAAGAACATTCCCCAAAATCAAAATCAAAATGCTAATCAATCATTAGACATATTTCAACACCCTTTACCAAGACATGGTAAAGAGGTAGCCAATCAAATTGAACATCATAATGTTCCTCCTCCTACCCGATATGTAGGAACTATTAGCGGACAATTACCTGTTCAAGATCCTTAAAATTTTGACACAACCTTATCCCTGGTCATGACTAGGCCCCTACATAATTTTCAAACTTCAGATTCTAGTGATATAGAATCAGATACTGAGAGTGAAATAGACATCACTTCAAAAAAATCAAATAGTTTTGAAAACGAATCAGATCCTATTCAACCCATCACAGATGCTATGGTTCCAGAAGAACCATTTCCTAGAAGATTTACTACTTGACCTTCTTCTAATCAATTCCTCTCAAATGAACAAGAAATTAATGCTCAACCGAGACTAGTTTAGCGTCCTCACTATAACATTGTCGGTACCATTAGAGTCGTTACCCGACAACAGGCTCAAAATTCTCAACAAGAACCAAACCAGAATGATGGATCAGCTCCATTCATTTTGAAAAATCCCAATAAAATAAATCATGCTCCTAATGTTCAACCTAAACCCCCTTACAATATTAATGAGAAATTATCCAATACTACAGCCAGAATTTCCCTTTTGAATTTATTAAGATCTTCTCCTACCCATAGGGATGAGTTGATGCTTACATTAAGCCAAATGATGGTACCTCAAAACATTCAACCTGAAGCCATGGCCAATACTATCATCACTCGAGAGGTTGATTGTATTGACTTTCGAGATAAAGATATCCTACAACACAGTTTACATAAGGATAATCCCTTACATATTACTGCTTTAATTGGAGATGTAGCTGTCAAACGAGTCCTAATTGATAATGGCTCATCTCTAAACATTTGCACTTTTGACTTCTACCAACGATTTGGCTTTAGAAGTGATGAAATGAAGAAAACTGACATGATTATCAAATCTTTCAATGATGAAACACAAGAAACATGTGGAGTCATTTCTATACCCTTGCAAGTTGGTCCTAGAACCCTAGAAACAACCGTGTTTATTTTACATTGCCCAGCATCATACAATATACTTTTGGGTTGCCCTTGGATCAATGCGATGCGAGCGGTCCCATCAACTTTACACCAATGTGTTAAAGTCAAATTTAAAAACCAGTTGGTCACTATCCATGGTGACCCTAGACCCTTTGATATGTGTGCTTTGGCAGAACCCGTTGGAGTGCAATTTTGCCCCGCTTTGTCATCCACACATCCTAGTTCTTATTTTTCATCTAAACATGTGAAACACACACACATAACATCATCTACCCCATCAAATACACCTATACATTTAACTCAACCATCTTCCGAACAAACCACTCTAGAACCTCAAAAAGATCTTCAATCTACAACCCATCCTTCATGTTCCATCCCTATAATTTCAAAACCTATAGACCCATCTATTAACACTTCCACATTATCAACATCTATCATCCCTTCCACATCTAAAGATATAGGGAATGATCCTTCTACATCTTATGCCCTTTCTGATGAAATCTTACCAGATTTATCCACAATCTTAATATAAAAAAAAACAAATTCTTTCATGCAAGATTCAATTCTTTTAAATAACTTGCCACCATCTCCTCGTACCTTGGGCCTCCCACAACCTATGGGAAGTACTTACCAATTCGGGAGTTGTGCATTCATTTATAAAGGATATGACTGGGGAAGAATCCCTCAGAATATCAAAACTCATAATGAGGGATATGCCCGATGTTATTTTACCAATGAATATATTAAAGCTAAACCCATAATGCTTAAAATGGGATATAAATGGAAAGGCTTGGGACCTTTCCAAAATGGCATGAAAGAACCTTTCGAGGTAGAACCGTGGCCCGCCCGCTGTGGTGTGGGCCTATTTCCTAGTAAGGGTCAACCCTTTCCTTTTGAAGATGATGATCAACTCATATGTTATCAAGATTATTTGTATAGGCATGATGATTTGCCTCTAAAAAATCAGCCAGTTACATGTAACATGCTATCCATAGCTTACCCTGAAATGATTGCTGACCCTGATGAAGATTTGAAAGGAGATATCTTCCACGATGTCTCCGTTGAAGACATGTTACACAATGGATTTTATTTTGATGGTTCTATACCAACTATAGACCAACTTGAGACTGCTAATCCTCAAGATGAATTATCCAAATTAACCTTACAAGAATTACAAGAATTGGGCGTTTCACCCACCCCACCTAATTTTGAAAGATATCTACACATGGAGGTAGAAAACATCATTAAAATTAACATTGGAACTGAGGATAATCCTCACATAATCAATATTGGATCAGCATTAAGTCAAGAAAAACAAGATGAATACATTGTATTCCTTAAAGAATATGAAGATGTCTTCGCTTGGACATATGAATATATGTCAGGTCTAGACCCTTCTGTAATCATGCATCATCTAGTGGTCCATCCGGATGCTAAACCTATTAAACAAAAACTTAGAAAAATGCATCCCAAAGTAGCTCTGCTAGTCAAAGGGGAGTTAGAAAAACTCCTGAATGTTGTTTTTATATAAGCTATTGATTATGCTGAATGGATCTCAAATGTAGTTCCAGTTACCAAGAAAGAAGCTACCAAAGTTAGGGTTTGCACATATTTTAGAGATATTAATGTTGCATGCCCTAAAGATGATTTTCCTCTTCCAAACATGGATCAAATCATTGAATTTACTGCCAAAAGTGGGATGATGTCATTAATGGATGGATTCTTTGGTTATAATCAGATCAGGATAGCTCCTGAAGATCAGGCTAAAATAGCCTTTATTATCCCCTAGGGTACTTTTTGTTGGAAAGTGATGCCATTTGGCTTAAAGGACGTAGGTGCAACCTATCAATGAGCTATGACTTATATTTTTCATGATATGATGCATGATATTCTACATGATTATGTAGATGATATTATAGCTCGCTTTATTAATGAAGATAATCATTTAGATGATTTGAGAAAAGTTTTTAATCGATTACGAGAATATCTTATTTGATTAAATCTAGCAAAATGCATATTCAAAGTTAAGTCCGGTAAACTATTAGGGGTTTTAGTTTCTTTACGTGGTATCGAAATCGACCCTCTCAAGATTGTGGCTATCACTGATATGCCCGCACATACTAATATATCTGAATTACGAAGTTTACAAGGTAAGCTTCAAGCCATCCGTCGCTTCATTGATAAGCTGGCGAACAAAACCGGTCCCTTTTTTAAACTTCTTAAGAAGGATGTCCCTTTTAATTGGGATGACAAATGTAGAGAAGCCTTTGAACTTCTCAAACAATACCTCCTTAATCCATCTGTTCTTTCACCACCTAAACCTGATCACCCATTTCTCTTGTATATTTTAGCTTCAGATTCTGCCTTAGGAGCTATGTTAGCTCAACTTGACGATACGAAGAGAGAATGTGCTAATTATTATATTAGCCAAACCTTCATCAGTTATGAAACCCGCTACACAGTGTTGGAAAAACTATGTCTAGCAATCGTCTTTGCTACGCAAAAATTATGACATTATATGCTTAGTCAAAAAACTTATGTCATTGCTAAATATGATCCCTTGAGGTATCTCATGAGTCGACCTTATTTATCGGGTCGCACAGCCAAGTGGGTTCTTTCTCTAAGGGAGTTTGATCTCACATTCATAGGACAAAATTTTGTTAAGGGTCAAATCATAGCATATCAATTATCTGTTGCACCCTTAGAGTCTACCCATCCCCTCATCATTGAGTTTCCTGATGAATGCCTTCAATTAGAGGCAGACCATATTGAACAATGGTCCTTATACTTTGATGGAGCCCGATGCATGAGTGGGGCTGGTGCGGGTATTATTTTAATATCCCCACAAAAACACATCATTCCTCTGTCCTTCAAATTAACCTTTGCTTGCACCAATAATACTGCTGAATATGAAGCTCTAATCCTTGGATTATGGGCTGCCTTGGCACTAAAAATTAAACATTTGTTAGTTTTTGGTGATTCTCAACTGGTTATAAACCAAATCAATGAAGTTTATCAGACCAGAGATGATAAACTACACCCATATAAGGCTTATTTTTTACAATTAATGTATCTATTTGATCAAGTTACCTTGGAAGCTATTCCTCGAACTTGCAACCATGCAGCTGATGCTATGGCCGCAGCTGCATCTCTCCTGCCCTTGGAGTTAGATGACGAATATGCCACTATCATTATTCATCGACTCTAGGAACCCACTTCAAATAAGTCATGCTTAGAACCTTTGGATGTGTTTCTAATCAATGAAACTACTCTTGAACCTTGGTATATAGATATATTTGATTTTCTTCAAAATGGGACTTTCCCTGCCAATTCTAATAGAAACCAACATCGGTTATTACGTAGACGAGCAATTTGATTTGTAATAATTGGCAATACTTTATATAGGATATCTTTTGAAGGTATCCTATTAAGATTTTTAAATCTAGAAGAATCCAAATTAGCCTTGAGTGAAGCCCACGATGGATCTTATGGAGGACACTTCAATGGTAGTGTCATTGCTAAAAAACTCCTTAGGATAGGATACTTTTGGCCTACCATGGAGAATGATGCATATGATTATGTGCACCATTGTGACAAGTGCCAGAAACATGCTAAACTTGTCCACGCGCCTGCACCAGAACTGTAGGCTATTTCATCTCCTTGGCTCTTTTTAAAATGGGGTTTAGATATTATTGGCAAAATCAATCTTGTGTCATCTGATGGACACAAATTCATCATAACCGCCACTGAGTATTTCAAAAAGTGGGTCAAAGCTATGCCTTTAGCTTCCTGCACTGGAACACAAGTCTCTAAATTTATTTTTAATCAAATCATTTGTAGGTTTGGAATTCCTACAAATCTCATCTCTGATAATGGAACTTGTTTCAAAAATAAAGATGTTACAAAATTATGCCAAAAATACAAGATTCAACATCGTTGGTCCACTCCCTATTATCCTCAAGGTAATGGTCAAGCAGAAGCTTCTAACAAAACCTTAATAAAAATTCTCAAAATATTGGTCAATAAACCGGCCGCGATCGGCACATTCGGTTATATCCGACCTTGTGGGCCTATCGAACTAGTGTTCGAACCCCCACTGGAACTTCACCTTTTGTTTTGGTTTATGGTGCTAAAGAAGTTTTTCCTTTTGAATTAGAAGTTCCTTCTTTGGCTCTACTACTTCAAGATACTGAAGTAGGAGATGAATATCGAGCTAGCAGACTCAGTCAGCTGGAACTCCTAGATGAAAAACGTATCAATGCTTTGGAGCATCTCCGTGCCTACCAAAACAAGCTTAAAATATCATATGCTAAAAAAGTTCATCATCGATCCTTTGAGATCGACGACCTTGTTTTAAAAGAAAATAAAAAAAATACTAATGCAACTAAGGACCTTAAAGGTAAATTTGAGCCCAACTGGCTTGGACCATATATTATCACCTGCTAAATTTGAATCAGGAGCATACAAATTATCTACCTTAGATGGTAAAGAACTTAAAGAACCCATGAATATTTTGCATCTTAAACGTTACTATGTTTAAATTTGGTCATTTCATCCTTGTATATATTTGTTCAGAATCACTATCTTGTATTTCTTTCAATTTATAAATTCAAAAATACCAAAAACATTCATAATCATCAAAATATTCAAAACTATTTGTTGTATTTATTTATGTCACTTGTTAATTCTTTCAAAAATAATAAAACAAAATCAAAACAGCAATAATCTTGACTCTTTCGAAACCAAAACAACATAAAGAAGAAAGAGAGAGTCAACATTATCAAAACTTCTCAAAAAGTATTTCTTACAAATGTTGCAGTTATATGTTTCAAATTATTTTGGATAAATTAGCATTTATTTGGAATCTCTCACTTTCACAAACACAAAAATAAATATCTTGATTTTATCTGGCATGATTACTAATCTCTCTTATATCAAAGTTCACAAAATTCAATTAAATAAAGTTTGAGCATAGAGAATTGATCTTGTTATTTACTTAAACCAAGCACATCTTTTCACAATAAAATGATTATATTTGTAATTTCCATGCTTTGCTACATAGTAGAAGTGGTTTCTTGAGCAAAAAGTTTCCCCTGCTATCCTATCATGCACATGGTCTAGAATCTTTGAGAATTGGCAAAAGGACAAGCTCACCCCTACCCAGAATAAAAATCCCTTGCTCTACAGCTAATCCAAGCAAGTATCCCTAGCATAGAAAGAAAAGAAAAGTTCAAGAAAAAGAGAAAAGAAAAATATTATTTTATATCATTACAACATTATCAAGCAAAAATACAATATATATATATATATATATATATATATATATATATATACAAAAAGAAAGCAAAAGCAATAAAATCCCTTTCCCTACCCTTTGAAAAGAAAATAAGGGTTGATGAGCTTGAATCCCTGGAATTCTCAATTATTCAAAAACTATGAGGTAAGCCCCATAACAGGTGGTTTGTGCCCAACCTACTTGGCCTTGGGTAACTCCTAGCATGGCGATATGTCTGTCACATTAGTGACCTTCTTTTGTACAAACCTATGTCTGCTTATGGATTAGCTAGCTCTTGATAATCCGACTTACATAGTAGCCTAGTATGGTTATATGCATCTACATCATGGTTAATGAACACTTATTTGGTTCATTCAAATCACTTGTATCATAGTATCTTGCTCAAACTGGTAAACGAACATAGCAATTGCACACACATTTTATATTTGAGAGATTTTGTGTATCATTATGATAAATCAAGATTGGAAATGAATTCACATATGCACATGGGATTCCTTATAAATCTAACTTTTGTCTTTAAGATACTTTGAAATATTTTTTTTGCAAATTGTTTGGAATAAATTCATTTTCTTCTTTCAAGTACAGTTGTTTAGACAACTACATGCATAAAACAAAAAAACAAAATTTATTTCAAACCATACAATCCACATACATATATATATATATATATATATATATATATATATATATATATATATATATATATATATATATATATATATATATATATTATCGACTTTTGCAACGATGGTATAGTTCCAACACCAAAATTGGAATTTTATGCCTAGCGCAAGTCCTCATCTTCATATTTTCTGTTTATTAAAAATCAACCATGCAATAAAACAATCTATTTTCTTCTTTGATTTCGCGATGATGGTATAAGTCTATACCTACATATTCTATGCCTAGCGCAAACCATTGTACCAATTTTATTCCCTATTTATTTGAAAATCATGAAAAACATATGACTTAAATCATTTTGTTATACAATTATGTTTTTAAACAAAAAGCATGCACATTATCACTATTTCATGTCATTATGTCAACCTTCAATTTTGCAATGATGGTATAATTCCTAAGGAATTATCCAAAAAATTTATCACACTTAGGAATTTATGCCTAGCAAAAATCATTTTAACATTATTTCATGCATACTATTTTTTATGAAAATCTGAAAACAAATCATCATCATCATTTGCACCATTGCACCAAAGTCTTAAGACAGTCTCTTAAGCACTCTTTTACTTTTAACAATATTTCTATACTGGGATTAGCTTGATGACCGAGTGAACGGTGACTCCATGAAATGGTCTATAATAGTGACAATGTCCTTTGAAATTATTGTTAGAAGTCTCTTTTTATTTCTTATCACATTATATCACAAACAACCAATTTGTTACATCAGATTATTTCATTTAAAATATTACAGCATGACATCAAAATTATAATATTGTCAATGACATAATTACATGAATCATTAACTCAATCAATCAAACATAAAAGCATCATAAAAATACACAAGTCATATGATCAAAAATATCTCATCTCATATATATATCAACAATATATACATCATCTCAAAACTAGATTGGTATGCCATAATCTGTACCTCGGCATACTCAATCCTCTATCAAAAATAATAAAAACTATATATCAATCTGTACAATGCCGTGCAGTAGTCTAGCCTCGAGAACCCCTCGAGCTCTCAGCCTCATCTCCTCCCCCACCCTGAGGTGGACAAGGTGGCCCCATCGTAGTATGTGTAGTACTACGAGTCCTAGTTGTCGATCGGGACGAAGTCCTCGACGACCTGATCCTGATTGGATCTGTGATGTTAGCTGGCAGTGGTAGTCTATCCTCCTCTGGCACCATTTGATAGTATAATGTCTGATAAAAAGTGATTTGGGCAATAGCCCATGTCAGCTCCCCAGTGCACGCCCCTCCGCATTGTGCCCTAAGGCGTGCAATCTCGTCTCTGAGCTATGTAACCTCAGCTCAGTGGCATGCAGCCTCATCCTGCAATGTCTACACCTGTGCTTGGAGATGGATTGTCTCTGCTCAGAGATTCACTGTCTTGCTACTCTCCCCAGTGTCAACACCCTTGCCCTTGTTGGGCGATGGTGGCCTCTCTCTATGGAGAAGGGGGTCTCTCTGCCCTCCTCTCCCGATGTCATGGCCTCTCTTGTGCCTGTGGCCTCCTCTGATATCTCCCGTCGTGACCCTAGGCCACCTCCATAACTTCCTGGCATCACCTCCCTATCCGATGCACAACTATATGAATCGAACCCTGAGCCCTCATCATCTAAGGAGGGCATATGCCTACATACCAAGCATCATAGTCATCGGCTACCCTTGCGTCATCCCCATCCACTGGTTGAATGGGGGCATCGTTCGAGTCTTGAATCTAGAAGCACTGCATGTCTGTAGCCCTGCTCACTATGGTGTTATCTCGGATAGTCTAGGAAAACTCGTAATCCCTGAGAGATGGGATCCCCTACTGTAGATCAAACTGTCGCAAAACTCGATCGTAGTGGTGGAGCTCCACCTCTCCCCTATCCATCTATAACCAGCAAACTCGTCTGATGCAAGCTAGCTCCTGTCCATCCTCGACCCACCCTGGGTGCTCCCTCCAAGGCCTCCAGGTGATCTGGTCTGGGACAAGGTCATCCAGCATTCTCCGGGACATCGGTAGGTCAATCCGTCGCTGTGACCCTATTTGGATCCACCAGTTGAAAACTTGGGGCCTCTCCCCATCAATCCCTGTCAAAGGAAGCCCTATCGGCCTTTGCACTACAATGTGCTCCCAGCACCAAATCTGTAGTAGCGATGTCATAACTAGACATCAATCACCTTTATACACGACCCCATGCAGGATCTTGTACAGCCGACATAGAACAAAACTGCCCTAAGAGAATCTGTAACCATGGTATCGCATATCGTAGATCACATCTGCTACCACCCATGGTACCCTACACCCACTTTGGTGGCATAGCAGAAGTCCACCAACCACTCCGGCCAAAACCTGTGTGAGTTTGGATTCCCCAAGTATCTGACGTAGCGCCTCGATGTTTACTCCGCCCTTCTCTAGGGCGAAGCTCGAGTCACCACATAATCGCATCATAGCATGGCCCTGATTAGCCGTAGGAGTGATCAACCATCCTTGTATGGGGATTCTCAGAATCCTCCATACATCCTCAAAAGTGGGAGTCATCTCCCCTGTAGGTAGCCGAAAACAGGAAGAACTCGGATACCACCTCTTTGCTAGGGCTGTCAGTAGCCCCATGTCCATCGAAACTTGTGGCATCTCTGTCACATGTTGTAAGCTGGCCTGAGCCAGCTAATCCCACTTTGCCTATGATAGAGCGGCCAAATCATCTCTCAACCTCCCATATTTCCATTCTCTGCTCTTTAGCAAACCTCTCTGCAACATAAACAACAACACAACAAAAAATCATTAATAACAATCATTAATAAAAATAAAAAAAATGCAAGTTAAAATCAAGTTCAATTTCATCAACTGATGATATCGTCCACAATTGGACGATATCATCCCAAATTTGAGCATAATCGTCTTCGATTTCACCAGTCGAAATCGTCCCTAATTTGACAAAATCGTCCTCATTTCACTGATTTTGCCCTTAGATGAAATCGACAAACTTGAGACAATTTCGTCCTGACGACGTCGACAGCCCAAAAATAGCCGCGATGCTCAAACATTGATCAAAATTCACCTAGAAAGCATGTAAATTCAATTTAAACCATTCTAAACTAAGTTTAGACTCTTACTCATAACCCGCGCCGGACCTTTGTCGATCTGTGCGCCGTCTCCACCATTTTTGCTTTCAGAGCTCTAAAAACCAGAAAAATGAACAGTAAAAATGAATTAGGGTTTTACCCTATTTTTCTTAATTTTATTCAAAACACAATTAAAAACATTTTAAAATTTTGCTTTTTCGTGTTTTTACCTCAAACGTTCGATTTGGGTAAAAACACGGAGGGGGCACCATAGTAAGCTATCGTACGATTCGACCAAGAATCGTCGCCTAAAAATGGGAATAATTTTTTGCTTTCTCATAGATCAAGAAGAACTCGTCTTTAACGTATTTTCTTCAAAAAATTCGCTAAAGAGGGGGCAAAATGTAGCACCCTAAAATTGGCACAGTGAAATCTTAATAATTATAATCACTCTAATAAATAATTCAAATTCAAAATTTAACCTCCCAAACCGCCCGTTAACCACCGTGTAATCTGTTTCCTCTTTTCTCACACCAAATTTAGAGTTTGTTTTGTCCATTTGATGATATCATCACCAATCAGACAATATCGCCTTAAATCGGATGATTTTGTCTGGGCTAGGACGTCCAGACGATCTTGTCCCAAAACTAATTTTTCATAATTAGCTTCTGTTCCAACGGGTCTCTAATCCGGACAGAAGTGTGTCTGCGTCATTAGAGACCCTCCCCCATTGGAGATCTCCCAAATGGAGATGATCTCCAACCTCCTAACCTCCCTCTTAAGCTTATTTAATCCTAAGCCCTCCCCTTAGCACCCCCCTGGCTGATAATCCCTGTAACTCGACTTCACACATGTTAAAACATCCTAAATTGATATTTGTAGTAGTTCTATACAAATTTTTTTATAGGTACCTTAGTGTTTTTCAGCCGAAGCAAGCTTACATCGTCACGGATGATCCTATTCAGATCGAAGGCGATCCTATCAAATCAGAGATGATTTCGTACCAATGCAAGATGATTTCGATTGCAGTCAACATTGAGGCAATCAGTGCCCTAAGTTTACATTTTTTCATCTTTCAATATATTGGTTTATGCTATAATTAGCTAGCTTATTCAATATTTTATACTATCTTGCATTTTGGAGTTCACCCATCTAGATCAAATGCATAATTAAGTCATAATTATGATTAAATTAGTATAATGTATGCATGTTTTTTCTTATAAGTTTTAGTTTGATATTGTTTCTATCATTTTACATTGTTTCCCTCTGTTAGAATAGTTGCATTTTCTATGTTTTGCACCTATTTCTCTGTTTGCAGGTCTCTGATGAATTCGTCAGACGAATTCGTCAGATCTCAGATGATCCTGTCAAATAAGAGGCGATCCTGACTACTTCAAGAACCAAAATCTTCATCATACATCCGGATCAGGTATTTTCTTTTAATATTCCTTAATTTCTTTATTTTCTGTCTTAATTCTATTTTTTGTATTCATTTAATTTGCATCTTCATATAGAATAGCTTAGACGCATTTTGGCCAAACCTAGGACTTGAATGCTTAAGGCTAAAATGAACACATAAAACACATTCCCAACCTAGGCATGGAAACTGCCATTGAATGTTTCCTGGTGAACCCACCATCTATCAAAAAATCACCACAATACACCTCCCTCGAGAGGCAGGACCTTCGTAAGGCCTCTCAGTCCGAGGTACCGTGCCATCCTTTTCACATCCCCCTTCCGGGCACGGATCCTATAGCCTGAAGGTAAGGGTGTGAAAAATTTGGAGCGATACAATTTGTCCGTGGATGAATGTATGTTATTGCAAGTTGATGGTGCAGACATGCCCTAACAGCACCTGAGGATCTCGCTGGTCTTTAGAAGGGGAATTTGAAATGTGGTATGGATCTTAGGAAGAGTAGTAGGATGCCTAGGAATGCAGCCGAGAGCAGTAGGGTGATCAGAGAGAGCGGTAGGGAACCTACAAAGAGTGTTAGGGTGCTCGAGATTAGGATGGAGAGTAGCAAAGCACTCGTAGAGAGTAGCAAAATTCTCACAGAGAGTAATCGTATGCTCAGGGGGTCATATTAGACCTACAAAAGCATATCTAATAGTAGAAAGGGAGGCGGCATTGGTGGTGGCAAGTGAGGAGGCTAAGGATAAGGTGGACGAAATGGAGGGTAGGGCACAAATGGTGGATTGAGAAATCAGGATGCTTGGAAGCTTGGGGTAATCAGGGAATAAAAAGCTAGGAACTCAGGGAAATCAAGGCTTAGCAAAATTAGGGGTTGAGCCAAAAAAATGGCTCCTACTTATAATTCAACTTAGGGCATACTTTAGGGTTTTAATGACACTAATCGTGTGGTTGAGATTAAAGCACATCTAAGGGTGGAATTTAAGTTTAGGGTGTGGCATGGATTAATGTGGATGGATGGATGAGATTAAATGAAATCAGATGGCTAGGATTTATTTATTTATATAAACATATATTTATTAAATATATATCAAATATAATATTAAAATATTATTATTTAAATATATATTATAAATATATATATAAATATATATAAATAATAGGTGGAAATGGCGGGAAAGCTAGGATGAAGGTCAAGTGGCTATGTTTTGGGGTGGAAATGATAGGAAAGCAAGGATGGAAGACAAGTGGCTAGATTTTGGTGTCTACAATTTGTTGGCAATTTTGGGTTTGAGATCCTAGCTTCTTGTCTATGAGTTGTCATTGATGTCAAAAGGAAATGGCATTAATGTTAAGAGGATGTGTTGGCTTCAAAGGTGGAAGATTCCAATAGAATATTTTTAAGAGAATCCGGAGAGATTCCATTGGCAAGGGTTTTTCATTAAAACCAAACCGGTTTTTATTAAAACCAAGTTGGATAGGGTTTTTATTAAAACCAAGTTAAATGATTTTTATTAAAACCAATGGAGGTTCTCTTTATTATTTATTTAATTATTATTTAAAACCCTTCAAGGTTTTAATTAATTAATTATTTAATTAATTAATGGAGAAATTATTTTTAATTTATTAAAAATACTTAAAGGTTTTTAAACCTTTTTTTATTCTTAATTTATTAAAATTATTTAAGGGTTTTTAAACCTTTTTTGAAAAGACTTTTGATTAATTTTGAAATGGTATTTATTTTCGCCGACGTCAAGGTGTCTTCGAAGAGACTATTTATTCTCCAACTCCTAAGGTTGGAAGGCTAATTAATTTGAAATGCCCCGAATGCAATTTGTGGTGTTTGTGCTTTGTATTCACTGCGATCGAAGGAAGACTTAGAAGCACGTGCGGTTGAAAAGTCTTCGGGAGTTTTTTTCCGGAGGGTGAAGTGGAGGGAAGTTCACTTGTGAACTTCGTAGCCTGCGTGGGCTAGTGGTAGCGAAGGCTACTGTTGGGCGCTGCATTGGCGGAGGTCGTCGTTTTGAGTCTCGCGGGGATGCTTTGCTAGATTATCACACATTTTTATTAAAAACGTCTTTATGCCATGAAATTCGGAGTTTCTTGGACAACGATTTATAAGGTGTGATTAAATTTTATGAGTTTTGGATTTTGTGATTAGCATTGAATAAAAGCTTAGGAGAAATAAGGGCATATTTCTTTGGATGTATTTTTAAGATTATTCTTTGCTATGCTAAAATTAAAAATGGAGGTATAAGGTGTGAGTCTATGATTGTTGATTTATTGGCATGTTATGGTGGTTGTGTTTAAAGAAGTGGAGATAAAAGGTGTAATAAAGGAAGTTTATATTATTGCTCATTTCTTTTTATTCTAACCCTAACTTGGTTGGAAGTTTGAGAGTTGTGTGTGGTGACAGCTTGAAGGTTTAATTATCTTCTACTCCAATAAGGTATGGGCACATTCTTCTTATGAGTATGATTGGTGTATGTTTTCTGAAATAAGGTTAGAGTGAAAAGGTATTCTTCTAGGTATCCTTTGGCTAGGTGTAAATCCTATTTTCTGGTTTGTTGAAGACTACTTATGCATTGTTATCCTTAAGGAGAGTTTTTGGCGAATGCATAATTTTTGGTTTGAGATAGTGGAAGCTTTGTGCACTAGGGTTTATATTTGTGAGTCTAGCTACTTGCATTGAGTTGGTGGAACCCTTGGTTGGTTGTTTTGAGTTTGATGGTTGAGTTGCTTCCATAGAGGTTGTTTGATCAAGTTATTACTTTACTTGATTCATGATATTGGGCTTACTCCATTGAGTTGATTTGAGCAAGTTATTATTTGCATTTGGTGATATTGTGTTGGTGGTTGTTTTGTTCAAATATCTTTGGAGGGAAAAGGATTTCTACTTGTTTCCTTTTCTTGTGATGATTGGTTGAATTCTTCAAGGTTGATGTTGAGTTGAATGGTGTTGGTTGACTAAACCTTGTTTGATGAGCATTGTTGTTGAAACCCTAATTGATGGTGAAAATAACATGAGTATCATTGTTATGTGATTCTTTGCATAGTTGGCAATTATTGGGGTTTCATGTTCTTGAAAGAAAACATTCTATCCTATCCATTTCAGATATTGAGTCGAGTTTTCATATTTGATATTGAGATTGAGCTGAGTTGATTTGAGTTGAGTTTTGAGATTGGGATTTGTGTATAGAACATATTGAGTCTCTAACAATTCTCTTTATGCTTCTATGAGTTTGAAAAATCAAATTGGGTCTCTAACAATTCACTTTGTGATTTCCTACTAAGAAAGTTTTTCTTGGTGATCTTGCTGAGTTTTTAGACAGGTTCTAGTGGGGACTTGTGAGCAGTTCTTGGACAGGTTCCAGTGGGGACTTGTGAGCAGTTTTGGACAGGTTTCGGTGGGGACTTGTGAGCAGATTTGGATAGGTCCTAGCAGAGGACTTGTGAGCTAAGTTTGATAGTTCTATCAAAGAACTTGAGGACAGAGGTGCATTGGTTCTATGAGAAGAACCTAAGGATAGTTGGCAAGTCTTTGAGAAGGCTTGTATGTAGAGGATTGATTTGTTCAAGAGTTGGACAGATCTGATAGACAGAGGAAGACTTGTACTAGACCGACTGACTATGTTTGGTACAAGTTTTTGAGCTTACGTGGACGTGATCATAGAAGGCGAGAGGTCTCTTAGGCTAAGCATTGAGGATAGGAGGTCTTCGATGGAAAGGAGTTCCATGTCCTTGGTAAGAGGTAGAGGCGATTGATCTTCGAGGGATCATTTCCGGAGCAGAGGGGAAGGTATCTCCTTTGAGCAGAGGCTCATAAATTTTGATTAGGGGAAGGTATCTCCTTTGAGCAAAGGCTCATAAATTCTGATTAGGGGAAGGTATCTCCTTTGGGCCGAGGCTCATAAACATTATAATTGGGAAGGATTCCCAAAGAACTTTGAGATAACTTTTAGAGAAAAATTTTGTGGATGTAGCCCAGCCATTACGGGTGAACCACGTTAAAATTGGTGTCACTTTGTGGATGATATTGTGCATTGCTTTGATATTGCTTTGGGTATATTGCTTTACTATTTTGAAGTATAAAGAAAAAATTAAAAAGAGGGCTTATACTGTTCACCCCCCCTCTCAGTATAAGCTTGTGTTCTTCAATTGGTATTAGAGCAGGTGCCTTCAAAAAGTTTAACAGCTTGAAGGAAAAGCTAGTAAAGAAAACAATGGATCATTCAAGTGGCAATGTAGCACCTATTCTTGATGGGTCATATTTTGGTCTTTGGAGTGCAAGGATGAAGGTTCATCTAATGGCACTTGGTAATGAGGTTTGGGAAGTGATTGAAGATGAGTACACTATTCCTGAACATGGTCCTAATACTAAAGAAGAAAGGCTCCTACATCACAACAATTCAAAAGCAATGAATGCAATCTTGAAAGGCTTACAGAAAGCATATCTCACCAAAGTGATTCACTGCAAGACAACTAGTGAAATGTGGAATCAATTGAAGGTGGTTCATACAGGTGATACAAATGTCAGAAAGGACAAGTTGAGACACTTCAAAGGTATGTTTGAACAACTCAAGATGAATGATGATGAAAATATTAGTGACTACATGCTTCGTATGGATGAGGTTGTTAACTCCATGAAAGACTTAGGTCTTGAGCTTGCTGAAAATGATGTTTGTGATAAGATTTTAAGATCTCTTCCTAATAGATTTAGTGAAAATATTTCTGCTATTGAGGAAGCTAAAGATTTGGATAAGTTGAAAAAGGATGAGCTCCATAGTATACTTGTAGCATTTGATTTGAGAACTCAAGTGAAGGTTGATGTCAAGAAAGAGGCAACTTTCAAGGCTACCAAGAATTCCAAGGGTAAACAACTTCATGATAGTGATGAGTCTTCTAGTGATGAAGAGGCATATTACAGCAAGAAAGGCAAGTTCTCTAGAAAGCACAAAAGTATGAAAAATATAAGATGTTTCAATTGTGGAAATTTTGGTCATTATGCTACTAATTGTACTGTTCCCAAGAATGAAAGTGATGAAGATAAACAGGATTCTATGAGCAAGGATTTTGAAAAGCATAATCATCATAGGAAAAACAAATATGAGCACAACAATCAAGGAAAGAGGTATTCTCACAAGCACAAGAAGATTTTCTACCTAGAAAAAGCAAGTAAGTGTTCTAGTAGTGATAATGAAAGTTCTTCAAGTGATAATGAAAATGAGATTTTGTTCATATCAGAAAAAAAGGAAGAACCGAAACATAGATTCATTATCATGAAATGTCTTAGATGTGGAAATTTTGGTCACCTTGAGGATGATTGCAAAAATAATAATTTAGTTTATAGTATGTATGAGGATGCTTCAGAAAACTATAAGGA
Source organism: Wollemia nobilis (assembly GCA_028583015.1). Lineage (NCBI taxonomy): Eukaryota > Viridiplantae > Streptophyta > Pinopsida > Araucariales > Araucariaceae > Wollemia > Wollemia nobilis. The sequence goes on along the minus strand of JAQPPZ010001934.1, from coordinate 1,716,789 downwards.
AGATGCATGTATGGTTTTTGAAAAGGGTAGCACCTCTAGTGATAAGAAATCTGAAAAAGGCTTTGATGATTCAAAAAACAAACAAATAGAGGAAGATATAGAGGAAGGTGAAGTAGATCTTGAAGGTGAACTTATTAGTGCTCTTAGTGCTTTGAAAAAGGAAAGAAAGAAGAATGCTAGACTCAAGGATAAGTTAGATGAATGTTGTATGGAGAGAGATGATCTTATAAAAAGTCTTGACTTCTCTATGGCTAAGACACAAGAACTTAAGGATGAGTTAGAGTCTAAGGTTCTTGAGTATAATGAGTTAGAACATAAAATGGCTTCTTTGAAAGAGGAAACTAAAGATTACAAGGATAAGCTTTACAGGTTTCAAGATAGCTCCAAAAAGGTTAAGTCACTCATCAAAGGTCAAAGAAAGACAACAGATAAAACAGGCCTTGGTTTTGTTAAGCCACACAAGAAACAAGTTGGAGATTCTAGTAAGAGACTTCAAAAAGAAGAGAGTTCTGATGAGGAAAGTATTTCAGAAAATGAGTCCTTGAATGATAGATGCACAAAAAACATAATTCAGAATGAGAAGAAGAAGTTTTCAGAACCTAAGAGGTCAATTAAAGGAAATTTTCAAGGCAGATGTTTTGTTTGTCACAGGTTTGGTCACATGGCTTCACATTGCATGGCTCAAGTGAAGAAGGTAAATGATAGTTTTAGAAGTGCTAGTTACTTTCAAGGGTATTTCTACTCTTTTCAATAGTTTGTGCACAAGGCAATTTATTACAAGGCAAATAATAGGAACAGGTTTGGTCAGAACAAGTTTGGTCAGAACAGGTTTGGCCAGAATAGGTTTGGTCAGAATAGGTTTGGTCAGAACTGGTGGATTCAAATATCAGGTTTACCTCAGAGAAACAACATCGTCAAGTGTTTCAAGTGCAACAATGAAGGTCACACAATCGAGACAGTGTAGATCTGAAATTCCAAAATACGAGAACAGAAGCAGTGGCATGATCAGGTCCAAGGATCAAGGCATGGACAAGAACAGGGATGAGAACAAGAACAAGAACAGTGACAAGAATAGGAATATGGACAAAGAGTTCAATAGAAGGCTCGGAAAGGAAGTTATAGATGCTGATGATGATTAGCGCCTAATGGGAGTTTTACTCCCACCCAAGAATTAATCACCTGATCAAGAGGTGGGGGAGGGACTAAGCTAAGATGCTCATTCTTAGTCCTGAGCCCCAAAGGTGACCCTTTGCAATTGATGACAAAGAGGGAGAGATTTGAGTAAGAGGGAGAGCCTCAAGATAGGGGGAGCTATTTATGTTGAGTTTCTGTGTTGTTGAGAAGCATGGTTTGCCATCAATGACAAAGGGGGAGATTGTTGGAAATTTTGGGTTTGAGATCCTAGCTTCTTGTCTATGAGTTGTCATTGATGTCAAAAGGAAATGGTATTAATGTTAAGAGGATGTGTTGGCTTCAAAGGTGGAAGATTCCAAGAGAATATTTTTAAGAGAATCTGGAGAGATTCCATTGGCAAGGGTTTTTCATTAAAACCAAACCGATTTTTATTAAAACCAAGTTGGATAGGGTTTTTATTAAAACCAAGTTAAACGATTTTTATTAAAACCAATGGAGGTTCTCTTTATTATTTATTTAATTATTATTTAAAACCCTTCAAGGTTTTAATTAATTAATTATTTAATTAATTAAGGGAGAAATTATTTTTAATTTATTAAAAATACATAAAGGTTTTTAAACCTTTTTTTATTCTTAATTTATTAAAATTATTTAAGGTTTTTTAAACCCTTTTTGAAAATACTTTTGATTAATTTCGAAATGGTCTTTATTTTCGCCGACGTCAAGGTGTCTTCGAAGAGACTATTTATTCTCCAACTCCTACGGTTGGAAGGCTAATTAATTTGAAATACCCTAAATGCAATTTGCAGTGTTTGTGCTCTGTATTCGCTACGATCAAAGGAAGACTTAGAAGCACATGTGGTTGAAAATTCTTCGGGAGTTTTTTTTTCAAGGGTGAAGTGGAGAGAAGTTCACTTGTGAACTTCGTAGCCCACGTGGGCTAGTGGTAGCAAAGGCTGCTATTGGGCGCTGCATTGGCGGAGGTCACCATTTCGAGTCTCGCGGGGGTGCTTTGCTAGAGTAACACATGTTTTTATTAAAACGTATTTATGCCACGAAATTCAGAGTTTCTTGGACATGGATTTATAATGTGTGATTAAATTTTATGAGTTTTGGCTTTTGTGATTAGCATTGAATAAAATATTAGGAGAAATAAGGGCATATTTCTTTGGATGTATTTTTAAGATTATTCTTTGCTATGCTAAAATTAAAAATGGAGGTATAAGGTGTGAGTCTGTGATTGTTGATTTATTGGCATGTTATGGTGATTGTGTTTAAAGAAGTGGAGCTAAAATGTGTAATAAAGGAAGTTTAAATTATTGCTCGTTTCTTTTTATTCTAACCCTCACTTGGTTGGAAGTTTGAGAGTTGTGTGTGGTGACAGCTTGAAGGTTCAATTATCTTCTACTCCAATAAGGTATGGGCACATTCTCCTTATGAGTATGATTGGTGTATGTTTTCTGAAATAAGGTTGGAGTGAAAAGGTATTCTACTAGGTATCCTTTGGCTAGGTGTAAATCCTATTTTCTGGTTTGTTGAAGAGTACTTATGCATTGTTATCCTTAAGGAGAGTTTTTGGTGAATGCATAATTTTTGGTTTGAGATAGTGGAAGCTTTGTGCACTAGGGTTTATATTTGTGAGTCTAGCTACTTGCATTGAGTTGGTGGAACCCTTGGTTGACTATTTGAGTTTGATGGTTGAGTTGCTTCCATAGAGGTTGTTTGATCAAGTTATTGCTTTACTTGATTCATGATATTGGGCTTACTCCATTGAGTTGATTTGAGCAAGTTATTCTTTGCATTTGGTGATATTGTGTTGGTGGCTATTTTGTTCAAATATCTTTGGAGGGAAAAGGATTTCTACTTGTTTCCTTTTCTTGTGATGATTGGTTGAATGCTTCAAGGTTGATGTTGAGTTGAATGGTTTTGGTTGACTAAACCTTGTTTGATGAGCATTGTTGTTGAAACCCTAATTGATGGTGAAAAGAACATGAGTATCATTGTTATGTGATTCTTTGCATAGTTTGTAATTGTTGGGGTTTCATGTTCTTGAAAGAAAACATTCTATCCTATCCATTTTAGATATTGAGTTGAGTTTTCAGATTTGAGATTGAGATTGAGTTGAGTTGATTTGAGTTGAGTTTTGAGATTAGGATTTGAGTATAGAACATATTGAGTCTTTAACAATTCTCTTTATGCTTATATGAGTTTGACAAATCACATTGGGTCTCTAAAAATTCACTTTGTGATTTCCTACTAAGAAAGTTTTTCTTGGTGAGCTTGCTGAGTTTTTGGATAGGTTCCAGTGGGGACTTGTGAGCAGTTCTTGGATAGGTTCTAGTGGGGACTTGTGAGCAATTTTGGATAGTTTTTGATGGGGACTTGTGAGTAGATTTGGACAGGTCCTAGCAGAGGACTTGTGAGCTGAGTTTGATAGTTCTATCAGAGAACTTGAGGATAGAGGTGTATATGAGAAGAACCTGAGGACAGTTGGCAAGTCTTTGAGAAGGCTTGTATGTAGAGGATTGATTTGTTCAAGAGTTGGATAGATTTGACAGATAGAGGAAGACTTGTACTAGACCGACTGACTGTGTTTGGTACAGGTTTCTAAGCTATTGTGGACATGATCATAGAAGGCAGAGGTCTCTTAGGCTAAGCATTGAGGACAGGAGGTCTTTGGTGGAAAGGAGTTCCACGTGCTGGCAAGAGGTAGAGGCAGTTGATCTTCTGAGGGATCATTTCCAGAGCAGAGGGGAAGGTATCTCCTTTGAGCAGAGGCTCATAAATTTTTATTGGGGGAAGGTATCTCCTTTGAGCAGAGGCTCATAAATTTTGATTGGGGGAAGGTATCTCCTTTGGGCTGAGGCTCATAAACATTGTAATTGGGAAGGATTCCCAAAGAACTTTGAGATAACTTTTAGAGAAAAGTTTTGTGGACGTAGCTCAACCATTCTGGGTGAACCACATTAAAAATGGTGTCACTTTGTGGATGATATTATGCATTGCTTTGATATTGCTTTGGGTATATTGCTTTACTATTTTGAAGTATAAATGAAAAAGTAAAAAGAGGGCTTATACTGTTCACCCCCCCTCTTAGTATAAGCTTGTGTTCTTCACAATTTGCATAGTGAAATCTACATCAGTGGGTGTCAAAGGTTGGAACTTGAAATAAACATGAAATGGATTGTATTTGGTAGAGCTATGTAGATATTGGTTGTACCTATGTTTAATATAGAGGAGGATCGCATGCCATGTGCATGGATTCTTAGAACTATACATTCAAATAATAAGTACAATTAATCAATTCATAACTTATGTTTGAGCATCAATCTAAGGATAGAATGTTGTGGACATGATCAACTTGGTATCCATCATGATCCATAGGATGGATAAATAAATACTCATAAATTTATTAGCCTTGTCAGATACAATGGAATTTGTAAAGCCAAATTTGAGCCACACATGACTAAAATAAATCTTAGTAGTATCCTCAACTAAAATGGATTTCTTACAAGGAATCATGATAGCCATTTTTAAAAAACAATCAACTAATACAAAAATACAATCATTATCATCCTTAGATATTGGAAATCCTAAGAGGAAATCCATGGAGATAGGTTTTCAAATCTTGGATAACACTAAAAATGGTGTATATAGTCCTCACTTCTTATTAGTTGATTTGGCAATAGCACAAGGGCTACATAACTTGATGTACCTTTTGGCATTGTTCCTCATCATGGGTAAATAGAAGTACTATCAATGTTTTTCCAATCCCAAAGTGACCTATTGCTTTGCTAAAGCATGCTTTCCAAATCATATTTAAGCACTTCTTAGATGATACACAAATATGTCCCATGTGGTAAATGAGATTATATTGCAATAAAAAATCATAAACATGCTTACCCATATGAAGAGATCAATATGTATACAAAATCATAATCTACTTCATACAAAGTATCATTTTACACAAGAATTAAAAATAATGGTGAGTGTTATGATTGAAGGTTGGCTCAAACAATATCCTATTGAATTGGCACTCCATTTCTTATGCTTAATGATCATATAAAACTATTATAGATATATGACCTACTTTTGATATATTATTTCCTTCGCTTACTCTACATCTAAATGAACTTTAGAGGTCTATGATCCATGTGAATGATCTTGCCCAAGATGCAGTGCTTACACAATTTATATTATTTAGTAATAGCATAGAGATCCTTGTTTTACATGACGTATTTTTGAACTACTTCATTGAATGTCTCATTATAATAGAAAATTGAATGGCCATGCTATATGAGAATATCACCCAATGCATAGTATGATGCATCAGTCATTACCTCAAAATGTTGATGTATATAAAGTAGAAAAAGTGTGGGAGGTGAACACAATTAGTCCTTCAACCTCTCAAATACTTTTTTTTGTGTATGACCCTTATGTAACTTGGATTTCACACCTTCTCTGGTCACTTGGTTTAGTGGCCAAGAAATGTGTGAGAACCTAATACAAATATTTAATAGAATTTGACAAGACCCAAAAAGTTATGAAGCTCCATTAGAGACTTTGGGGTAGGCCAATATCTAATTAACTAAATATTATTAGGATCAACATGGGATCCCTCACAAGCAGTTATTTATTCTTCGAGCCTTCACCATCTGAAACACTCTAAGATTTTTAGTCATTCCCAACACCGTTATCCTCACTTCTTGTGTTTCCTTGGTGTGTAGATTTATCCATTTCATCCATATCCATACCCCTCTATCCTTCCCCCTTTCACCTCCCCATTATTTTGTTATGGTTGAACATGAGTACAAGTTTGAACCCACTATCCTTCAACTGGATGCTCTTGTTGAGGACATCTTCAAATATCATGGCCTCATCTATTTTCTTAAAATATTTAGTGAAAATGACATGTATTTAACCCAAGATATTGCTCAAACTTTGGAGGAAGGTAGAGTATTAATTAAGGAGCTTAGTTTCATCATATCCATTGATTTTTTGGTTAAAATAATTAGGCTTTTGAATGATGGTGAGATCGTTCAGAGCAAAAAGCACTCTCTGGTTAGTGAATTATATTTATTTAAAGATAAGAGGGAGAAGCATGGTAGAGACAAAGGAGGAATTTTTGGAGAGTCCATCCCCAAATTATGGGATGTTGTGATGGTGTCTGTTATGTAGTACTTCATTGTGGATTGCCCTAATACCATTCTCAAAAGTTTTTGCCTTACTTTCCTTAACCACCTGCATGGTAAGAAAATCATAAACATTCTTGAATATATGTTTCGATCCATTAAAGTTCTATCCTTAATGTCAAGAAGGTGTCTTCCTCCTTCCTCATTCATCAAGGTATCCACCTTATCTATAGGCATGTTTTTCATAGTGAGTCCATGAGAGCCATTATCCCTTATGTTGTTGGCTCTTTTGTCTTACCCCAAACCCCTGAATCAAGCCAACATGGGAGTAACCCTAATATTATTGAACCTAGTCAAATATCTCCTTCCTCTAAAACTAATCAAATGTTGGACTTCGATTCCAAGGTTGAAGCTACTCCCCCATAGTGAATTTATAGCCCCATCATTGTTCCTCTTGTAATAAGTTTCAGATTGGTAAACGTAAATCTCCCATAATTCTCTAATAGGATCCTAAGAATTCAGAGGATTCTTCCCCTCTACATCAAAAAGTCAAGTGGAAGTACAACTTTGTGCAGTCCTCATCTGGAGAGGCACTCCTTAGAGTGGGTTTTTCGAATCGCCAATGTTGGGTGCCAAACACTGGTTAATTTTATCCTATATTTGTCACAACACTCGCATTTAAATTATCAACTCGGGAGCTTGTAGACTTTCGAAGAGCCATGATTGAAACTAATCACATTACCACTTTTGATATAAATCTGTTAACTACCATTGGGGTGTTTATAAAACATCATTTGATTTGTCTGCACCAAGAAAACTTAGATATAATTAAATTACATCAAAATAAACACACCATTCAGAAAGAAATTAACACACTTACGTAAAAAGAAAACAACCTTGAAATGTTTAAATTAATCTAGGAATGAATGTACTATTTATTCAAAATTAAATGTATGAAAAAAATAACTAAGAGATAGGGGAGGAATACTGGCTTGGAGTGGGCCCGAGCTCCAGTAGATCCCGCCCAATAAATCACAAAAATAATATTTAGATGAAAGAACACTCAAGCTTTATTAGCAGTGAAAAAATATAACATGCAATAATGTTCTAAAAGAATGCTTCCCTTGCTACAGAGAATTCCATGTGTTTATATACTACACATAGGACTTCCTGTTATAGTTTTGTTACAACAGGCGTATCGGTTATAGTCTAAACTGAGATAGTTTAGTTACTGTAGCCGACATGCAATGATCAACTTCTTCGTCATTTCCTTGCAATTGGGCTATTTACGATTTTGCTTTGGGAGTGGTTGCGCGTCCATCCACCCTGGCTGGAACAACTCATTCATTAGCGATTTCCCACTGATGATGTGGAACGGTGGTCGTCAAGGTCATTCTCCAACCGTTTGGTCAACGCGTGTAGTCTGGGCATCCACTTGAGGAAGGCACCTACTTCAGTAAGTCACCTTCTTCAGTAAGGCGTCTACTTCAGTAAGGCACCTACTTCAATAAGGGGCATTCTTCAGTATGGCGCCTACTTACGTCTGACACCTTCTTTAGTAAGGTGCCTACTTGAGTAAGGTGCCTACTTCAGTAAGGTGCCTACTTCAATAATGCACCTACTTTAGTAAGGCACCTACTTCAGTAAGGCACATACCTCTGTATACCTTCATCTGATTGAGTAGAACTATGTTAGGTCCATGTAGGACCTCGACTGAGAAAAATATGACAAAATCAAGGAAATAACTACACAAAACACACTTTACGCATGGATTAGATAATACACATGATTTAATTTAAATGAATACATAATATTTCATAAAAATATACAAATCATGATATATTATCGTGCAAAAATTGTTAGTACATATACAAAAATATGAGCATATCTGGTGCTCATCATCCCCCCATGCCTAATATGTGCCACGCCCTCATGGCATATAAAACTAGTAATCACCTCTTCTGCATAAACCATTGTTCCTTACTTCCTCTTCTTGTTGGTGGCCTTAGCTTTCTCTCTATCTTGAGGCTTTCATTTTTACTGAGGGGCCTTGGTTTGTTGTAGGGAATCCTTGGACTGTGCTGCCCTTCAACTATGTTGGCTACCGGTTGTATTGGGTTGGCCTACGTTCAATGTCAGCTTCTTGTTATGCTGGCTCCGCCTCCCTACCATGCTTGGCCCAACACCTATGCTGGCTGTTGCTACCACAATCATCGCTCCCTTATGGAAGGCTGCCTTTGCTTCCTGCCATAAGTCAACATGTTGAGGGCATAGTTCTCTGAAGGGAATGTCAAAGTCATCCCTCTTTCACACAACTACGTTGGTCTTGTACAACCAAAGTTCTTCGGGGGTGATGCCAACATTTTCTTCCATGATTACTATTGCCTCTGACTCTGGTCCATATACTCCCTATAATTCGACCTCTTGTTCTCCTTCAGTCGCTACCTATTCTTACGCACCCGAATGTTCAACCCTAACTGCTGATGAGCTTCCCTTATGCTCCTCTGCATGGCGTATTAGGGCTATAATTAGCCCATGGTGGTCTAGGGTAGAGAATGCCCCTTTCTGATATCACGACATCTCATTCTAAAGGGTATTTTCTATTTAGAATGGGATGTTAATTTTTCACCCATGAACTATATGGATCAAAAATTGCATATGATTCACATTCAGGTGTGAATACTTCTCAGTGCATGTGAAGTATCTCACCACCTACTCAAAGATCTTCCTTAGGTGCATAGGGAGTCTCTACTTCGAGAGCCTGTGTGGGTTTTAGGAGACATTTTTTTGTCCCAACAACACCTCTATGCACTTTTCCATGCCATATTTATACGTGCATTCCCCAGTAAGGGGGGGCAGTGACATGAGCGATGTGCTCTGGAGTGACTAGAATTTTTAGTCTGCGCAGTCGAGAAACTCCCTTGTTCACAGTGGCAACGAATTCCTTTATTGCATCTACATCCTGGTCTTGGATGACCAGACGACTGTAATTCATCCACTCAACTACTTCGAACCAGCACACAACATCTCCCCTGATCCCCTCAAATTCGATGGGCTCATGCTTTTTGAGCGCATGATTCTTCGATCATCCACCCATGGTGAATTCCCTACTGGTTTTGACTAGTTTGATGCCCTGCCCTTAGTAAGACACATTTTTATAAACTTAGGTGCCTAACTTTGGAAATTGTTTCCGCATTGGGGTTGGTAGGGTATGCCACCCGAATTAATCATCTGGCATGATGTATTAGGCATGAGGGGTGAATTCAATTCTTGCATCGACATTATTTTTAGAGAAGCATATTATATGAAAAATTGCGTATATATCTAAAGATAATCATGCGCATACCTTATTGGTCATTTCATGCTACGTGGAGTATGTTGAATTGGTACTCGATGATATTTTTCCCATGTGTTGATTACGTCACCTTGGGTACTTCATTCTTGGTTCACTCGAGGTCCTACATTGAAAACACGATGGATCCTATTGATTCAGGTTGGGATGCATATCTTCTCAGCAGTTGGCCTTGGGACGTGCAAAGATCCTGTCCAATGATTTCAAAATATTTTTAGGCGCTTCCAAAATTCCATCATGTGAGATGATGGCATTGGCTTAGGCTACTCCATGTACTACCTATGAGTCGATCGAGCCGCCTACTTGAGTAAAGCACCAGAGTAAGGCGACTTCCTCAGTAAGGCACCTGCTTCGGTAAGGTGCCTACTTGAGTAAGGTGCCTACTTTAGTAAGGCACCTACTTGAGTAAGGCTCCTACTTCAGTAAGGTGCCTACTTCAGTAAGGCACCTACTTCAATAAGGATTCTACTTAGGTAAGGCACCACTTGACTATGAAAAAAACTCCAGGGTGGCATCTCCTTGGCGGAGTAAGGCACCGCTCCTCTAGATTAAGGCACCTCCTTGGAATTTTTTTGAAAGAACTACGTGCTTCGGTGGTGGCGCCTCCTTGATAGAGCAAGGCATCGCTCCTCCGGAGTAAGGTGCCATAGTAAGGCACCTACTTCGAGTAAGGTGCCTACTTGAGTAAGGTGCCTACTTGAGTAAGGCGCCTACCTTAGTAAGGCACTACTTGATTATGAAGAACGCTCCAGGGTGGCACCTCCTTGGTGGAGTAAGGCACCGCTCCTATGAAGTAAGGCACCAGATTAAGGTTCCTCTCCTCAATACTACAAAATTAAATAATGCTCAGGGGTGGCACCTCCTTGGTGGATTAAGGCACCGCTCCTATGGAGTAAGGCACCAGAGTAAGGCACCTCCCTTCCAGAGTTGTCTGTTCCTCCATCGTTGAAAATTCAACGATTGACATGCCTATTGATGTGAGGTTGATCAAGCCTCCTAAAATTCTCCTCATACAACACCGGCATCTACTTCATCTAGGCATAGGTATGCATAATTTTTCTACTATGGGTAGTTTGTGCCCACTCTATATCCAGATCAATACTATCCTTCTATTGCATAGGTTCATGGATGCTAAGCCGGTTTAGGCCCTATTCACAGAGATACCTATTGTTCGAGCAATAAGGCCATTCCCCTGTAAAAATAAAATGATTAAAAAAAAATAAAAATGCAGTTAGATGCAATCTATGCCTGTTAGTCCTTGGCTCTCAGGATACCTGCAGCTTGCATGTAGGCATTGTCCCTACAAAACACACTATAAGCTAAAGAAAAAAAATTGGAAACTATACTAATTTATTCTTGGTGGACACCTCTGCATCCACCATGTTGAGAATTTTGGTAAAGTTTTACTTATATGGGGACTCCCCCATGCCTACTCTATATTTCGCTAGCAAGCTTTCAAACCTGTGATATGGGCGCAATCGGTGGCCACTGGCTATTAAAATGGTGTTGTTATCATTAATTGTCTTGACCCGCACAACACTGTTTTTGATTATTTCCTCCACTTCATATGTCCCCATCCATATTTGCATCAATTTTTCCTTCTGCTCTTAGAATCTAGAATTATACAATAGCACCCAGTCCCCTTCTTTAAATTATTTCATTTTAATGTGGCGGTCATGCCACCACTTCCTTTACTTCTACACAATCTCTATTCTTTAAAGGGCATCCATTCAAAACTCATCCAGCTGGTTCAGATGTCGAATTCATTCCCTCTATTCTTTGTCTAGGCTTAGGTCCAGTTCAACTACCATTCTGAGCGTCTTGACCTTAAATTCAATGGGCATCATTACATCCTTCTTGTATACCAATTGGAAGGGTGTGAAGCCGATGGTTGATTTCCACATTGTATTATATGCCCATACTACCTCCGATAATCTTGCAGCCCAATCCTTTTTGTGCTACTACACAATTTTTATTAGGATGTTTTCTATCTACCTGTTGGTTAGCTCCACCTACCCATTCGCATACGGATGGTAGGGGGTAGTTCTATTGTGTTGTACCTTATACTGTTTCATTAATTCCTAGATTAACCTAGAGGTGAATTGGGGTCCTTAGTTTGTTGTAATTTCCCTAGGCACTCCAAACCTTGTGTAAATATGGGTAAACAGGAATTCGGCTACCTTGTGAAAATATGGGTAAACAAGAATTCGGCTATCGTCCCCTCATTATATGTGCAGAATAGAATATACCTCATTCCAGTTGAAGGTGGGTTGATGGGTCCCATGAAATCCATGCCCCATTTGTCGAAGGGTTCAATGTGTACATGAGGTTTAATGGGTATTTCATCCCTTAGGGTCAGCCTGTCCATTCTTTGGCATTCGTCACACCTGCTGGCGTATGTGGTTGCATATTTAAACAGAGTAGGCCAAAAATACCCAAATTGTAATACCTTGTATGCAGTCCTTCTTCCTGAGAACTATCCTCCACATGGATCGTTGTGATAGGCCTTGAGTATCTTCGAGAACATATGCTCTGCTACACACCTCCTCATGATCTAGTTGGGCCCTATTTTGAATAGGAGACCATAAATCCATTGAAAGGGAGCACTCTTTTAAATCACCCATTGCTTTTCCCTGTATGAAAGAGTGGGGGAATTTTTAACGATGGCCAAATAATTGGTGATGTCTACATACCACAACGTCTGTTTGCTGATGACAAACATATGTTTGTACAGGAACTGGTCCTCTCCCATTGCATGATCTACTAGGATTAGACTAGATAGGAAGTTTGTGACTACATTATCCTTCCTGCAGTTTTTCAACTATGGTGATGTTGAATTCCTGCAATAAAAAAAGTCACCTAATTATTCTACTAATCATCGATTTACTCATTAGATATTTGATGGCTACGTGGTTTGTGTGAATGAACACCTTGTAACCAGTGATATAGTGGCATAATTTATTGACGGCGTGTACCACTACGAGAAATTATTTCTCTATTACCATGTAATTGAGCTCATCCCTTGCTAGATTCTTATTGACATAATAAATAGCATAAAATTATTTGCTCCAGTTGTATTATTGGAGGCGTCACAATATATGTGAAACAGGACAACCCAATTTGGGCCCCACAACACTAGGGCAAAAATTTGCTTCTCCTTTAGCATAAAAAATGCTTGCTCGTAGTCCTTTATCCAGATAAATTCTACCTCCTTCACCAATAGGTTGTGCAGCAGTTTATCGATCTTGCTAAAATCGATGATGAATCATCTATAGTACCTGGTAGAGTCGAGAAAACTCCTCACTTTCCTCTATGTTTTTGGGCTAGGCAAATATTTGATTACTTCTATCTTCTTTTGGTCTACCTTAATCCCTACTTCTGAGAGATGATGCCCCAATACTATGCCCTCATGCATCATCATAAAACACTTCTTATTACTGAGGGATAAGTTGTTCTCCTTGCATCTTTGGAGCACATGTTCTAGGTTCATTGTTGCTTCTTCGAATGTCTCTCCATAAATGGTGAATTCATCCATATATACCTCTACTAACTCCCCCATCATATCCAAAAATATGCTCAACACCAATATTTGGAAGGGGGTTTGTGCGTTGCACAACCCGAAGGGCAACACTCTATAGGCAAACGTTCCCCATGGGCAGGTGAATGTTGTCTTGTCCTAGTCCTCCTCCCTGATCTGGATTTGGTTGTACCTACTAAATCCATCTAGAAAGGAGAAATATTTCCTTCTAGATAATACGTCCAACACTTGATCAATGAAGGAGAGCAAAAAGTGATCTTTCTTCATTGCTTTGTTTAGCGATATTTAATCAATAAAGATTCACCATTTCCTATTCTTCTTGGGGACCACCACAAGTGGGGATACCCACTCATTTTTGAAGATCAGGTAGATGAATTCTATCGATAAAATCCTCTATAGCTTGGATTTGATTATTTATTTCATGGTCGGGTTCATCCTTCTCTACGGTTGTCTGACTAGGGTCACCTGTTCTTTGAGGTATATCCGATGTGTGCAGATTTTAGGGCTGATTCCCTTCATATCTAAATAATCCTAGGAAAATACTTGTTGGTGCTTGGTTAAGAGTTCTTTCAATTTTATCAGTTGTGTAGGGTCAACCCACTACTGATGTTCAACATTTTACTAGGCTCGATGTCGATTTTCCTGGTGTGGTGGTCTTGAAAACCGACCAACGATGACTCGAGAACTGTGAGGGAGGATTCACCTTGCAGGAATCCTGTTATGACACCATCCTCATCGGCATCCTCCTCCAACTCTCTCAATGCCATCACTGGCTGGAGCATGGACAATGAATCCTCATCTTGCTCAATTAGCATGGGTTCACCCAATGTGTCCATGGACTGAGCATGGGGAGAGATTGTTAATCTCTTGACGTTCTACCCATTTGAAATAGTCATAATTCCATTGCAGCAGTTGATGTAGGCATCAATCGTAGCTAACCATGGCCTCCCCAATATGAGTGGATAACCACCCAGTCCTATTTTTTATTGTAGCACCAATAAGTCCACTGGGTTCTCCCACATGTTGACCATTATGATTATGTCCTCGAGCATCCCCTCCAGTGCCACGATTGACCAGTTGACCAACTACAACACTATTTTTATGGGTTTTAAGTTCGTAAGTTTTAGCTTTTGCATGGTCTCCATCACACTGATGGCTATACCTAAGTCAACCAATATGTTCTCTAATGAATACCCTCATAATCAATATCAGGCTACCTAGGTCTGCATATTTGGGATGATATGCATTCCCCATCATTAAATCAGCCAATCTCTCTATGATATTGATGGTTTGTGTTGCCTTACATCCCGATTTCCTCAAATATAGCTATTTTATTTCCTTTGTGTATATGGGTATGTCTCGAATGGCTTGAAACAGTGGGATAATGACTATCAAGTTCCTCAGGCTAGAGAGGATATCAAATTCTGGCTATGTCAACTTTCTCTACTCCTGTAACCTTTTAGGGAATGGAGCCTCTCTTTTCTCAACAACTTTCTCTACCTCCACCTCTTCTATTAGAGGAGAATCTCCTACATCTTCTTCCTTCTCTACTAGGGGAGGTGCTTCTACTCCTAGTTTCTTTCCTGACCTAAGTTGAATAGGATTACAACTAATATGATACATTGGATACATCTCTCCCTCTACTTGGTATGTTGGTTGGTTTACCTTGTTATTCGGGTTCACCGTTGGTTGTGCTATTAACTGCGCAGGTCTTGCCGCAGGTAGGGTTGGTGTATCGCTCCAAATTTTTCGCACCCCTACCTTCAGGCTATTGGATCCGCGCCCGGAAGGAGGATGGGAAAAGGATGGTGCGGTACCTCGGACGAGAGGACTTTGCGAAGGTCCCGCCTCTCAAGGGAGGTGCATTTTGGTGATTTTTCGACGGATGGTGGGTTCACCAGGAAACATTTGATGGCAGTTTCCATGCCTAGGTTTTGGGAATGAGTTTTGATGAGTTCGTTTTATTTTTAAACATTCATCCTAGGTTTGGCCAAATGATTCTAACTTAAACTACATGAAAATGCAATTTAAATGCATACAACAAACAGAAAGGAAAACAGAAACAGAGAATTTGCAGGAGGCCAATGAAGATTACCTGATCCGGAAGTCTGATGGAGTTTCTGAAGCTTGAAGCAGTCTGGATCGCCCGCAATTCAACGAATCGCCTTCAATTTGATAAAATCATCTGAACTGACAAGATCGTCTTCAATCTGACGAATTCGTCAGACGAATTCATCAGAGACCTACAAAACAGCAAACAGATACAAAATACAAGAAATTCTATTTTGCAAACGAGGGCAAACTATGTAAAACGATAATATGAGTGTTGAACAATATACGAGAACAAGTAAATGCAAATAACCGTGTTTAGATAGCAGAATATGATCTTAATCTGTAAACTAGACAAAATGGGTGAACTCCAAATGCAATATAATATAAAAACTGAATAAACAATCTAATTTATAACATAAAATGATAGAGAAAAGAGACAGAAGAACAAACTCCAGGCACTGATTGCCTCGATGTGCGCTGCAGTCGAAATCGTCTCGCATCAGTACGAGATCGTCCCGAATTTGACGAGATCGCCTCCGATCTTGACAGGTTCGTCGGCTGCGATAGGTGCTGGCTCAGGCTGAAAACCAGTGGTATACCTGCAATAAAATTACTATAGGACTAATGCAAAATATGAATTACGATGTTTTAGAGCATAAGGGTTCAATTTGCATAAAAATTCAGCCAGGGGTTGGGGAGGGAAAAGCCTTAGAGTTAAATAGGCATAGGATAGTTGTTGGGAGGTTGGAGATCATCCCAATTTGGGAGATCTCCAACGGGGAAGGGTCCCAACGACGCGGACACGCTTCCGCCGGATTGGAGACCCGTTGGAGCGGATTCCAACTATGCAAATTCAGTTTTGCGACGAAATCGTCCGGACGTTCTAGTCCGAGACGAAATCGTCAAATGCAGGGCGATATCGTCCGATCGGAGACGATATCGTCAAACGGTCAAAACAAGCTGCTAAAAATGGCACGAAAAATGAGGAAACGGGTTTCTCGGCGGTTAACGGGCGGTTTGGGAGGTTAAATTTGAATTTAAATTTATTTACTAAGGTGAATGTAATTATTCCAATTTCACTGCGCCAATTTTAGGGTGCTACATTTTGCCCCCTCTTTAGCGAATTTTCCGAAGAAAATGCGTTAAAGATGAGTTCTTCTCGATCTACGAGAAAGCAAAAAATTATTCCCATTTTTAGGCGACGATTCTTGGTCGAATCGTACGACGACTTACTATGGTGCCCCCTCCGTGTTTTTACCCAAATCGAACGTTTGAGGTAAAAACGCGAAAAAGCAAAAATTATTTGTTGAATAAAATTAAGAAAAATAGGGTAAAACCCTAATTCATTTGTTCTTGTTCATTTTACTGTTTTGAGAGCTCTGGAGCAAAAATGGTAGAGACAGCGCACAGATCTGCGAGAGGTCCGCCGCGGTCTATGGGTAAGGGTTTAAACTGATCTAGAATTGATTTAATTTGATTTTACATGCTTTTTAGATGGATTTTTAGGTGAATTTTGAGCATCGCGGCCGTTTTTGGCCATCGACGTCGTCCGGACGAAATCGTCCCTAGTTCGACGAAATCGTCTCAAGTTCGTCAATTTCGCCCAAGGGCGAAATCGAAGAAAAAGGGACGATTTCGTCAAATTAAAGACGATTTCGACACGCGAAATTGGAGACGATTTTGCTCAAATTTCGGACGATATCGACCAATAGTGGGCGATATCATCAATTGCAAAATTTTGATCTTTAAGTTGCATTATTGATTGCTAAAATTGTTATTAATGATTGTTTGTTGTTTTGATGTTTATGCTTGCAGAGAGGATTACTAAAGAGCGAGAGAGTGGAAATATGGAGGATTAAGAGATGACTTGGCCGCTCGACACGAGCGGAGCGAGATCGGCTAGCACGAGCCGGCTTACTGCATGTGGCGGAGATGCCACAAGTATCTACAGACATGGGGCTACTGATGGCCCTAGCAGAGAGGTGGTACCCGGGCTCTTCATGTTTTCGGTTACCGACAGAGGAGATGACTCCCACACTAGAGGATGTATGGAGGATTCTTAGAATCCCCATACAAGGGAGGATGATCACACCTGCGGCCAATCAGGGCCACGCGATGGGACGACTCTGCGGTGACCCGAGCTTCGCCCTGGAGAAGGGCGGAGTGAACATCGAGGCATTGCGCCAGATGCTGGGGCATCTACACTGACACGAGTTTTGGCTGGGGTGGTTGGTGGACTTCTGCTGTGCCACCAGAGCGGATGCAGGGTACCATGGATGCTGGCAGATGTGATCTGCGACATGCGCGACCATGGCTACAGATTTGCTTGGGGCAGCTTTGTTCTATGCCGATTGTATAGGATCCTGCATGGGGTCGTATACAAGGGCGGCCGATGTCTGGTTATGACATCGCTCCTACGAGTTTGGTGCTGGGAGCACATTGCGGTGCGGAGGCCGGTAGGGCTTCCACTGACAGGGGTTGACGGGGAGAGGCCCCGAGTCTTCTACTGGTGGCTCCGGAGAGGGGCACAGCGACGGATCGACCTGTCGGTGTCTCGGAGACTGCTGGATGACTTGGTCCCGGACCAGATCACCTGGAGGCCATGGAGGCAGCATCCGGGGTGGGCGGAGGACGCACGGGAGGCGGCTCGCATCGAGGCGAGTCTGCGGCTGTGGATGGAGAGGGGAGAGGTGGAGCTCCACTGCTATGACCGAGTTTTGTGATAGTTCGGTCTACGACAGGGGATCCCATCTCTCAGGGATTACGAGTTTTCTCGGACTATCCGGGATAACACCACAGTTAGCGGGGCTCCAGATATGCAGCGATTCTGGAGTTAGGACGCGGATGATGCCCCCATTCAGCCAGTGGATGGGGACGACGTAGGGGTAGCCGATGGCTACGATGCCAGTACGTAGGCATCCGCCCTCCTCGGATGACGAGGGCACGGGGACCGATCCACGCGGTCGTGCGTCGGATAGGGAGGCGGTGCCAGGCGGTGGTAGAGGCAGCCCGGGGTCGCGGCAGAGGAGAGCAGAGGAGGCCACAGGCACGGGAGAGGCCGCGGCAGAGGGAGAGGGAGAGGAGGGAGGCGAGACCCTCATCTCCACAGAGGCCACCATCGCCTGATAAGGGCAAGGGCACGGACACAGGAGAGAGTAGCGAGATGGCTACTCTCCGGGCAGAGAGAGATCATCTGCGAGCTCAGGTGCAGACGTTACGGGATGCGGCTGCACGGCACCGGGCGAGGTGTCGCGGCTACGAGACGAGAATGCTCGTCTCGGGGCACGAG
Organism: Wollemia nobilis; assembly: GCA_028583015.1. NCBI lineage: Eukaryota > Viridiplantae > Streptophyta > Pinopsida > Araucariales > Araucariaceae > Wollemia > Wollemia nobilis. Next base: position 1,698,292 of record JAQPPZ010001934.1, on the reverse strand, counting down.
GCGGAGGGGTAAGCACTCAGGAGCTGCTACGGTCGGTTTCTCAGACCGCATTCTATCAGGCGCTATACTACCAGGCGGTGCCAGAGGGCCAGAGGATACAGGTGCCACCTGCCATAGCAGATCCTATCAGGACAGGGTCGACGAGGAGCTCATCCCGGTCGACGACGAGGACTCGCAGTACCACACATACTACGATGGGACCACCTCGTCCTCCGCAGGGCGGGGGAGGAGATGAGGCCGAGAGCTCTAGAGGCTCTCGAGGCTAGAGGGCGGGATATCGCCACTGATATTGTATTATACTTGATAGAGGATTGAGTATGCCGAGGTACAGATTGTGGCATACCAATCTAGTTTTGATGATGTATATATTCTGTTGATATATATAGATGAGATATTTTTTGATCATATGACTTGTCTTTGTGATGCGTATGATGCTTTTTATGTTTGATTGATTGATTGAGTTGATTGATGTAATGATTTTATTGATGATTCATGTAATTATGTCGTTTTGGAAAATATTATAACTTGGATGTCATGCTATAAATATTTTAAATGAAATAATCTGATGTAACAAATTGATTGGTTGTAATGAAATGTGATAAAAATAAAAAGAGATTTCTAACAATAATTTCAAAGGACATTGTCGCTATTATAGACCATTTCATGGAGTCGCTGCTCACTCGGTCGTCAAGCTAGTCCCAGGATAGAAATATTGTTAAAAGAAAAGAGTGCTTAAGAGACTGTCTTAAGACTTTGTTGTGACGATGCAAATAATGATGATGATGATGGTTTGTTTTCAGATTTCCATGAAAATATTATGCATGAAATATTGTAAAAATGATTTTTGCTAGGCATAAATTCCTAAGTGTGATAAAAATTGTTGAATAATTCCTTAAGAATTATACCATCATTGCAAAATGCAAAGGTTGACATAATGATATGAAATAATAAAAATGTGTTTGCTTTTGAAAAGCATAATTTGTGTAATAAAATGAAGTCATATGGTTTTTATGAATTTGGATAAATTGGAGAAAAAATATTGTTACAATGGTTTTCGCTAGGTATAGAATATGTAGGTATAGACTTATACCATCATCGCGAAGATCAAAGAAAAGATAGTTTTATTGCATGATTAATTTTTTATGAACAGAAAATATGATAATAATGACTTGCGCTAAGCATAAAATTCCAATTTTGGTTTTGGAATTATACCATCGTCGCGAAAGTCGATAAGATATATATGATATGTTGTTAGATAATTGTACTTGATTATTCCAAACAAGTTGCAAAAATAATATTTCAAAGTATTTTGAAAAAAATTAGATTTATAAGGAATCCCATGTGCATAAGTGAATTCATTGCCAATCTTGATTTATCATAATGATAGACAAAATCTCTCAAATACAAATGTGTGTGCAATTGTATGGTTCGAGTTACTGATTTTGAGCAAGATACTATGATACAAGTGATTTGAATAAACCAACTAAGTGTTCATTAACCATGATGTAGATGCATATAACCATACTAGGCTACTATGTAGATCGGATTATCAAGAGCTAGCTAATCCATAAGCGAGACATAGGTCCGTACAAAATAAGGTCGCTAATGTGACGGACATATCGCCACGCTAGGAGTTACCCAAGGCCAAGCGAGGTTGGGCACAAACCACCTGTTATGGGGCTTACCTCACAGTTTTCGAATAATTGAGAATTCCAGGGATTCAAGCTCATTCACCCTTCTTTTCTTTTCAAAGGGTAGGGAAAGGGATTTTATTGCTTTCTTGCTTTCTTTTGAACTTTGCTTATTTTTCTTTTGCTTGATTTTTGAGATAGTGCTTGAAATATTGCTGACATAACATTTTTTTTTCTCTTTTTCTTGAATTTTTCTTTTCTTTTTCTTTTTTTTTCTAGGGATACTTGCTCAGATTAGCTGTAGAGCAAGGGATTTTTATTCTGGGTAGGGGTGAGCTTGTCCTTTTGCCAATTCTCAAAAATTCTAGACCATGTGCATGATAGGATAGCAAGGGAAACTTTTCACTCAAGAAATCGGTTCTACTATGTAGCAAAACATGGAAATTACAAATATAATCATTTTATTGTGAAAAGATGTGCTTGGTTTAAGTAAATACCAAGATCAATTCTCTATGCTCAAACTTTATTTAATTGATTTTTGTGAACTTTGATATAAGAGAGATTAGTAATCATGCCAGATAAAATCAAGATATTTATTATGTGAGTGTGCAAGTGAGGGATGCCAAATAAATGCTAGTTTTATCCAAAATAAGTTGAAACATATAACTGCAATAATTGTAAGAAAATAATGATTTTGAGAAAGTTTTGAGAATGTTGACTCTCTCTTTATTATGTATATTGTTTTGGTTTCGAAAGAGTCAAGCATATAGCTGTTTTTGGATTTTTTATGTTGATTTTTGTTTTAAAGCAAAAGAAACTTTACAAAATAAATGCGATAAATATTTTTGAAGATTTTTGAAGATTTTATGAATGTTTTTGAGGTTTTTGAATGATTTTGAACAAATATGTACATGGATGAAATAATCAAATTTATGCATAATAACGTTTGAGATGTAAAATATTCATGGGTTCTTTAAGTTCTTTACCATCTAAGGTAGATAATTTATATGCTCTTGATTCAAATTTTGCAGTAATGATGTATGGTCCAAGCCAGTTGGGCTCAAATTTACCTTTCAGTTCTTTGGTTGCATTTGTATTTTTTTGATTTTCTTTTAGAACAAGATCGCCAACCTCAAAGGATCGATGACGAACTTTCTTATTATATGCTCTTTTAAGCTTGTTTTGGTATGCACGGAGATGCTCTAAAGCATTGATGCATTTTTCGTCTAGGAGTTCCAGTTGACTGAGTCTGCCAACGCGATATTCATCTCCTACTTCGGTGTCTTGAAGTAGCAGAGCCAAAGAAGGAACTTCTAATTCAAATGGAAAAACTGCTTCGGCACCATATACCAAAACAAATGGTGAAGTGCCTGTGGGGGTTCGAACACTAGTTCGATAAGCCCACAGGGCTGGATATAATTGAATATGCCAGTCACGGCCAGTTTTATTGACTAGTCTTTTGAGAATTTTGATTAGAGTTTTGTTAGAAGCTTCTGCTTGACCATTACCATGAGGATAATAGGGAGTAGACCAGCGATGTTGAATCTTATATTTTTGACATAATTTTTTAACATCTTTATTTTTGAATGGAGTTCCATTGTCAGAGATGAGATTTGCAGGAATTCCGAACCTGCAGATGATTTGATTAAAAATGAATTTAGAGACTTGTGAACCGGTGCAGGAAGCTAAAGGCATAGCTTCGACCCACTTCGTGAAATACTCAGTGGCGGTTATGATGAACTTATGTCCATCAGAAGACACAGGGTTAATTTTACCAATAATATCCAAGCCCCATTTAGAAAAGGGCCAAGGAGAAGAAATAGCCTGCAGCTCTTGTGCGAGCGCATGGACAAGGTCAGCATGTTTTTGACACTTGTCGCAATGGCGCACATATTCATGTGCATCCGTTTCCATGGTAGGCCAAAAGTATCCTATCCGAAGGAGCTTTTTAGCAATGATGCTACCACTAAAGTGTCCTCCACAAGATCCATCGTGGGCTTCACTTAAGGCTGATTTAGACTCTTCTAAATTTAGACATCTTAATAGGATACCTTCAAAAGATCTCCTATATAAAGTATTGCCAATGATTACAAATCGACTTGCTCGTCGACATAATAACCGACGCTGGTTGCGATTAGAATTAGCAGGGAAAGTCCCATTTTGGAGGAAATCAAATATGTCTGTATACCAGAGTTCAGGAGTGGTTTCCTTGATTAGAAACACATCCAAAGGCTCTAAGCATGACTTATGTGAAGCGGGTTCCTGGAGTCGACGAATGATGATAGTGGCATATTCGTCGTCTAACTCCAAGGGCAAGAGAGATGCAGCGGCGGCCATGGCGTCGGCTGCATGGTTGCTAGTTCGAGGAATGGCTTCCAAGGTAACTTGATCAAACAAGGCCATTAGTTGTAAAACATAGGCCTTATATGGGCGAATTTTATCATCTCTGGTTTGATAAACTTCATTAATTTGGTTTATAACCAATTGGGAATCCCCAAAAACTAAGAGGTTTTTAATTTTAAGCGCTAAAGCAGCTCGTAATCCAAGGATTAGAGCTTCATACTCAATAGTATTGTTGGTGCAAGCAAAGGTTAGTTTGAAGGACGAGAGGAATAAGATGTTTTTGCGGAGATATTAAAATAATACCCGCATCCGACCCCACTCATGCATCGGGCTCCATCAAAGTATAAGGACCATTGTTCAACAAGGTCTGCCTCTAATTGAAGGCATTCATCAAGAAACTCGATAATGAGGGGATGAGTAGACTCTAAGGGTGCAGCAGCTAATTGATCTGCTATGATTTGACCCTTAACAGACTTCTATCCTATGAAGGTGAGATCAAACTCGCTTAGAGCAAGAACCCACTTGGTTGTGCGACCCGATAAATAAGGTCGACTCATGAGATATCTTAAAGGATCATATTTGGCAATGACATACGTTTTTTGGCTAAGCATGTAATGTCGTAATTTTTGCGTAGCAAACACGACTGCTAGACATAACTTTTCTAACGCTGTATAGCGAGTTTCATAACTGACGAAAGTTCGGCTAATATAATAATTAGCGCGTTCTCATTTTTCATCATCAAGCTGAGCTAACATAGCTCCTAAGGCAGAATCTGAAGCAGAAATATATAAAAGAAATGGGCGATCAGATTTAGGCGGTGAAAGCACCGAAGGGTTAAGGAGATATTGCTTGAGAAGTTCAAAAGCTTCTCTACATTTTGTATCCCAATTAAAGGGGACGTCCTTCTTAAGGAGTTTAAGAAAGGGACCAGTTTTGTCCGCTAGCTTATCAATGAAGCGACGGATAGCTTGAAGTTTACCTTGTAAACTTCGTAATTCAAATATATTAGTGGGTGCGGGCATATCAGTGATAGCCGCAATTTTGAGAGGGTCAATTTCGATACCACGTAAAGAAACTAAAACCCCTAATAACTTGCCGGATTTAACTCCGAATATACATTTTTTTGGATTTAATCGAATGAGATATTCTCGTAATCGATTAAAAACTTTTCTTAAATCGTCTAAATGATGATCTTCAATAAGAGAGCGAGCTATAATATCATCTACATAATCATGTAGGATATCATGCATCATATCATGAAAGATGTAGGTCATAGCCCGTTGATAAGTTGCCCGAGCATTCTTTAGGCCAAAGGGCATCACTTTCCAGCAAAAGGTACCCCAGGGGGTAATGAAGGTTGTTTTAGCTCTGGTCTTCAGGAGCTATCCTGATCTGATTATAGCCAGAGAATCCGTCCATTAAGGACATCATCCCACTTCCAGCAATAAAATCAATAATTTGGTCCATATTTGGAAGAGGAAAGTCGTCTTTAGGGCATGCAGCGTTAATATCTCTGAAATCTGTGCAAACCCTAACTTTGGTGGCTTCTTTCTTGGTGACTGGAACTACATTGGAGATCCATTCAGCATAATCAATAGCTTGTATGAAGATAACATTCGGGAGTTTTTCTAACTCCCCTTTGACTAGCAGAGCCACTTTGGGATGCATTTTTCTAAGTTTTTGTTTAACGGGTTTAGCATCCGGATGGACCACTAGATGGTGCATGACTACAGAAGGGTCTAGACCTGGCATATCTTCATATGTCCAAGCGAAGACATCTTCATACTCTTTAAGAAATGCAATGTATTGTTCTTGTTTTTCTTGACTTAGTTCTGCTCCAATGTTGATTATGTGAGGGTTGTCCTCAGTTCCAATATTAATTTTAAGGACATTTTCTACCTCCATGTGTAGATCTCTTTCAAAATTAGGTGGGGCGGGTGAAACGCCCAACTCTTGTAACTCTTGTAAAGTTAATTTAGATAATTCGTTCTGAGGGTCGGTAGCCTCAAGTTGAGCTATGGTTGGTATAGAACCATCAAAATAAAACCCGTTATACAACATCTCTTCAACAGAGACATCATGGAAGATATCTCCTTCCAACTCTTCATCGGGGTCAGCAATCATTTCAGGGTATGCTATGGATAGCATGTTGCATGAAAATGATGGATTTTTAAGAGGTAAATCAACATGTCTATCCAAATAGTCTTGATAGCATATGAGATGATCATCATCCTCAAAAGGAAAGGGTTGACCCTTACTAGGTAATAGGCCCACACCACATCGGGCGAGGCCATGGTTCTACCTCGAAAGGTTCTTTCATGCCATTTTGGAAAGGTCCTAAGCCTTTCCCTTTATATCCCATTTTAAGCATCATGGGTTTAGCTTTAATATAATCGTTGGTAAAATAGCACCGAGCATATCCATCATGATGGGTTTTGATATTACGAGGGATTCTTCCCCAGTCATATCCTTTGTACATGAAGGCGCAACTCCCGACTTGGTAAGTACTTCCCATAGGTTGTGGGAGGCCCAAAGTACGAGGAGATGGCGGCAATTGATTTAAAAGGTTTGAATCTTGCATGAAATCATTCATTTTTTCTGATATTAAGGTTGTAGATAAATCTGGTAAAAGATCATCAGAGAGGGCATAAGATGTAGAAGGCTTATTACCTATGTTTTGAGATGTGGAAGGTATGATAGATGTGTCTGAAGGTTTTGAATTTATGGGATTAGAACTTGAAGAATTGGTTGTAGTTTTAAGAGCTTTTTGATGTTCTACAGTGATTTGTTTAGAAGGTGGTTGATCTATATGGGAAGATGAAGTTAATGGAGGAGGAATAGATGAAATGATGGGTTTATATTTCACAGTTTTAGATGAAGAAGAACTAGGATATGTGGATGACAGAGCGAGGGCAAAATTGCACTCCAACTGGTTCTGCCAATGCACACATATCAAAAGGTCTAGGGTCACCATGAATAGTGACCAACTAATTTTTAAACTCAAACTTAACACATTGGTGTAAAGTTGATGGGACTGCTCGCATGGCGTTAATCCAAGGGCGACCCAAAAGTATATTGTACGATGCTGGGCAATGTACAATGAACACGATTGTCTCAAGGGTTCTAGGACCAACTTGCAATGGGAGGGTAATGACTCCACACGTTTCTTGTGTTTCGTCATTAAAGGCTTTGATAATCATATCAGTCTTCTTCATTTCATCACTTCTAAAACCAAATCGTTGGTAGAAGTCAAAGGTGAAGATGTTTAGAGATGAGCCATTATCAATCAGGACTCGTTTGATGACTACATCCCCAATTAAAGCTGTAATATACAAGGGATTATCCTTGTGTAAACTATGTTGTGGGATATCTTTATCCCGAAAGTCAATACAATCAATCTCTCACGTGATGATAGTATTGGCCATAGCTTCGGGTTGGATGTTTTGAGGTACCATCATCTGGCTCAAAGTAAGCATCAATTCATCCCTATGGGTGGGGGAGGATCTTAATAAATCTAAAAGGGAGATTCTGGCGGTGGTATTAGACAATTGCTCATTAATGTTGTAAGGAGGTTTAGTTTGAACAATAGGAGCATGATTTCCTTTATTAGGATTTCTCAGAACAAATGGAGCTGATCCATCATTCTGGTTTGGTTCTTGTTGGGGATTTTGAGCTTGTTGTCGGGTGACGACTCCGATGGTACCTACAATGTTATAGTGATGACGTTGAAAGGGTCTAGGTTGAGAGTTTATGGCTTGTTCATAAGGAAGGACTTCATTAGAAGAAGGTCGAGTAGTGACTCTTCTGGGAAATGGTTCTTCTGGAACATTAGCATCTGTGATAGGTTGAATAGGATCTGATTCGTTTTCAGAACTATTCGATTGAATGGTGTCTACTTCACTTTCGATGTCGACTCTATATCACTAGAATCAGAAGTTTGAAAATTATGTAAGGGCCTGGTTGTAACCAGGGATAAGGTTGTGTCGAATGTGTGAGAGTCTTGAACAGGTAATTGCCCGCTAATGGTTCCTACATATCGGGTAGGAGGGGGAACATTGTGATGTTCAATTTGATTAGCTACCTCTTTACCATGTCTTGGTAAAGGGTGTTGAAATATGTCTAAAGTTTGATTGGCATTCTGATTTTGATTTTGGGGAGCAGATCTTTTGGGTATTATTAGGAGGGTTTTGTTTAGGTTGGAAGGCTTGCACTTCCATTTCATTATTGTCAATCAAATCTTGTATTTTATGTTTCAATCTCTTACAAGCGTTGGTAGAATGTCCAGGACCTCTATGAAAATCACAGTGCAAATCAGCTCTATATCCGGGTATGCTTGGGTCAGGTTCCTGGGATAGTCGGCGATTGGATTAAACCTCTTTCAAGAAGTTGAGGTAAAATAGTTGATAAAGGTTGGTTTAATCTAGTGAACTCTCGAGGAGGCTTATCAGGAGGTTTCAAGATGAATTTTTCTGTTGTTTTTGTTGCATTGACATTAGCAACATTTTTGCTGTCAGTGACTCCATCACCGACAACCTGTTTGTTTTTATATTGATTTCTAGATGTTTTCTCATCATCCTTCTTTCTAAGTTGGCCTCTCCTAATGAGGGCATCTTCTACCCTTCGAGCTAAGTCTATAGCTTGATCGAAGGTAGTCAAAGTAGCTGTTGATAGCTCATAAGAAAGTTGTTCTTGTAAATTGTTAATGAAAATGTCTAACATTTCCCTATAGGGTAGCACAAAGTGCAGTTTTCCTGTCAATTGTCTCCATCTTGCTAAGAAATCAGCAAAACATTCATCTTTATCTTGTTTTAAATTGTATAGGTCTTTAATAGTTACATGCCTCTCGATGTAGGCACTAAATTGATGAACAAATGACTCAGCTGTTTCTTCAAAGTTTCTTAAGGAATGAGTGGGCAATTGATAATACCACTCTAACGCCATTCCACCTAAACTTTTGGGGAACATTTTTAGTAATAGCAAGTCGTTATGCGATATGTCATGACATGCTATCCTAAACATGCGAAGATGTTCTATGGGATCTTCGGTTCCTTTATAGATAGGCAAGACGGGCATGGGAAAATGTTTAGGGTATGGTTGAGCTACCACTATGGGATCCAATGGTTGGCTACAAATCTCTCGATAATTATACGAGGGACGGTAGGGATCTATCTGGTCCATACGTGAAACCAATTGTTTCACCATAGCTTCCAAACTACTAGTTTGCCCCCCATATTGATTCGGTGGGGCATTGCCATAAGTGTTATGGGCGTAGGATGGAGGAACATGCAGATTAGATGCCATGTTACTATTGTGTAAAACATTGGTAGGAAAGATATTATGGAGGAGTTTTGAAGTTGGATTGTGTTGTATTGTAGATTGTTGAAAGTTTGTATTTGGCTTTGTTTTAGATTTTTGTCTATTTAAAGCATTTTGCTCAACTGTTTGGAGGAAGGAAGTAGTGAAGGGAATTTTATTTTGTGCGGGAGTGATTTTAGGTTGAGTAACAGGTTGCTTAGGAGGTTGGGTGACCTGTTGTTTGGTCATGGCTTGGGCTATAGTGACCATATTCGCATTAGATGGTCCACCCTTATCACTTTCTTGATCAATGAAAGACAAAGGATTAGTTTGCATATCAATCGCCCGTTCTAAGACTGCTTGAGCATCACTAATTTCCCCTTTATCAATACGGACTGCCACATTAAGGATGTCGATATGTTGATTAAGAAATTTTTGAAAATGTTCTGCGTTGTCAAAAGTGATGCCTCCATTTGGAGCTAGTCTAGGGGACGAAGATTCTTTAACACTTCCTTCTTGTTCCTTATCTTCACCTAAGTCTTCATCTGATTGACCTAGAGTTTCACCTTCCGGATTTGTATTTCCAAGAAGGACATTTGGGTTTTCAGTTGTATTTTGTAGCCAATCTTCTCCTTCTCCTAAAATTTCTTTACCATTCCTAAGTTTAGTCATGGTGCTAAGTTTTGATTTCAGCAAATATATATTTTTTTTTTTATTTTTTTATATATATATATATATATATTATATATATATATATATATATATATATGCAACAAATTAAAAGGTATATATTTATATATACCTAATGCAATATTGTAAATGAAATGTTTAAGTTTTTTTACTATGTTTTTTGATTTTTTGATTTTTAGTTTTTTTTTAGTTTTTCTTTGAAACAATATAATAAAGACAGCAAATGAAACAAGAAATGCACACAATAATAATAAGGCTAAAAGTAGATGAACTAATCTTCTATGAATAATTTATGAATATCATTAATAGGTTCAAGTTGTTAAGGGGTCATGAAATGTTCTTCTTCAAATTGAAAGTTTTCTTTTAAGAATTTGATGAAAAGGGCTATGGTAATATTGTCTATCTCAGATGTTGGTTGGAAATAATAATTCTCACGACAATATTTACAATATAACATAGCTCTAGGAGTTTTGTTCCATCTTCTCCTAACTATAAGATCATCTTCTAAGGAATCTATATGAACTAAAAATGGGCGCACTATAACGGTGCTTTCAAGATCTTCCCCGAAAGTTAAAACTTTTGTCAGATACAAGAGCTCTCCTATAGGCTAACCACCTATGGCAAGCTCTCTGAAGTTCATGATAGAACACTAATTGATGAGGATCCAGGATTCTATCCAAGACTAGCCTCTTAATCTGTTTAAGTTGTGTGGACCTAGATGAAATGATACTAAGTCTCCTGATAAGCTCGTCCCACAAGGATTGATTTCTACTTGCTTCAGGGACACTAAGGACAAAATTAACTTCTATGGCCGCTAATTGGTTTACTACGTTTATAGTAACTGCTAACCTCTTTTTAGGAGCTACCATCTAAACATGATTTTGAACCTTAAATGTTTTAAAATGCATCTAAATTTTTTTTTTTTTTTTTGTCTTGTTTGTTTTTGTTCAAAAGGTTATGATGCATTCACGTCGGGTTCACCAAAATGTATCGCTCCAAATTTTTCGCACCCCTACCTTCAGGCTATTGGATCCGCGCCCGGAAGGAGGATGGGAAAAGGATGGTGCGGTACCTCGGACGAGAGGACTTTGCGAAGGTCCCGCCTCTCAAGGGAGGTGCATTTTGGTGATTTTTCGACGGATGGTGGGTTCACAAGGAAACATTTGATGGCAGTTTCCATGCCTAGGTTTTGGGAATGAGTTTTGATGAGTTCGTTTTATTTTTAAACATTCATCCTAGGTTTGGCCGAATGATTCTAACTTAAACTACATGAAAATGCAATTTAAATGCATACAGCAAACAAAAAGGAAAATAGAAACAGAGAATTTGTAGGAGGCCAATGAAGATTACCTGATCCGGAAGTCTGATGGAGTTTCTGAAGCTTGAAGCAGTCTGGATCGTCCGCAATTCAACAGAATCACCTTCAATTTGATAAAATCGTCTGAACTGACAAGATCGTCTTCAATCTGACGAATTCGTCAGACGAATTCATCAAAGACCTGCAAAACAACAAACAGATGCGAAATACAAGAAATTCTATTTTGCAAACAGGGGCAAACTATGTAAAACAGTAATATGAGTGTTGAACAATATACAAGAACATAAGTAAATGCAAATAATTGTGTTTAGATAGCAGAATATGATCTTAATCTATAAACTAGACAAAATGGGTGAACTCCAAATGCAATATAATATAAAAACTGAATAAACAATCTAATTTATAACATAAAATGACAGAGAAAAGAGACAGAAGAACAAACTCCAGGCACTGATTGCCTCGATGTGCGCTGCAGTCGAAATCGTCTCGCATCAATACGAGATCGTCCCGAATTTGACGAGATCGCCTCCGATCTTGACAGGTTCGTCGATTGCGATAGGTGCTGGCTCCGGCTGAAAACCAGTGGTATACCTGCAATAAAATTACTATAGGACTAATGCAAAATATGAATTACGATGTTTTAGAGCATAAGGGTTCAATTTGCATAAAAATTCAGCCAGGGGTTGGGGAGGGAAAAGCCTTAGAGTTAAATAGGCATAGGATAGTTGTTGGGAGGTTGGAGATCATCCCAATTTGGGAGATCTCCAATGGGAGAAGGGTCCCAACGACGCAGAAACGCTTCTGCCCAGATTGGAGACCCGTTGGAACGGATTCCAACTATGCAAATTTAGTTTTGCGACGAAATCGTCTGGACGTTCTAGTCCGGACAAAATCGTCAAATCTAGGGCGATATCGTCTGATCGGAGACGATATCGTCAAACGGTCAAAACAACTGCTAAAAATGGCATGGAAAAAGAGGAAACGGGTTTCTCGGCGGTTAACGGGCGGTTTGGGAGGTTAAATTTGAATTTAAATTTATTTACTAAGGTGAATGTAATTATTCCAATTTTACTGCGCCAATTTTAGGGTGCTACAGTTGGTAAGCCTTGCTAAGGTGGAACCTGTGCCATGTTTTATGGAGCGAAGTTCCATGGAACGTGGTTTCTCCACTGTTGCCCAGGGTGCTGATATGGTATCCATGGTTGCTGGGTGGAGAATGTAGCCTTTTTAGGTACGTTCATCCAAGGTGGTGATCCCCACCATCCCATATTGGGTGGTGGTGGCTACCCTTATGGCATATATGATCCTCCTCCATAGGGTGGCATCCTCGTGGGCATATTCCCCATAGGGGGCTGCTGCCAATTTCTTTGATTGCCCACAAAATAGGCTTCAGTTTTGTCAGCCTCCTCTTTGGTATTGGGTAGCTACGGGTACAATCGGGTATTATGATTATGTTGGCAAATCATGCATACTCTGACCTTGTTATTTGGGCACATATTCCTAGCATGCTTCCCTCTATATTTTGGACAAAAATAGGTCAACGTTGCATCATTATCTTGTTTCTTATTCTCTAGCAAGAGTGTATCCAACTTTAATTCTAGATAGGATAATATTTCACTCTTAAAATCCTCCAACATGTTGGCTATATTCATTTTTGTGACCGATGTAGTCGCCTTCATAGTCCTAGGATTCGGTTTGCCTCTCCTTTGTAAGTAATTCTGACATAGCTTTCAGATATCTTCCATGGCATGTTGGTAAAATTCTCCTCTCAAGATAATGTTTAGTGCTTCCAATGACTTGTTGTTGAGTCCTCTCAGAAATATGCTCTTGAGAGACTTATCTCCTAGCTTTGCATAAGGATATCGTTGTAGGTTGAAATTGAACCTCTTCTAGGGACTCGTCCTCCTTCTATGTCATGTTGAGGACTTCTTCCTTGGAAGCACATGCTTTGTCAAAGTCTTGGTACTTCTCTAAAAAGAGCTTCCTCATATCTTCCCATGTGGTAATCTATTTGTTCCCCAACCCGATAAACCATCATAAAGCTGAGTCATCCAACATTGACGGGAAGAGCTTCAGCTTCAGAGTGTCTGACTTGTAGTCAACAGACATGCACAAAACATCAAATTTAAACAAAAATAGGTCGATGTCTTTGGTTGGATATCCCAAAAAGGTGTGAATATGGGCAGGGGATATGTTCTTCATTTTGGTTTCCCCTATTCCTTCCTCTATTAGAAAGTTGAATCCAGATGAGACTTCTTCAACCATATTTTCAAGAAATATGGTCTCTTCTATAGCTTCTATGGCTTTTCGATCACTCGAGACTTTTTGTATTAGAGCCTCTAAGTCAGCTGGTGTTATAGTCTGATCCTCTACGGATTTCCACAATAGGGATTCCTCCGAGGGTGTTCTTTTAAACAATGGGTTTAGAATAATTTGTTCTTTCCCAGGTCGATGAGATGAGGAGGCGCTTTACAAAAAATAAGGATGCTCACTCCAAAGGACTGCTAGGGATGAGTTGGGATAATCTAACTCAAATTCTTGGTCGTCGGTCGACTCAAATTTTTCTGATGGGCTATGTCTTATGAAACGACCGTCGGGTCCTCTTTTTCTTAGCGGACTCATACAAGGTCAAGCAGAAGGTTTTAAAGGGTAATGTAATTATTCTACTAGTGATGCTTCCCTGGAAATGACACCAGAATATTGGGTGTCAAATACTGGTTAATTTTATCCTATATTTGTCACAACACTCGCATTTAAATTGTCAACCCGGGAGCTCATAGATTTTTGAAGAGCCACGATTGAAACTACTCACATTACCACTTTTGAAATAAATCCATTAACTACCATTGGGGGTGTTTATAAAATATCAGCTGATTTTTTTGCACCAATAAAACTTAAACATAATTAAATTACATAAAAATAAACATACCATTCAGAAAGCAATTAACACACTTATGTAAAAAGAACACAGTATTAAAACAATTAAATTAATCTAGGAATGAATGTACTATTTATGCAAAATTAAATATTTTAAAGAAAATAAATAATGGACAGGGGAGGAATACTGTCTTGGAGTGGGCTCGAGCTCTAGCAGATCCCGCCCAGTAAATCATGAAAACAATATGCAGATGAAAGAACACTCAAGCTTTATTAGCAATGCAAAAATATTACATACGATAATGTTCTAAAAGAATGCTTCCCCTGCTACAAATAAGTCTGTGTGTTTATATACTACACATAGGACTTCATGTTGCAGTTATGTTACAATAGGTATCCCAGTTATAGTCTAAATTGGGATAGTTCAGTTATTGTAGCCAGCGCGCGATGATCATATTCTTCGTTGTTTCCTTGCAATTAGGTGATTTACGATTCTACTTTGGGAGTGGTTGCACGTCGATCCACCCTGGCTGGGACAACTCATTCATCAGCGATTTCCCATTGATGACATGGAATGGTGGTCGTTGAGGTCCTTCTCCAGTCGTTTGGTCAACGCGCGTAGTCTAGGCATCTGCTCGAGGAAGGTGCCTACTTGAGTAAGGCACCTACTTTAGTAAGGCACCTACTTGAGTAAGGCACCTACTTTAGTAAGGTGCCTACTTCGATAAGGCACCTACTTTAGTAAGGTGTCTACTTCAGTAAGGCGCCTACCTTTGTATGCCTTCATCTGATTGAGTAGAACCGTGCCAGGTCCATGTAGGACCTCGACTGAGTAAAAGACGACAAAATCAAGGAAATAACTACACAAAATACACTTCATGCATGGATTAGATAATACACATGATTTCATTAAATAAATACATAATATTTCATAAAAATATACAACTCATGATATATTGTCGTGCAAAACCCGTTAGTACATATACAAAAATATGAGCATATCTAGTGCTCATCAGCCAACTATCTCCCAACAAAAAACTTGTGTTCCCTTCATCACTAATAAGGGATACATCCAAGAGCTCGGTGATTTTATGACATCCCTAAATAGGGCAACCAAAATGAGTGTTTCTCTTCTACAGTAGGTTGTGGTCCTTCTAGATGAACTCAAATATCAGTTCGAGACTCTATAAGAATACAAAATCCTCTTCAAAGGTGTTGACCAATTAGACTGAGTGGATGCCTCTACCCCTGGCGATTGTGAAGAGTGTTCTCTTCTTGTTTTCTTTCTAGTTATCTATGATTCATATCTCCAGTTTTATAAGATGGTATCCTTGTGGTTTGGAGATCTCTTTCTACTTTTATCTTTCTATTTGTTGGGTAGATACTGCCTCTCTTTGGCCCTATGTGGGGTCTTACCTTTTTGTCATTGGAAGGTTCTCTTTTATATTGGAAGATATCACTTTTTTTCTCTTTTGTAAAAGGTTCGATGACCCTTTCAAAACCCCTTCAATATATTAAATAAAAAAAATATGGGATCCCTCTTTATCAACAATATACCCAAGGTACTAAATTTTCATCATGCCAAATGATCACTTCTCCAAATTATCATATAACTTGTATCTTCAAAGAATTTGAAGTACCTATCAAACATATTGTAGATGTTCCTCCCATGTCTTACTATATATAAGAATATCATCTAAGTAGACAAGCACAATGAGATAGTATTGGGATACAATATGTCATCCATCATCCTCATGAATGTGGTAGTTGCATTGGTCAATCCAAAAGGTATAACCAACCACTCAAATAAACCCTCATTGGATTTGAATGTAGTATTTCATATGCAAGTGGGATCTATGGGTATTTGATGATAGCTAAATTTGAGATGAATTTTGGTTAAGAACTTTACACCATAGAACTAATATAGCAAGTCATCTATTCAATGAAATGGATAATTATTTTTCATAGTGATTTTATTCAAAATTCTATAGTCATTACAAAGTCTTCATATTTGATCTCTCTTAGGATCCAAGATAATTGAAATACCACATGGCAAAGTGCTTCATTTAATGTATGCCTTTTGAATTATTTATTAGATTTACCTCCTAATTTCATCATTTCCAAGGGCTAGTCTATGGTAAATAGGGATATTAGGCAAATGAGAACTATGAATCAAACCAATGGAATACTTTATCTCACAATAAAGTGGAATCATAATTTTTAACTTGAACAAGTCATCATATTCCATTACAATCTAGTCTATTTAGCTCTAATGTGTAGGGCCTACAATTAATGTAGTGATAGTCCCCCTACTTTGTGGCTTGACCATTAACTGAATGAATTTTCTTGTTTTGGATATTTTATCTTTGTGCATTGTTTAGAACTTATTAAGTAAACAAAGGTAGGACAAGATACCTCTAAGATATTGAAGCATTCACCTATGATAATGATGATGACACTTCAAGGCGTAGATTCATATACACCATGCCTCTTGTATATAAATGGTTGGCCCAAAATCACATCACAAACATCCAAGGGAGCAACATCACACAAAACATCATCTTTGAAGGGATTTATGGCATAAAATATTAGGCACTATTGAATGACATAAATTTATCTCCCTTATTGTAATCATATAACACTCTATGGTTGTGGTTATGGTATGATAGGCAAATTCAAACCCTTCACCATTTGAGAAAAAATCATATTCTTTTGACATTGACTATTAGTAATGAAATGTAATGGCCTACCCTAGATCCATATTTGAGTAAGGAATTCCTCCTCTAGTGCAACATGTGTGGTGCCAATGGTCATGTTTATTTTAGCTTCCATGATTTACTTCAATCTATCCTCATCCTACAAACGTGGAGGCCATGGTCTAGTGGATGTAAAGGGTTGTGACTCAATAAACATTGACTAGATTGCTCGAAACTTTTCTCTTAAATGTTGGTTGCTCTTGTGATAATCACTCTATTTTCCACTCTTGGACTTCGAGGGATTCTTTTTTTATTCCAATACTAATTTTGGGGTCAACCCCCATTATCATGATTCTTTGGAGAGTCACTCTTATCTACTTTGGATAGTATTTAGTGTTCTAGTTTTTCTTATTTGCTTCTCTTACTTTTTATTTATGAGCTTCTACTTCAATTTGAGAAACATATTTATATACCTCTACAAATATCTTGAATTTAAAGAGGTCCATATCCTCTCAAATATAACATTACATACCACTGTGGTACTTGAAGATTCAATGCTTTTAGTATCTTGAATACCTAACTTTGCTTCTATGGAAGGGAAAGCATCAACATAATCTTGAATAGATTGGTCTTTACCTTGATGCAATTGTTGCTATCGCATAGATTATCTTTACCTTAATGTAATTGTTGTCATTGCATATATTTGTCTTCATAGGATCCCATAGGATAATATTATGGCTCTTGGTAAATTACAGGGTAAGTACCTAACTTTTTTTTGTTTCATTTATGGTTTAATCCATAGTTTTAAATTTCACCGCTAAACCATGGTATCTCACTAAACTCACAACATTTCATAAGCATCAAGTTTTTTTATTGTCTTAGGCCAATAAACTTACCTGCTCACAATGAGTTTCTTGTCATTTCCTTGCTGATTTTTTAGTTATTTCTTAGATGGAGGCACACATATAGAGGATGAATGCCAAATTGTATTTAAAAGCCCATTTCTAGGTATTTGGTAATTTTTTCCTCTCTAGCATAGTGAGTTTTTTGTAAAAGGTGAAAACACTCAAAACAACAATCCTAAACCACCTTTTGGGATCAGATCAAATATTGGACATCAACACAAGGAGAATTTAGGTTATTTCTGTAGATTTTTCTAATGTTTTTTTGAATTATGCCAAATGAAAGCTAGGGTTTTGTTAGGATTTTTTAAATTTATTTACATATTCAATCATGTAGGATAGGCTATATTTTTTATTTGTTCCATTCCCCCCAACTCATAAAAAAAATGAGTTTTATTAGTTTTTTTCTCTTTTCAAGCATGTAGGCTATGTAGTATTTTTTTTTAATTTGTTTTTTTAAGCATGTAGGCTATGACATTTGATTAATGAATTATTTATTTTTCTCTCCTATTAGAAAATAAATATTGCTTTTCTAGGTGAGGTCCTTGGAACCACCATGAGCAGCAATTATCCTTCTACAAGTGGAACCCAATGGATTCATTCATCTACAACCCCAACTCAAAACCCATGAAGAGATCCAATGTGAAAGCATAGGATTAAGGGAAACTTTTTTAATCAAGTATTTTGTAAACACTATGGTAAGGACATGGGAGGAGGCATCAATCATCTCAAATTATTTTTACTTGTAAAATTAGGGCATGATGTGGACCCCTATCCTAAAGTAGATTATATGATTATAAATGAGGTGAAGGCTTGAATGAGTAACAAAGAGGCCAAAAAAATCAATCACAAAAGGACAAGATATTTAGAGGGACACTGAGTGGGGCCATGAGGCTTTTTTAATGGGGATGAGGCTAAATTATGGGATGTTGATGTTGCAGCCAAATAATCCATTCTTAGTCATCATATTCAATGAGGTAGTGCTAGTGGGAGGGGACAAAGTGTGAGACGAGGCTCTAGTACAAGATAAACCATAATTTTCAATACTGTATTGGGAAGGGATATGGCATAGGAGGTCAAGACAACCATAGCAAATTTTTGGTGTTATTACAACATTCTCTTCCACTATATGAACAACCCTTATTAGGAAGTCATAGTGAGTGCATTGAGTGAGTCTGAAAAAGGAATTAAGACACCCTCAACCTATGAATTAAGTGGACCATTGTTGGAGTGTGTCATCAACACACATGCTCTCATAGAAGAGTAAAGGATTATATGGAGGGAAATGGTTGTAGCATTCTTTTTTATGGATGGATGGATGCATGAAAAAACACACTCCTAAAATTCATGGTGGCTTCAGGTGAAACTATGGTCATCTTGATGTCAATTAATGCCTCACAAGAGGTAAAGAATATACAACTAATCTTCAACTTGTTGGAGAAGGTTGTGGTAGAAGAAGTGAAGAATATTGTCCAAGTAATGACAAACAATGCAACAACATATGTATCTACAAGTAGACTTCTCCAAGATAAGTACCTCTCTATTTTTTAGAGCCTATGTGCTACCCATTGAATTGAACTCATTCTCGAGGACATTGGAAAAACATCACAAGTGAAACCCAAGGTAGAAGAAGCAAAGAACATTACATAGTTGATCTATAACCACACATGGGTGCTCAACTTGATGAGGGAGCATAATGATTGAAGAGGCATTCTTTGCCTAGGGATCACTCGATTTACCTCCAATTTCATCGTCTTGTAGAGCATTCTATTAACATCATCCACTTTGAAACAAATGTTTGGGCATAAGGAATGGTATGCATCACTATTTCATGTTAAAGAGTAGGGGCAACAAATATCGAACCAACCATATGATAAGTCATTTTGGAGGAGTTTTTAGAAAATTCTCAAGGTAATTGCATATTTGCTTGTTGAGTTCAAATTTAAATTCAAAAATCATATTTTATACTTATTATTTTTCCTAAATTTTAAATATTTATTATTTAATTGTAGGTAACTAAACCCCTAGTAAGGGTTCTTCATCTGGTAGATGGTTGACAATTGGCCTTGACCTATCTTTATGAGGCAATGGATAAATCCAAAGAGACCAATCAATATTATTACCATAAAAACCAGCATTAGTTTGAAACAATTAGCTACATTATTAAGAAGAGATGGACGAGACAACTATGTAGATCAAAGTGCTTCTTCAACCCCAAATTTTTTACACTAGTATCTTATGTGATAATGAAGAGGTTTAGGAAAAGTCTTATAAATGTATAGAGAGGATGACAATAACGTTGACAAACATTGCTTAATCTTTGTGTTCCCTTTACTAATAAAACAAGTTTAAGCTTAGGAACATGTCAAAAAAATTAGGTAAACATTCTTGTAGTGTACAAATGTAAATTAATACTTCGGGTGCTTAATTTGCATGCCTTCAATTCTTTTTAGGTTTCATAACATAGTAATAGACAAAATATAAACACTAGCTTCATTGTCACAGAACTATATCTTTAACTTCGGGTATTTATGGGGATGGAGTGGAGGGAACCAATAGCGAAAGCAGCTGTTAAAAAGAAAGGAAATGAAGGCCACGGTATTAATATATTAATGAATTTATATATAAATAGACAGGCAGAGGACGAATAGGGCCGGATACCAGAGAGGGTACTCGTGCAGAATAACAAGTGACAGTCTAGCGTACTCACTCAAGTGATATGTCGTGCCTCTACGGCACTTCTGAAGCTTCACATGGAGAGCGGGAGAAGGAATAACAAGTGACAGTCTAGCGTACTCAAGTGATCTGTCCGTGCTATAATTTACCCGATGGACCACCCAACGGAGGGCGCTATATGTAGCGCCCTTGACCACATGTGTCGCTTTCGTCCTATAACGGATATTTAGACGTTGCGCGCATCGGAAGGGAATCCTTCCAAAGCAGGCGGAGATTGAAAGGTGAAAATAGTATAATTAATTTCGACTTTGCTTAAACAGTCGTGATGTATACGTCTAGATAAAGTTTTGTGCCAGTCCACGTTAGCATCGGCGCGGCTAAGATTTTAATCAAGTTCATCAAACTCAAATCATGATTTATCAAACTTTTAAATATGAAAACAAGATTAAAATCACTTTCATTTACGAAACTTTTAAATATGAAAACAATTATTCAAATTATATGACGATTAATATAATTGAGAAGACTATTCCTTCTCCTAAAACTCCCAAAGCGATGGGTGACGAGGTAAGTAAATACTGAAATTCAATGGCAGGTGGGAATCATACAGCTATTTTTAACACGAGGGAATAGTACATTCAATGGCAGGTGGGAATCATACAGCTATTTTTAACACGAGGGAATAGTACATTCAATGGCAGGTGGGAATCATACAGCTATTTTTAACACGAGGGAATAGTACATTTTTAGTGCAACACACAGTAGGAAGTACGCTTGGTATAGATATAAAATTGGTATCTTAATCAAGAAATTTGGTACTAATATTTTTATCTTATTCATCTGTATCATAAAAGTTTATGGTCTGACAGAACATTTAATCAATATGTTTGTGAATTTTAATAAAAACCAAAATTCAAATGTCTCTGTTATATTTTTATTTTTAAAAGATTATGACTTTTTTAATGGCCTCTTCGTCATTACTGAGATATGATGTGAGGCCAGGTTTTCTTTTTAAATGCATAGATGTCTTTGAGCAGTGTTATAGATGAATTTTTATACACAGATATAAAATAGGAAGTTATTATTTCTTGCAAGTATTTTGTTTTGTATTTTTAAGGACTTATGGAGTGATTTTTTATAAACATGTTAGCAAATCTATCTATGACAAAGTTGCATACAAAAATTGTTGTTCTCTCTACTCTTTCCAACACTTGAATAAATTAACATAAAGTAGCACAAAGTTATATCTTAATATTGTGGTTCAAATTAAAAATAATAATTGGGCATTTTCAAGCATAAAGCCATGATACAAAAAGGTTATATGCATAGACCATTCATCCTCCTTTAAAAAGCAATTGTCCCCATTATGTCAAATTTTGACAGCATATATTATCTTATATTTTGTGAGACATTCCCCTTGCTAATCAAGCTTTCCTAACTTGACCACTCTATACATCTAAGTGGACTACCTTATAATGGTCTTGGTCCATGTGTTAACAATTTGATCCTTCTCTACTGGTGCTAAACTCCGCAGATTGAATTGTTCAATGTCCAACTATTCAACTACTATTTTGGAGCTTGAAAAATCATGTGATTTGACATAAAAAAGTTTAACCTAAGCTGATATAACAAGAGGGATTATGACTAGTTATAAGTTATAAAGTGGTTTTAACCATAACAAAGTTAACTACAACCCTTAGGGCTTACATAATATTTTTTATAATAAATTCAATATATTATACAATAAATACACTTAGCTTATCGAAAATTATATCATACAATCAATGTTAGCTTTGGACATGAATTGGATTACACTTTCAACAAGATGATAGGGCCTAAGAAGTTTAACATTGAAGATTAGATGCAAACCAAGAGAAGATGAAAGATTCAATTTAAATACATCTTCTCCAACCTTCTTGGTGATGGTGTATGGTCAATAACAAAGAGGTCTACTATTCCTATGGGGTTCTACAAGCTTCTCTTTCTAAATATGTAACCATATATTATCTCTAACCTTGAATTGATGTGGGACCTAATGTTGGTCATGGTGTTGCTTGTATTTTTTATTTATCTTTTCTAAGAGGTCATGGACCTATTGCTAGATGTGCTGAATCTTTTCCACAAACCATGTTGCTTTTTATTATGTTTTTGTCCATCAGGTGAGTACTTCATGGGTTGTATAGTAAAATCTACATCAATGGATGTCAAATATTGGTAGTTGAAATAAACATAAAAATGGGTTCTATTTGGTAGAGCTATGTAGAGCTTGGTTGTACCCATATTTAATATAGAGGAGGACCTCATCCCATGTGCATGGATGCTTAGAAATGTACCTTCAAAGAAGATGTACAATCAATTAGTTCACAACTTTTGCTTGAGCATCATTTAAGGATAGAAGGTTGTGGACATAGTCAACTTGGTCTCCATCATGGTCCATAGGATGGACCAAAAAATACTCATAATTTTTTTATCCCTATTAGATACAATGGAATTTTTAAAGCAAAAGATGAGCCACACACAAGTAAAATAAATCTTAGTAGTACCCTCAACTAAAATTGATTTCTTACAAGGAATCATGATAACCATTTTTAAAAACAATAAATTAATACAAAAATACAATCAATCATCCTTATATGTGGGAAAACCTAAGAGGAATTCCATGGAGAGATTTTCAAAGCTTGAATAACACTTAAAAATTGTGTATATAGTCCTCACTTCTTGTCAGTTGGTTTCGCAATAGCACAAAGGCTACATAACTTGATGTACCTTTTGATATTGTTCCTCATCATGGGCTAGTAGAAGTATTACCAATGTTTTTCCCATCCCAAAGTGACCTACTACTTTGTTGAAGAATGCTTCCAAAATCCTCTTTGAGCACTTCTTTGATGATACACAAATATGTCCCATATAGTAAACGAGGTTATCTTGAAAATAAAAAATCATAAACATGCTTATCCATATGATGAGCTCAATATGTATACAAAATCATAATCTACTTCATATAAAGTCGACCAATTGGAAGTATCATTTTTCGTGAGAATCGATAATCACGGTGAGTGCTATGATTGGAGGTTGGCTCAAACAATATCCTATTGAATCAACACTCTCTTTATTATGCTTGATGATAAAATAAAACTATTATATATATGTGGCCTACTTTTGATATATTTTATTCCTTAGCTTACTCTACATCTAAATGAACTTTAGAGGTCTATGATCCATGTGAATGATGGTTTTCTTACCCAATATGTAGTGCTTCCACTATTTATATTCTCAGGTAATAGCATATAGATCATTGTTGTATGTGGGGTTTTCTTAACTACTTCATTGAATGTTTTATTTTGATAGGAAATAGGATGGTCATGCTATAGGAGAATAACATGCAATGCATAGTATGATGCATCAATCATTACCTCAAAATTTTGATGTATATAAAGTAGAAAAAATATAGGAGGTGAACACAATTGGTCCTTCAACTTCTCAAGTATCTTTTTTTGTGTATATCCCTTATGTATCTTGGATTTCATACCTTCTTTGGTCACTTTGTTTAGTGGCCAAGAAAAGTGTGATAATATAATACAAATATTTGATAGAAATTGGCAAGACCCCTCTCAGGATCAACATGGGATCCCTCTTTATTAACAATATACCCAAGGTACTAAATATTCATCATGCCAAATGATCTCTTCTCCAAATTATCATATAGCTTGTATCTTCGAAGAACTTGAAGTACCTATAAAACATGTTGTAGATGTTCCTACCACGTTTTACTATAGATGAGAATATCATCTAAGTAAACAAGCACAAATGAGCTAGTATAGAGACACAGGATGTCATCCATCATCTTCATGAATGTGGTAGTTGCATTGGTCAATCCAAAAGGTATAACCAACTACTCAAATAAACCCTCTTTGGATTTGAATGTAGCCTTTCATATGCAAGTGGGATCTATGGGTATTTCATGATAGCTATATTTGAGATTAATTTTGGTTAAGAAATTTGCACCATAGAACTAATCCAACAAGTAGTCTATCTAATAAATTGGATAATGGTTCTTCATAGTGATTTTATTCAAAGTTCTACAATTATTACAAAGTCTCCATATTCCATCTTTCTCTAGAGCCAAGACAATTGAACTACCACATGGTGAAGTGTTTGGTTTAATGTACCACTTTTAAATTAATTCTTATATTCACCTTATGATTTCATCATTTCCAATGGCTAGTCTATGATAAATAGGGATATTAGGTAAAGGAGAACCATGAACTAAACCAACGGAATGCTTTATTTCATAATAAAGTGGAACCTTAATTGGTAACTTGAACAAGTCATCATATTCCACTACAATCTAGTCTATTTAGCTATGATGTGTAGGGTCTACAATTAATGTAGTGATAGTCCTCATCCTACTTTATGGCTTGACCATTAATGGAATGAATTTTCTTGTTTTGGATATTATATTTGTGCATTGTTTAACACTAATTAAGGAAACAAATGTAAGACAAGATTGATAGGGATTAGGATATGAATTAGGTGAATTAATAAATATTAGTTGTTGTAAGGATTAAGGTGTCGTTATTATTAAATGCACCCTTATCCAAAATATGTCATGTAATGCCTATTTATAGGCATATGTTATCAATGGAATACATCTAATTTTTTGGGTTTATCAATTTCTTTGTGCTTGCGATTATTGTTCCATCTCATTTGGTATCAGAGTTGATTATGGAATCAAGGCTAGTATCCTATTCCCCTAGGTCAATTTCAGTTAAAACAAGGAACAAGAACGCCTTAGCAGTCAGATCCGTGGACTCACCATCTCATATCCAAGCACTTTTGTAAGCTAAACAGTTTGTTTCTAATATTTTCGCGATTTCATCTCGCTTTGGTCGTGCACCTTTGGAAAATACAAAACCTTTGATTTTCGAGTATTCATTTATCCTCTATTTATTTTTGCTCCTTCAAATCACATCATTTATTTCCATATTTGATAGAATTATGTTGAGTACAACTCTCTTGCGTGATGAGGTTTCTGCCTAACTTGTCATCCTCATTGTAAAACTTCAAGATACTCTTGCAGTCATGCATCAGCTGCCTATCAAATGTCTCTTTGAAAATCTCATTGCTGCACCTTGTGATATCACCGCAACACTCCAAGCAATTCACACTGAGATGATTGCTGCCACTGCCATTGAATATCTTGTTGCTGTCAAAGATCTTATTGAAGACAATTAGGATTTCATTCCTGATCTAGACATTGAAGCATTTACAGCCACACCTAGAATCGAACAAAGATATTTGGGTAAAATTCCTAATGTCTTTTCATTAGACCTGTGGTTTTTGTTGCTCTTGAATCCGATCTGAGCTTTGTAGCTTCTGATGTAGATTAGGCCTACCCAACCATTGCAGATCCTGACTTACTTGAAGTCATTAAAATTTAAGAAGAAACTACCATCTCTACCATTGTCATCACACCTATTGCAATATGTGGCCTACCAGTTCATCCACAACCTCTTCGCTGTCCATTTCTCAATCGACGGTTCCTCTCTCAGATACTAGTATCCAGTTTTTGACCATCATCCATGCAATTTCCAGTGCTCCCATGCATTTCACACCTTGCTCAAGCATCTCTACAGTCAAGGAGGTCTGAAGTAGATTTGAGTTTTGATGCTCCTAAAGCCGATCTTGAAGATGTTTCACTGTATACTGAAGCTATCACTATACCTATTGTACTTTGTGTAATTACAAATCATCCACTTCACTTCCAATCCATTATTCTACATCTTTTATGACAAATACAACCATTTGGCTATAATTTCTCGCCTTTGTTGGACTCCGTTGCTGAAGATTTTACCTAGAAAAGGTTTGAACATAATGGTATCCATAGCTCCAACTTGATTCAAATTATTTTGTGCTATTTTCAATTCTTTCGACACACTCTTGTATTTTTCACAACTGATTTGACTCCTTTTGATGAGCTACATGTTGATCACCTGGGTCCATAACTTTATGTTGTTGTCAATTTTTTGGTGCAGCAAACGGTGTTTCCACCTCCTCCATGGATGTTGCCATGCCAAATATGTATTTTTTTGTTCTTTACGTATGTTTACTACCTTTCTCGATCATTTCTAGCTTATTTTCAACCATTGATAGTTATAGAGTTCATTACTGCCACATTTCCATCAATTAAATTAAATTAAATTTTTAATTTAATTTAATTTATTTTCATTTTTAAAACACATTATTAATGAGGTCCGAGGTGTAGACCAATTGGTTCATCCAAACCTCACAAGGGGGGTGGAGGTCCAAGGTTTAAATCTCGAGCCTCGTTGGACTGAACGCTTGTCCCTTTCCTGGTGCTTTCAACGATGTAAAAGGTTTAAAATGATTGTGGCATGGTGGTTATAAGGACGGACTTCACAAAGATCTATATTGCAACTTCTGGGGTAGACAGTGCATAATACTATGGTGGCCATAAAAAAAAGCTGGACAGCCTGCCCAGATTCGTGGCTGCTACCGATTCCACCATGTAAATTAAAAAAAAACACATTATTAATGCATACCCATTTTCATTAATGCATTTATTACCCATTTTTAATTTTACCTGTATCCACCTTTCATTAATCGACCCAACCATCAAAACAACCATTATATACATTAAATAAAATTAGTTTTAATTTAATTTAATCTATTCCACTACAATTTAATACATTTAATGCATTCGTTAGACCACATTAATTAAACCACATTCATTAATGCATTCACTAACCCACACAAATTTTATTACATGTATTTTTGCACTACTTTCATTAAATGCATTTCAATCATGCTTTCATTAAATGCATTTCCATGTCATTTCCTTTCATTAAATGCATTTTTGGGGTCATTTTCCTTCAATACATTTCATTAATGCACGTGGCCCAACATTCACAACAAAAAATTTAATGCATCCATAATTTCCAATTAGCATCTTTTGGCACATAGTTCAAGGCATTTTTCTTTGACTTCTTTACTATACCACTTGCTACTATCTTCTGCCAATTCAAGGGACCCAATTTCAGCTATCCGTTGGCCTAGTAGTATTTATAGTCATTAGAGAGCATTTTATGATCCCGACTTAGATACAGTGCCTGTTTTTGATTTTGTGAAGCCATACAAAATATCATCATTTTGGTCTTCATCTATTGTAATAGGAGTACATTGTTGGTTGTACCTGATTTTCCTTTTTTCTCTTCCATATTTGTACGCATTGGGGACCAATGCTTCTTCAGTGGGGAGGAATGATAGGGATTAGGATATGAATTAGTTGAATTAATAAATGTTAGTTGTTGTAAGGATAAAGATGTCGTTATCATTATATGCACCCTTATCCAAAATATATCATGTAATGCCTATTTATAGGCGTATGTTATCAGTGGAATACATCTAAGCTTTTGGGTTTGTCAATTTCTTTGTGCTTGTGATTGTTGTTCCATATCAAAGATACCTCTAAGATATTGAAGCATTCACCTTTGATAATGATAATCACACTATTGAAGTATATTATATTATTTGATTCGTGCTAATATACCATCCTTGGTACATCCTTATATTAGGAAAGTGTGTTCTAGAATAGTTGTTATTTACTTTATGCAATGTAATAAATGTACAAGTATTAGTAAAGTGTGCAAAGTATTGTAAATGTGCATAGTTGTCCATGTGCACATGAGTCCATAGAGTAGGAATTTGAAGTCTAGAAGAGTGAAGGCTAAGAGTTCTCCATATGAAGAGTCATATTATATTATATATGTAAATAATGTGAATATGTAAAGGGATGTGACTTGTTATGATAGCACTTGATACTTTTAGAGCTATGACACCATTTCCATGAGCATTTGTTAATGGTATGTTTATGAGTTATTGTGATAGTTATTTATGAGTTTTATACTTGCATAATATTGTCATTATCATATATATTGAATTGTGACTTTATTTGATATCTTGTGGTTAATTTATCTTAAGTATATATCTTCAAAATCTAATAGTGGTATTAGAGCCACAAGGGATATTGATAGGAGATAGGGAGAGCTATTGCAAGGACTGGACTTGCACAATTTTTTAAGTTGTAAAGGAGATTATCTCTAGAAGGAGAAACTAGGGAAGATTGGAGAATTTCCTATTCCAAGATAAAATTTGAAATAGGAGATTTCAAGTCCTGAAGATAAACATTGACATTGAGGAGATTAAGAGACCCAAGAAGGATGTCCTATTGGAGAAATTGGTAGATTGAAGGAGGCTATAGATTTTAGATTGGCTAGAGCCTTTCCATTGGATTGTGAAGACTAGAACTCAACACATAATTATTTCCACTAGTTTTGAGGATAAATAGTGAAGTTTTCTCATTTTAGAATTCTAGAAATTTTAATATATTTGGTATTACTATCTAAGTTTCTTGTTTCAAATAATTAACACCCAGAAGTTGAGAAGCTTCCTACAATAGATAGAGAAGAATTTTACCTTCTTTGCGTGAAAGTCTATGTGCTTTCCTCGTGCATGGATTAATTATTTGTTGCATAAAAGTAGAGATTAAATATTAAGGAGGTATAAAAAGAAGACCCCATTGGAGATTAAAGATTGATGAAACTTGAGAAGGAAGTCCCCATAGAAGATTACAAACTGAAGATAGAAAGTTGCATATTGGAGAAGTTGAAGAGACTTGAAAGAGGTCAAATTGAAGAACTTCTAAATTTGGTAGATAGAATATTTGAGATTGAATATTGAAGAGACCCATGCAGGAGGTTCTCATTAAAAATTGGATATTGGAGATAAAGGAGGACTAAGAAAAGATCCTATTATAGATTTGAGAAGTAGCAAATTTTAAAGATCCAGGAAAGATATCTCATTACAAAATTCCCATAGTTGGAAGATTGAGAAGACCAAGGATAGGTCTCATTGAAGCATTGAAGAGAGGAGTTGAAGAGTTACAAAATTAAAAGACCCAAAATATGAGACCTCAAGAGATTTGGAGAAGAAGAAGACTAGAGAAAGCTTGATTGCAGAATTGGAGAAGCGACCATTGAAGGAGTTTTTGAAGAAAGCTATAAGTAGGAGATTGCAAGCAATGATAAGTTTTTGATAAGGAGTATTTGAGAAAATTATCACCATCTAAAAAAAATCCCAAGAGAAAGATTTTTTTGGCAAGAAGGTTGCCAAATTTTGGAGAAGGGATTTAAAGAACTCAAGATATTCAGATTCTTGAGGAAGCAAACAATGTAGGAGATCAGATTTGAAGTTAGAATTCAAAAGAAAATTGCAATAGAAGTGAGTATTGAAGATCCCATAGGTTTGGAAAATTTAAGGATAGCCACAAAGTTTTAATACTAATTTGATAGGAGAAAATTACATATTTTAAAGTAGATATTGAAGGGTTACAGGAGAACAAATTGAAGGAAGTATAGAGCTACGATTTGGAGAATATTTGGCCATGTTTTGGAGTGCCCTTGAATAGGAGATTCAAGGATTTTGAGATAATGATAGAAGGAAATATTTTGGAGACTTTCATTGTATTTTTTGGATAGTGAAAGAAGGAAGGAATTGACTGCGTAGTTGCATATTTTTGGACAACATTTGGGGTAATATTAATAGCTACTAATTAAAGAGTTTGGTAGAATAGATTTAGAGAAAATTTGAAGTCACAAAATCAAATTATTGAACAACATTAGGAGAAGGAAGAAAGTTGCAAGTTTGGAGAACTTCATGGTAGATTTGAGGAGAGTTATTGGACAACAAACAAGTTGGAATTTAAGCAGCAACTAGAGCTATAGATTTGATAAGCTTTGGAGTAGCAAAGTGAAGGAGAGTAAAGGTGTAAAAACCTATGAAATTGAGATAGTAAAAGGGTGAATCAATCACCAAATAAATTAGCTACAAAGGTATGCTATTTTGGTGCTACATAAATTTATTCTTGAAGTATTAAGATCAGTTTTACATTAAGCATTTGAAGAGAACCATATTACTTTTATTAATCTAAACGGGAAGTTGAATAAAGAAGTCTTCAAGCAAAAGTGAGTGATATAATTTGCATTCTAAAGATTTATAAGACTAAAATAGTAAGCATATAAGTATAAGTGTATTCGAAAGAGAGAAATAAGAAGAAAATATTATTATTGTTGAATGTTTTTTTTAGGCCATAAGTGTGCAGATTTATTAAAATAAAAAGGAAATATAGCAAAAGTATTTTTAAGTAAATTGAATACCATGAATGGATTGAAGAAAATCAAAATTTATAGTGTCTAAAGACACTAAGCAATCATAATTTGAAGGAGGGGCATAAGCAACACCACTATCAAAGTGAAGCATTCATCCATTGTGGAGAGTGCCACTATTGCTTAAGTAAGAGCTAGCCACCATCATTCAAAAGAGAACCATTGTTGTATAAGGGTACACCATCCTAAGTATAAGAGAGAGCACCACTTTTGCTCAAGAAAGAGCCACCATTGTGTAAAGAGAAACTATCATCTTCTAAGCAATAATTGCCACCAGATATGTAAACCAAAGTGATAGAAGTTGAAGGTTCATTGCCCATCTTATCCAAGGAGCCCAAGTGAATTCATCCCCACAAAATAAGGTGAAAGAGAATATGTACAATATACAAAACAATTGGAAATTAGGGTAGATTTGAAACGTTAAATAAGATGCTACATGCAATGGACAAGTGTTAAGCATATAGGTAACAAATTGCACCAAAGATATAAAGAGATGTTAAACCCACATTGGAAGCAAGACACTTGCAAGTTGTAACACTCACAGTATCATAATAATGTTAACCAACTCAAAGCTATGTTATAAGAGAGTGAAAAGAGTAAGGAAATGTTAATATGAGCATTGTAAGCATTTGAGTGTCATTTGGCACATGCACAGTGGAAGGTAAATAGGTTGGAGAACTTCAAACGTTCATCTCAAGAGAACGTATATTAAGAAGAAAAATGTAGAGAAGTGTAGAGAGATTTTATAGAGAAGTGTTGGTGATAAAAGAACATGTTGACAAGGTCATTGATTAAAGGCAGAGTGAATGCAAGAGGGAGATATAACACTTGGCAATTACAGATAGTGGAGTAAAGAGTCAAATCTTGTTACAGTAGTGAGATTAAGGTGCAACGTTGAAGCCAAGAGGAAAGAAATTAATATTTCCAAAGAGGTTTAAGAATATAAAGGTCTCATACGTGTGTAAGAGTACCAACCAAGATATATATAGACATAAATACAAACGAGCACCATTTTGAAGACATACGTTAGGAAGAGCATCAATCAGACTTTGGTCAAGTGCTATTGACCAAGGGATTACTGCATTTAAGGTTTAAAGCAACTTACTTTTGTTGGAAATATTAAGTTGTCATTGATGTCAAAGAGTGCATGGTATTCAAGGCAAATATATTATTCAAGAAGTCTATAAGGTTGAGTAATTATTCAAGGCAAGATATGTCTCCAAGCAAGGATTTTTTTTTTAAGAAAAGAATTATAATATTTAAATATCAAATTTAAATATTATGAAGAAGGACAAAAGTTGCTTGGGACAAAAGTTTAAAAGTTGATTGGGACAAAGGTTTAAACATTACAGGAGAAGGGCAAAGGTTTAAAAGTTTATAAAAGTTGCTTGGGACAAAGGTTTAAATATTACAAAGGCCAAAGGTTTTAAAAAGATTAATATTATAATATATTTTTTAAAATATTATAATGGGTTTATAAGTTTTGGCGCCAACGTCTTTGGAGAGTATAAATTAAATTAAAAGAAAAATCATGAGAAAAATTCCCAAGGTGCAAAGGAAGGCATATAACTATGAAGGTAGAATTTTCATTATTCACTATCGTGCAATGCAATAATTAAAAATTTGAAATGTGAGCAATGATTTACAATTTGTGTGCGAAATTTGAATTACTTCCAACGTGAAACATTGACAAATGAGAGAAGACGAAGGTATGTGTTTGTGTGTAGAAATATGGGGTAGAAAGTTTGAACAACAAGTTACCAAAATGGTTCCATCCATTGGGATATCCCAACCGAACGTCTAGCCCTGTGTAAGGGCGTTGCGAAGCAGAGTGTGCAAAGTTCAAAACCCTATGACATTGTTTTGCTTTGTGATAAAATTGTGAAAGTGTGAAGGTTATAAGCCAGTTGATCCTCTTTTTTTCTTGAGTTGTGGTGCAGCCCAACCAGTTGGCTAGGTCATGGTGAGACACTGTTGTCCATGAAGATCAAGGGTCGAATTCCATCGAGTATGTTTTTTGCTTGGAAATCGTGGTGGCAGTTGAGGTAAGAGAAAAATATTTTATTTTTATTAAAGTTGAGATTCATAAGGTGCAACGTTAATATTTTATATTCTGCATTGTTATAAGAAGGTGATATAATGTGTGTTAGGATTTTTTGAAAGATTATATTTTGTATAGTGTGTGAAGGAGTTATTTTTGTATATTAAGGAGGAGTTATAAGGTGTAATTCTGATTGTTATAAAATTGTATTATGTATAAGTTGGAGTTATAAGGTGTAACTTTGGAATTTTAATTTTGTATTTTACATGTCATAAAAGGATAAAATAAGAAGTGACTTTATTGGTTTAAAAGCTTCATTTTTTATATTTTGATAAGGGTATAGTTATTATTAAAAGCTTTATTTTGTGAGATTAAAAATGAGATATAAGGTATTATTTTCAAGATTTATTGTGCACATTTTTGAGAAGGGTTTTTAATGTGGATGATTTGAAAAAGAGATTTTCTAACCCTGTTTTTGTAGTGGCAAAAGAAAGGAAAATTATTTTTGACAAAACAGGTTTGGAAAACACATGCAAAAGAATATTATCATCATTGTGGTAGATTTAGAGGTATGGTGATTTAATTCATTTCTCAAGGGTGGTTTTGTTTGAGGAAAATATTTTTAATGTCATATGGTTGGAGGTATAAGGATTGATTTGATGTGCATTGGTTTTGATTAATATTGGGAGTAAATGTGCAAGGGTTATAGAATAGATTTGAAACCAAAAGTTGTGCATTGTGATTGATGATGAGGCCTGGAAATGCCTCAATCATAACATGTTTTGTACACTAAAAATGCCTATAAACTCTTATGTTTTATCTGATATGTTGGTTAAGTTGATTTAATATGCTGTATATTAACCATTTTGCATGATCAATGTATTTGAAATATTATATGCTGATTTTACAGCTTTTTGCATAGTTTTGTGTTATTTTTGCTATGATTTGCTACAATGGGATATGCTTAGAATAATAGCAGCATTTCACTAATCATATTTTGATTTGACTCAAGCATTTACTTCACCTAAATCTGGAAATAGTGCAAGCAAACTATTGCAGTGCAAGCAAACTATTGCTGTGCAGCAAAAAATGGTCTTTCCCATGTAAATTCCAGCCAGCTATCCATAAATAGCAAGGCATGGAATTCACATGAGGAAAGGGATGAAGACCTTTAGGATTTGATCTTAGGAGATAACCCACCTGAAATATGCAGAAGAAATCAATGGAAAAGCATACATTTGTTCATTCTGAAGTATCTTCGAAATGAACAAATATCTTCGGAATGAAGGAACACAGCATCTTTGGAATGAGCAAATCTTTAGAATGAAGCATGCAGTATCTTCGGAATGAGCGATCTTCGGAATGAGAATGCAGTATCTTCAGAATGAGCGATCTTCGAAATGAGAATGCAGTATCTTCGAAATGAGCGATCTTCGAAATGAGAACTGCATTGTCTTCGGAATGAAGCCACTTATCTTCGGAATGAAGAATAGAATATGTTTTTGACTTGTTGATCGATTTTTGAAGCCAAAAAAAGAGAAATAAAGGTTGGAAAAAGTAAAAAGAAATATCTTCCATCTGTATTTTCCATCATTGCCGACCAAATCCATCATTAAGGGAAAGATCAAGTTTTAGTCCTCTTCTAGGATAAAACCAGAATTTGTTGCAGCATTGTAGGATTAGATATTTTGAGATATTATTTGTTTGTAATCAGATCATAGGATAGCTATAAATATTTCTCCCGTTCAGGTTGAGCGTAGTAAGTAGGAAGTAGAAAAATAGGTAGAAAATAGAGTAAATAAGCTAGCAAAAAATATAGAGTATAACTAGAAATTGACTGTTACAGTCCTGTAACAGTTTTTCAACAAAATTCTTGTAATCATGTCTTTTGATCAATAAAGTGCACCAGTTCTATTTCAATTTGCTTGTAAATGAGTGTGATTAAGATTTAGAAAAATAGAGATACTTACACCTTCTTCTGGAAAAAGAGGCTGGCCACTTCCAGACCTAGGAGGAGGACTAACAAAGCAGGTTTTTATTCTGATTTTACTGCAGCAGAATGAGTTGTAGAACTTGTTATTTCAATTGCTTGTAAACAGTTGACAATATTTGTAGTATTAGTTTATTTATACTTAGATTAATCTTGTGCTTAATGTTTTAGTTGCAATCTTACTTTCAGCAAAGCTTCCACTTTATTTTTAGACTGTTATTTCTAGAATTTACTGTTTTTCAGTAATTTCCTACATTTTTATGTTTTGCTGTCAAAATCTGAACAGAAGATTGACAACCTTCTGTTACAAAACTTTGATAGTTTTTATTTCCACATTAGATCTAGAATTTCATTACTGCAAAAGTAATTAGATTTCCTTTCTGCAATTAGGATCAGACTTTCAATTCTGCAACTGTTAATTCTACAATATAATTAGGTCTCATTCTGCAACTGTAATTAGGACTTCATTTTTGTAGTTAGTGATTAGTTTCCAATTCTACAACTTAGATTAAGATTTAATTTATGCAATTTAGAGATAATAATGTTCCAAAACCCCCCACACAACCGGTTCCACCAATAAGAATTGTTGCCCTAGATTGACCTAAGTTATAGCTATTTCACTTCTTCTCCCACAGATAGCCTTGTACACTGCCCTGGATTGACAAATTCATTGAGAATTAATGATGGTATAATGACTATGCATAATTTTTGCACCGTTTTCGAGGAATAGTATTGTCAGAAGAAAACAAATACTCTAATAGCTGTAATCAGACTAAACTATGAACATTTAGGTTAAAATTTGAATATAACAACAGAGTAAGATAAATAACTATTGACTTAATTTATGTCATTTAGGAGCAAACATGAATGAGTAAGTCAAGGGATTAAAAAGGTAGAACTACCCCAAAGGATCCTTGGCTTGTCCCATTAAGGAGATCTTCACGCCTAAGGGGTGAATCACCTGTGTTTGAACTACCTGAAAGATTGATAGAAAAATCACCAGTCTCACCATCAGTAGAACATTTTGAGAAAAGAAAATCACCAATTTTATCAATAGAATATCTTAAGGAAGATAATTCATCAGACTCATCAACAAAAAAGCTTGGACCTCTTGAGAGAACAATTTGGAAAGCTTTAACTTCTCCTAGGAAATAAGAAACTATGGCAGAAGGAGGCAATGTAGATGGCCAACATGGCTATGTTCATAATGAAGGAGATGATCAGGATATACTCCAATCGTCCAAAACATTTGAATATCCTATTCATCTGAATCCAACACAAAACTCTCCCATGAAGACCATTTCACCTTCAGTACTTCCCACCTTTTGAGGTGTTGTATCTGAAGATCTTGACCAATTTTTGTTTAGTGTGTCAGACCTATGATTATATAAATGACAATCAGAAACTTAAGGTTTTTCCCTCAACTCTCAAGGATTCAGCATTGCGCTGGTTCATGAGCTTAGAGCCAAATTCCATAAGAACCTGGGATCGAATGGAGACTGTCTTTTTAGATAAATATCAGGAATACTGTCGTGTAAGGAATAGAAAAGATGAGTTATTTAGAATCAAGCAGGAAGATGATGAGACCTTGGAAGATTATCTTGATAGGTTCTCCTTTGTTCAAAGGAGATGTGGACTAGTAGAACTAGAATTATGTAAAACCATATTTTTGAGAGGATTGCAAGATGAATCCAAAGAAGTTTTGGATTTTATGGGAAAAGGGGATGTAACCACTCTCAGTAATGAGGAAATTATGGATCTCTGTAGGAATTACTCTCGCACTAAGCAGAGAAGAAGAAAAATCCACACAAATGGCACTGATGTAAAGGACCTGATAGAGGAACTTGCAAATTTCAAAATTGATATCCTAGTGCATCTAAACACTACTTTAGGGGAAATCTCTACAAAGGCTAAAAACATAGAACCTTTGGCAATTTATTGCCCAAGATGTAGAAGTAAACATGCTTTGCAGGAATGTCCTTTGAATAAAACAACCATCTCAGCCATTTGTAGTATCTGTTCAAAAAGGCATTCAACTGATCAATGCCACCTGCTACCACAACTCAAAACTGTGTTAGAAAACCAGACTAAGGAACTCAACTATATTGGACCAAAACAAGGGGGAAATTTCTCTCAATATCAAAATCCCCCTTATTTTCCTATAAATTGGGGGCATAATCCTGGTACTATGCCTTGGGGACAATCAGAACCACCCCAACGTCCTTGGAATTATCCTCAATGGACAAATTCCCAAGAATGGCCATAATCAAATTGGAGTAACCCAACCTAGAATCAGAATCAAAACAACCCCTCATGGAATCAAAATAATCCAGCTTGGAATCAAAATCATACTAATCCACATTGGGTGCAAAACCAACCACAGTGGAATCAGCAATACCAGTCCTATCCAAGGTAGCAAAGGAATCAAGGTCAAACTTAACATTTATTGCCTACACCTAATCAAAATTTTCAAGAAAAATAACAACAAACACAGCAAGTAAAACAACCTCAATTGCCAGCTCAACCAGTCACTAATCCAAACAGTGTAAGACAGACACCTCCTGTCTATGTGGCTGAAGCTGAAGAAAATATTGAAATTAATGTTCTTGATTGTAGTGACATCCAACTTCGTTCAGGGAAAGTTGTACCTAAACCAATTTTAATGGAAATCAAAGATAATGAAAAGCAAGAATCATCAGAACTAGAGAGAATCCAACCAACAATAGAAACAAAAAAATTGGAACCAACAATAGAGAAAGAGACACAAGCAAAATAATTACCAAGGATAATTCCATATCTTGAAAGACTTAATGCAATACCAAAAAATTTTGAGTCAGAATTGGTCAAAGAACTCAAAAAGTTGACTATCTCATTGCCCTTATTGCAAGACATTAAAGAAATACCAAAAATTAATAGTACTGTCTGAAATTTGTGCATTAAAAGAGCAGGAAGAAAGAAGAAAGCATTCCCCAAGACTGTGCAGGTTGAAGGGAAGATAGCTGATCTCTTATCTGGAAAACTACTACCTCCAAAGTATAGTGATCCAGGAAGCCCAGTTATCATAGTCACCATAGGTTCAGTACCAATATCAAATGTTTTAGTGGATCTAGGAGCTGTAATAAATGTCATGACTAAAGATACAATGGAACAATTACAGCTCAAACATCTCAGCCCCACATTTACAGTTTTAGAAATGGCTGATAGGTCAATTGCAAAACCTAAAGGAATCATTGAAGATGTTCCTATAGAAGTTTCTTCTTGAGAATTCCCTGTAGATTTTTTGGTTTTACAGCCAAGAAATTTAGCACATGGATATCCCATTATTTTGGGAAGACCTTGGCTTGCAACTGCAACAGCTTTCATAGACTACAGATCTAGAAATATGACTATTTCAAATGGTATTGATCTGAAATAGATTTCTTTATATCCTCTTGCAAAACCATCTAGCAAATTTTTAGGTCAGTTATGGTTTTCTGACTCAGATGAGGAACCAGAAGAGGTCATTTCTACACTAGCTACCTTAGTAGTAATAGAACACACAGAAGACCTCAGTGACATAGAAAACTTAGAAAATGAAACACTCCTGACGAATGTTCTGCATGAACAAGGTTTAGAAGGAGAAGCAAAAAATATCCAACAATTGATAAGTAATGAGGAGAATAAAAAATCTGAAGATGAATCATCTGTGCTATCACAAGGAAACTTTGTTTCACTACCACATGGATGGCACCATCATATGATTTTTCCTTTTCACTGTTCCATACAAGATATGCTTCCCTCAAGCAGCAATAAAACAGAAACTGCTTCTTTTCTCCCATCTCAGCAATGTCCTCTTAATCCCTTAAACACCAAGTATGAAGGAGTGAATTCAGTCCTTCTAAATACAAAACAAATAGAATTCCAGCCAGGCAAATTTTTGAACATCTACAGCCAGCTTACTAGGGAAGAGGAAGAAAAATTGATAGTATTTTGCAGAAGCATGTTCATGCTTTTGCTTGGAACTACAAAGATATGTCAGGAGTTCATCCTGATATATGTACCCATAGAATCTATACTAAAGAAGTCAAGCCAGTCAGAAAATCTCAAAGAAGATTGAATCCTGCCTTAAGAGATATTGTGAAAGAAGAAATTGAAAAACTCCTAGAAGTAGGATTCATTTACCCAATTTCTGATAGCCAATGGGTTTCTCCATTGGTAATAGTTCCTAAGAAAAATAGAAAAATGAGAGTATGTGTAGACTATAGAGAGTTGAATAAGGTGACATACAAAGACCATTTTCCATTACCTTTCATAGATCAAGTGTTAGATACTCTTGCTAGAAAAAGATACTTTTGTTTTCTTGATGGATTTAGTGGATATAATCAAATTCAAATTGCACCTGAAGATCAAGAAAAGACAACTTTTACATGTCCATGGGGAAAATTTGCCTATAGGGTTTTACCTTTTGGTTTGTGTAATGCCCCAACAACTTTTCAGCGAGTAGTCCTAGCAATTTTTGCTGATCTGACCACCAAAAGT
This sequence comes from Wollemia nobilis, assembly GCA_028583015.1. Taxonomy (NCBI): domain Eukaryota; kingdom Viridiplantae; phylum Streptophyta; class Pinopsida; order Araucariales; family Araucariaceae; genus Wollemia; species Wollemia nobilis. The sequence continues at coordinate 1,659,071 of JAQPPZ010001934.1, read as the reverse complement.
GTTGAAATTTTCATGGATGATTTCACAGTATGTGGACAAACTTTTGATTTTACATTGGAAAATCTTGATAAAGTCTTAACACACTGTGAAACATACCACTTATCCTTAAATCCAGATAAATGCTTCATGATGATGAAGGAAGGGATAGTTCTTAGTCATCACATCTCTCCTGAAGGGATCCAAGTTGATCCAAAGAAGGTTGAAATTATCAAGAATCTCCTTCCTCCTAAAACTCAGACTAATGTCAGAAGTTTCCTAGGACACATTAGTTTTTACTACAGGTTTATTCCCAACTTTAGTACAATAGCTAGTCCTATGTTTGCCTTATTGACTAAAGATTTTGAATTCTCCTGGACTGCAAAGTTTCAGGAAGCATTTGAAGCTCTGAAAGAAAAATTGATAACTCCACCTGTGCTCAGAGGACCTAATTGGACATTACCATTTCACATTCAAACTGATGCCTCTAATACAACAATTGGAGTAGCATTAGGACAAATTGATAATGGTGAACATTATACCATCTACAACATTAGCAAGAACTTGACAGGAGCAGAGAAAAATTATACAACAACTGAGAAGGAATTCCTAGCAGTAATTCAAGCCATCAACAAATTTAGGCATTATATCACAGGTTATCAAATATTTATTCACACAGATCATACAACCATTAATTATTTGATGAATAAACCTATGGTAAGTGCAAGAATTATTTGTTGGTTGCTGTTGCTACAAGAATTTGATATTACCATAATAAACAAACCAGGAAAAGCTAATGTTGTGGCAGATTTCTTGTCTAGGTTGCAGAACACAGATGAAGGGGAATTAGTTGATGACACTTTTCTTGATGAAAAACTATTTGCTATATCAGTCCAATCACCTTGGTTTGCAGATATAGCCAATTATTTGGTCATAGGGAAAGTTCCTCCACATTTCACTTCAAAACAGAAAAAACAATTGATCAAACAGAGTTCTTCTTTTGAATGGATTAAGGGTATGCTTTTTAAGTGCAGTCCTGACCATGTGTTATGTAGGTGCATCCGAAAGGATGAAGTGTATGATATCCTTAGATATTGTCATGATGAACCCTCAGGTGGATACTATTCTATAAAAAGCACAGTTAGGAAAATCTTAGGGACATGATATTATTGGCCATCTCTTCACAAGGATGTGAAAAAGTACATCAGGCATTGTGATGCATGCCAAAGAATGGGGATACCCACTCATACAAATGAGATGTCACTGCAGCCTCAAATGGTTTTAGAACCATTTGAGAAGTGGGGGATTGATTTTGTAGGACCTATTGATCCACCTTCTCAAAGAAAGGTGCATATTCTAGTATGCACTGATTACCTGACAAAGTGGGTAGAGGTGCGTGCTTTCAAACATGCTCGTGAAGAGAAGGTCACTGATTTCTTGTATACTCAGATTCTCCAAATATTTGGAGCTCCACGGTCTATCACCATAGACCAAGGACCTCAATTTGCATCCAAAGTCATAAAAGCATTTATAGAATTATATGAAATCAAACATAGGAAATCATCACCTTACCACCCACAAGCAAATGGCCAGGTCGAAGTAACAAACAAGGAACTAGAACGTATATTGACAAAAATAGTAGCTTTTCATAGGAGAAATTGGCTAGACAAATTACCTGAAGCAGTTTGGGCCTACAATACTACTTGGAAGTCCACTACTGGATTCACACCTTATGAAACAGTCTTTGGCAAAAAGCCTCTCTTATCTATTGAATTTGAGCTACTAACATTGCACATGGCACTGGAAATTGGAATTGAATTGTCGCAGGCACAGACCGATAGGATTCTACAGCTGAATGCATTGGATGAACTTAGATTGGATGCTCTGCACCAAACTAAGGTAATTCAAGAGCAGAGGAAGCTGTGGCATGACAGTCACATTCAGCAGAAGAAACTTCAACAAGGAGATTGGGCTTTACTGTTTGATTCTCAATATGAAGACTTCCCTAGAAAATTGAGAACTAGATGGTTGGGACCTTACTGGATTGAAGAAGTATTTAACAACAGAGCAGCTTGTTTATCCCCTATTGATGGGTCATGAAGAAAGTTGGTAGTGAATCGACATTGCCTCAGTGTATACCATACACCTCTGACTAAAGAAGAATTCTTGCAGCAACTTGATAGTTTGGATACACAGCAGGTGGAAGATATTCCTTCTTCCACTTCAAAACAATCAACATGATCAGTGGATTTCAAGAAAAAACAAAAAATACAAAAAAAATAAAAAAAAATAGAAAACAAAAAGATGAATAAATTTTGAGTATAAATTCCTTCATGGGCATGGTTTCAGGGGAAATCATGAAATTCCTTCATGGGCATAGTCAGGATCAAGAAAAAAAAAAGAGAAAAAAAAAGGAGAGGTAAAATATATATATATATTAAAAAAAAAAAGAAAAAAGAAGAAGGGAAAATCAAGAAAAAAAGAGAGAAAAATGAATAACTTAGCAGTGAAAACCTTTTCTTAAGGCACTACTGAGTTTGTATGCATGAAAACCAGTTTTCTGGCATGCATAACCTTGAGAAATTTCTGAACCATCATTGTACAAATTCACCTAGTGCACTTGTTTTGAAATGTTGCAAAAAATCTCAGCAGAATATCAACAAAAGCAGTCATTCTTAAAAAACTGGCATTAACTATTTTTATCAGGTATATATTTCTTACATTTCTTCATTGTAAAATGATTGGTATATAGTATGTGACGATTAACCATTAGCATAAAAGGTATTCATAAGAGTTGGCATACTTAAAAATATGTTTTGAGAATGAAAATATTGATTTCTACCTAATCTTCGAAACAAGAATGCCAAAAACAGTGCCTGCTGTATTATCTTTGGAATGAAATTGTCTTCAGAATGATAGCAAAATGAATGTTGCACTTTGTCTTCAGAAAGAAACTTTGTCTTCGGAATGACAATTTGTCTTTAGAATGAAACTTGGTCTTCGGAATGACGACTTGCTGCATCATCTTTAGAATGAAGATCTATCTTCGAAATGAAGATCTGTCTTCAGAATGAGGATCTGTCTTCGAATGACGATTTACCTTCACAAATACAACTTGATCTTCGGAATAAGGATTGATCTTCGGAATGAGGATTGATCTCCAAAATGAAAATTTTGCAAAGAATATTTGTCTTCGAAATGAAGACCTGTCTTCGAAATGAGGTCATAATCTTCGAAATGAAGATTTGTCTTCGGAATGAAGACTTGTCTTTGGAATGAGGTCATAATCTTCGGAATGAAATTTTGTTTGTGCAATAAGTTATAATCTTCGGAAAGAGCATTTCCACGTGGCATCCAAGAAAATAAGGTACAACAAAATCAAGATTTTTTTAGTTGCATGCGAAGAAGGGACACGTGTCAATCAACACATGGTCTATTTTTGCACTCATTGGAAATACGGAGAACGTAACCAACCATATGCCACCAATTTTTAATGTCAATTAACATGCATGTGAGAATCTGCAAAACTAATGAGGTGGATCTGATGGCAAGGACATCCATGCAATTATCAAAGAACAAGTGTACAGTGCAAAAGTAGAAAAGTGTGCCATATTTCTTTTTGAAGACGTGTTGCGAAGTATAGTGCACAAGATACGATTCATTTCGAAGAATAAGATGAGAAATAGGGCAACGAAGGTTTCAACTTAAAGCTCTGCAAATTTGCAACAGAAAACAACCAACGATCCAGCAGTAGAACAGTAGTCGCAATATACAATTTTTAAACAGAGAAAAATGGGGCGAAAGATCAAAACAGAGCCTGCAGATACCACTTACCTCCGAGAAAATTTGGCAGTTGTGCAGATTTTTGAAGACGGAGGGTTTATGACATTTTTGGATAAATTCAATGAATATTCTGAAGATTTAGCTGGCATGTTCGCCCATACGTTCAAAAACAACTGAGCACATGTTAACAACATGTCTATTGAGGTAAGCCCTAAAATTCTAAGTCAGATTACAGAGCTGCCATTAGAAGGAATTTCAATTACTAGATTTGGCAAGAACACATTGGCAAATATGGTTAATCAGTTTGTAGAAGAAAATGATAGAGAACCTGAATACTTAACCCATAACAACACATGCAAAGGGTTAAAAAGGGCCAGCCTGCAGGAACCCAGGGATGAAGTAGCCACCTGGATAATTAAGTTTTTGACCTATGAAGGGCAGTATGTGCTATTGTTAGGGCATCATCTACGAATTTTGAACCATCTCAGACATGGTGGACAACAACCAGAAGTTAGGGTAAATATTCCCCTATATTTGTATCAAGAGTTAAAGAACATGGCAAAAAGATATCAAGAGGGTAAAGGAAGCCTTCGCCATCATGGCCTCATCAAATTAGTTGCCAACACCATTTTAGAGGAAACCCTAGGAGTTTTGACAGGTTTTACTCTAACCTAAATGATGTCATTTTTGGGGATGAAAGTGAGGAAGAAGAACCAAATACTGATGATGTTGCTGCAGAAGAGGAAATATCCGCTGCAAAAAATGTTGCAGAAGATGCTGCAGAAGGTGTCCCTGAAGTTGTTACAGAATTACACCCCACAGCAGCAGTAGAAAACCTTGCTCCTGAACCCTCAACTTCACAAGCTAAGAGACAAAAGAGAAGAGGATTTGGAACTAGCAGCAGAGCAAAAAAACAAAAGAAAGTTTGGTTTGCTGAAACTGCAACTGATTTGATAGAACAAAGAAGTGAAACAAGGGAAATAGAGGCATCTAAAACTGATCCCATGACCCCTACTGTCACCAAAAAATAGAGAAAAAAGAAAAAGTTTGCATCTGGAACTAGGAGGTCTACAAGAATCCATTTGAAAGAAACTACAGAACAGGTCATGGAGGAAGAAGATAGACCAAGCAGCCCAGATGTCACAGAGATACAACCAACATCTGAAAACTTTTTAGAATTCCCTGAACAGATAGCTGAGGCAAAAACTAAGCAGGATGGTTTCGATGAGGCTGCAGTTCAACAGGCTACAGATATGGTAGATACCCTTATAGACAGTCTCACAGAGCATCCTGAATAAGAACAAACTATTGCAGAAGAAGAGAAAATATTGGTTGAGCAGCCAACTACAACTGATTTATCTGTATCAGCTTCTGAAGCAGAAACAAAAATAGAAGACATCACTGAGCAGCTGAGGGCAACAAGAAGTGTTGTCAAAACACAGACCAGATGGATCACAGAGAAAGAAAACATCATTGATATGCAAGAAAGAAAAATTGCAAAACTTTAGCAGGAAGTGGCAGAACTAAAAAAATTGTTATCACAATCTGAAATACAGCCAGCTATATCCCATGATGAAGATAATTTGGCTCAATTGCTTTTGGTTTTATCAAGAACATATGACTCTGTTGAGGCAGACATGGGATTTCATCCTGAAACAACACTCCTTCATTCTGAAGAAGTGCCTGTTCATTCTGAAGCATTACCTTCTTGTTCTGAAGATGCTTCAAAAATAGTGAGGAATATTGCAAAGGATGTTGAAAATGAGCCACCAACATAGGAACAGTCCCAACAACAATAAAATGCTCAAGTAAGTACTACTAAGGTCCTTGCATTTCAACTTGTTACACTTCCAATAGAAACAACAGATAAGGGGGTACAAGTAGAAATACTATCTGATGACAACCCCATAGAAATAGCAAATAAGGGGGTGCAAGTAGAGTTATTGATAGATAAACAGCTAGTGGAAGTGGCAGAAAAAGGAATACAGATAAATCTATTGCCTAGGATCCCCCCTGTAGTAAGACCACCTAATACTATGTCTCTAGAGCAGTACAATGTAGACATAGCTAGCTGGATGCTTAGATATGAACAACTTGCCAATAAAACTAAAAAATTCAAATTGGAAGCAAAATAGCTAGAAGCCAAAGACACAAAAATTCAGGCATTGAAAGAAAAGGTCTCTGACTTGTGCCAAATTGCTGAGTTTTTAGTCCAATTTAGACGACCAGCCAGATTTTACAGCCTTATTTTGAAGGAAAAATACCTTAGATGGCAGGTCATGAGGATTACTTCAAATCTTCCCTATAAATTGGACACTATTGAAGATTTTTTGGAAGCATATTTTAACAGTCCTTTTGAGCAAAAAAATCTCCTTTGTGAATTGTTTTTACATAGTTTTTTCATTCTAGAGGAAGTTGACTCTCATCCTCAAATCTACATTGGAGATGTTCAGTTGAGAGCATTTATGTCTACTTTGCAAAATCAACTTTATTGGGATCACGAGAAAAGACAGAATAAAGTGATTGAAATAAGGGCTGAGTTGTTAGTCAGAGCAATCCAGCCAAATCACCTAAATATTATCCAACAGTACTTCTCAATGATGAATAGGGATGATATTAAGAGAATGTACTTGAACAATTTGAGGGACTGTGTGGCTAGATTTAACAATTATTGTGATCACAATTTCTTCCCAGAATTGTTAGTATGCAGAGACAAATGAAATGAACTTTCCATGTCTTTGAGAAAAAGAGAACCTATCTCCCCCATCAATTTAGAATGGTCCAGAAGAAGAGCAGAAGGTGTAGTCCAGTTGATTCAGATCATGCAACATAACTGGATTGGTCTCAGGTTCAGGCCTCCAACCATCATTACTCCAGTTCCATTCTACTTTGAGGAAGATGCCCGACTCGATGAAAAATTTGAAGATTGGCTCGGAAAAATTTAGGAAAATAGGGGGTATTACATAGGCAAGAAATTATTCTACGGGTCATGGAATCTAAACATGGACATATGTGATTCCATAGCTCAACGAATGCATGAGGGCATGCATTAATATAAGTTGGGGGAAAATGATGAGGCTTGGAAATGACTCAATCATAACATTTTTTGTACACTAAAAATGCCTATAAACTCTTATGTTTTATCTGATATGTTAATTAAGTTGATTTAATATGTTGTATATTAACCATTTTGCATGATTAATGTATTTGAAATATTATATGCTGATTTTATAACTTTTTGCATAGTTTTGTGTTCTTTTTGCTATGATTTGCTACAATGGGATATGCTTAGAATAATAGCAGCATTTCACTAATCATATTTTTATTTGTCTCAAGAATTTACTTCACCTAAATCTGGCAACAGTGCAAGCAAACTGTTGCTGTGCAGCAAAAATTGGTCTTTCCCATGTAAATTCTAGCCAGTTGTCCATAAATAGCAAGGCATGGAATTCACATGAGGAAAGAGATGAAGACCTTTAGGATTTGATATTAGGAGATAACCCACCTAAAATATGCAGAAGAAATCAATGGAAAAGCATACATTTGTTCATTCTGAAGTATCTTCGGAATGAACAGATATCTTCGAAATGAAGGAACACAGCATCTTCGGAATGAGCAGATCTTCGGAATGAAGCATGCAGTATCTTCGAAATGAGCGATCTTCAGAATGAGAATGTAGTATCTTCAGAATGAGCGATCTTTGAAATGAGAATACAGTATCTTCGAAATGAGCGATCTTCGGAATGAGAACTGCATTGTCTTCGGAATGAAGCCACTTATCTTCGGAATGAAGAATATAATGTGTTTTTGACCTGTTGACCGATTTTTGAAGTCGAAAAAAGGGAAATAAAGGTTGGAAAAATTAAAAATAAATATCTTCCATATGTATTTGCCGTCATTGCCAACCAAATCCATCATTAAGGGAAAGATCAAGTTTTAGTCCTCTTCTAGGATAAAACCAAAATTTGTTGCAGCATTGTAGGATTAGATCTTTTGAGATATTCTTTGTTTGTAATCAGATCATAGGATAGCTATAAATATTGCTCCCGTTCAGGTTGAGCATAGTAAGTAGGAAGTAGAAAAAGAGGTAGAAAATAGAGTAAAGAAGCTAGCAGAAAATACAAAGTATAACTAGAAATTGACTATTACAGTCTTGTAACAATTTTTTAGCAGAATTCTGGTAATTATGTCTTTTGATCAATAAAGTGCACCAGTTCTATTTCAATTTGCTTGTAAATAAGTGTGATTAAGATTTAGAAAAAGAGAGAGACTTACACCTTCTTCTGGACAAAGAGGCTGGCCACTTCCAGACCTAGGAGGAGGACTAACAAAACAAGTTTTTATTCTAATTTTGCTGCAGTAGAATGAGTTGTAGAACTTGTTATTTCAATTGCTTGTAAACAGTTGACAATATTTGTAGTATTAGTTTATTTATACTTATATTAATCTTGTGCTTAATGTTTTAGTTGCAATCTTACTTTCAGCAAAGCTTCAACTTTATTTTTAGACTGTTATTTCTAGAATTTACTGTTTTTCAGCAATTTCTTGCATTTTTATGTTTTGCTGTCAAAATCTGAACAAAAGATTGACAACCTTATGTTACAGAACTTTGATAGTTTTTATTTCCACATTAGATCTAGACTTTCATTATCTGCAAAAGTAATTATATTTTCTTTCTGCAATTAGGATCAGACTTTCAATTCTACAACTGTTAATTCTACAATATAATTATGTCTCATTCTGTAACTGTAATTAGGACTTCATTTCTGCAGTTAGTGATTAGTTTCCAATTCTGTAACTTATATTAAGATTTAATTCATGCAATTTAGAGATAGGAATGTTTCAAAACCCCCCACACAACCGGTTCCACCAATAAGACTTGTTGCCCTAGATTGACCCAAGTTATAGCTGTTTCACTTCTTCTCCCGCAGATAGCCTTGTACACTGCTCTGGATTAACATATTTATTGAGAATTAATGATGGTATAACGACTACGCATCAATTGATTTTAAAGTGAGTATGGAAAAATTAAAATAGTATAAGTCTCACACAAATAGAAGAGTAGTTTTAAAGCATGTCAAAGTGTTACATATTGCAAGGATAGAGTGAAAGGATTTAATTGAGAAGAAGAAGAACATATTGAGTACTTGTAATGCATATCATTTTATATATGTTCATGAAGATAAAAGAATTCTAGGTAGAATATGTTTGAATTACTTTAAGTTTAAGAAAGCACTTTTGGAAAAGATATGAGCATTGTTAGTATGCAAGTTTTTAAAAAGATATGAGAATTGTTAGTATGCGATATTTGGAAAAGATATGAGTATTTTTTGTATGTGAGATTTGGAAAAGATATGAGCATTGTTTGTATGCAATAATTGAGCATATATGAGTAGGTTTTGTGAGAAAATTTGAGCAGGTTTTGTGAGTAGATTTGAGCAAGTTTTGTGAGCAGATTTGAGTTGGTTTTGTGAGCAGAATTGAGCAAGTTTTATTTGTAGATTTGAGCCAATTTTGTGAGAAAAAAATTGAGCATAATTATGAACATGTTTGTGAGTAGATTTGAGTAGAGTTGTTAGCAGGTTTGTGAGAAAATTTGAGTAGATTTATGAGTAGGATTTGGGGCAGACCAAAGTAGAGGATATTGGTATATCTTGTGGATTGAGGTCCATGAACCAGAGCAGAGGAGATTGGTGTCTCCTGTGGATTGATGTCCATGAACTAGAGTAGAGGAGATTAGTGTCCCTTATGGATTAAGGTCTAAGAAATCATGAGAGGGGACAAGTGTCTCTTGTGGATAGGTGTCCGTGAAAATTGTAATAGGGGTTGGATCCCATGAAATTTATTTGAGAAATTTATAAGAAATATTTCTTTGTGGATGTAGCCCATATTGGGTGAACTACATTAAATCTATGTCTCTTATGTATGTGGTGATTTGTGCATTGTTTCATTATTGTAATTGATAATAATTATAGTTATTACCTTGGAAAGAAAAGTAAAAGTTTTATCTTATATTGTTCACCCCCCTCTCAATATAATCTTGTGTTCTTCAATTGGTATTAGAGCAGGTTCCTTTGTGAAAGCCTAACAACTTGAAGGAAGATCTTACAAGAACACACATGACCACTAAAGTGATAGAATATGCTCCTATGGTTGAAATCAACAAGATAGATCCTAAAAATGAAAAAGAAACCATGGTTAACATGGAGGAGAAACTTATTGTTGCTCTTGGAGAATTGAAAAGGGTTAGAAAGAAGATTTTAGGATTGAAGGCTTAAGTTAAAGAGGATGAGAAAACAAAGAAAAAGCTTCTGCAAGATCTCATAGAGTTAAAAGTGAAGGTTGAAGAGGGAAAGAGAATTGAAGAAGTTATGGTTGAGAAATTAAAGTCAAAAGAATTTGAATGTGAAAAATTGGAATATGAAGTTGTCTCTCCAAGAAAGGAAGTAGAGAATTCGAAGGATAAGTTACAACAAAATATAAGGTTAGAGAAATAGAAAGAGGAGTCAAGCTCAAAAGGAACAAAGAAATCAAAGAAAGTAAGTAAAGAAGATCCCATGACCTATGTTGATGTATTGAAGGGCAAAAGCATCAAGGAGGAAGAAAATAGAGAATCATCATGGAAAAAAGTCAATCACAGGAACAAAAATGAAAGAACCATGCAACCATATCATCCAAGGCAATAAAATAGGTTTAAATATTTCTTCCATGGTTATTGTTTTTCCTGTAATAAATATGGTCATAAATCTGTACATTGCATGGTCTATGTGAAAAATAATGTTGGAATCATCAATAGAAATTACAATTATTTTGCATCTCTCATGAATAACAATGTTGTGTTACAAATGTAATAATTTTTGACATAAAGCTATATGGTGTAAAATAGTATTTCCTGAACTTCCTAAATCAAGAAAGAAAGAGGAAGGTCAAGAAATTTAGAAGGATATATTATCAAAAGTTTGGAAAAAGAAAAAGGAACAAGAAAAGGAAAAGTCCATGTTGGTACAAACAACTCTTCATGTGCAAAATGAAGGAAATCAATGGTATATTGATAGTGGTTGTTCAAGCCATATGACAGGTGATAAAATTAAATTTCTTTCTCTCAAGAAAATAAATGGAGGAACAATAAAATTTTGTGATAATTCTTCTATCGAAATTGTTGGAAAATGGACTTTGAGCTTGGATAATGAAATATAAAGGACTAAAAATGTGTTATATGTTGAAGGATTGAAGCACAATATACTAAGTGTAAGTCAACTATGTGATCAAGGCCACACAATAATATTTCACCCAAATGGATGTGAGATCAGGAAATCCAAAATAGGAAAGCTTATTGCAGATGTTGATAGAATTGCAAACAATATCTACATGTTGTGTGAGATTAAAGGAGAAAAATATTTTCTATCACGAGAGGATGAAATCTTGTTATGACATATAAGAATAAGTCACTTGAACTTTGACAACATAGTAAAAAATATGCAACAAACAGACAGTTAGATATTTTTCCAAGATAGCAAAAATCCAAACACGGTTTGTGCACAATGCTAGCATGGTAAGAAAACAAGAACAAGTTTCAAATCAAAGAAGTTTTCTTCATCCAAGCCTTTGGAACTAGTTCACACCGATCTATGTGGGCCTACAAGGAAAAAGAGTTTACAAGGTGAGAGCTACTTCATGTTATTTATTGATGATTTATCTAGAATGACTTGGGTAACATTCTTAAAGGAAAAATCATAAGTATTTGAAAAGTTCAAGGCATTCAAGGCACTAGTAGAAAATGAAACAGATGAAAAGATCAAGTGTCTAAGATCAGATAGAGGAGGAGAATTCACTTCAGGTGAATTTGTAGAATTTTATGAACAACATGGAATCAAGAGACAATACTCAGCAACAAGAAATCCACAACAAAATGGAGTAGTTGAAAGGAAAAACAAAAGTGTTTAGACTATGGCCAGGGCTATATTAAATGATTCTAAGATTTTTGATGCATTTAGGAAATAGGTAATTCATACAATTATTTATATTATCAATAGAGCTCAAGTAAGAGTAAATCACCACAAAATCCCATATGAGCTTTGGAAGGGAAGACCAGCTATTGTGAAGTACTTCAAAAGTTTTGGAAACAAATGCTACATTAGATGAGAAGAGAAATTTTTTGGCAATTTTTATTCTAGGTATGATGAGGGTATATTCCTTGGTTAATCCACTAAGAGTAAAGCCTATAGACGCTACAATAAAATATCACATACAATTGTGGAAAGTGCAAATATAAGAGTTGATGAAGAAATAGATCTAAGAGAACCATCTCAAGAGATTGTGTATCAAGAAGGAGAAAGTTTCAAAGAAGAATATGGTGAAGAAACTGAAGAAGATGAGACACAAAGGGCACTACCTAAGACACCATCCAGGTATATGCAAAAGAATCATCCGAGAGAACTGATTATTGGGAATCCATATGAGAGTAAAACAAGGAGGAAGATAATAGGAACATGTGAACATGTAAATTTTTCTTTGATTTCTAAAGTTGAGCCTAAGTATTTCAATGAAGCAAGTGAAGACAAATATTGGATTAAGGCAATGGAAGAAGAGTTAGACCAAATAGAAAAGAGTGAGACTTGGGAACTTGTCCCACATCCAAAATATAAGAATGTAATTGGCACCAAATGGGTCTACAAAAATAAGTTGAATGAAGATGGTTAGGTTATCAGAAATAAAGCAAGACTTGTGTTGAAAGGCTACACATAAGTTGAGGGGATTGAATTTGAAGAGACATTTGATCCAGTTGCATGTATTGAAGCCATAAGAATGTTCTTGTATTTATCAAGCTTTAGAAACTTCAAGGTGTATCAAATGGATATAAAATCAGCATTTCTCAATGGTTACTTAGAGGAAGAGGTCTACATAGAGCAACTAGATGATTTCACCCTGATAGATAAGCCAAAATATGTATGCAAATTAAAAAAATATCTTTATGGACTAAAGCAAGTCCGTAGGGCTTGGTGCTCAAGGTTGGATAAGCATCTACAATAATAGGGTTTTAGAAAAGGTATAGCTAATAGCAATCTATACATAAAAAATTAAGGAAATAACTTATTTATTATAATGGTATATGTGGATGATATCATTTTTTGAGGCAGTAATGACAAGATGTGTCAAAAATTTGTAAAGTGTATGCAAAATGAATTTGAGATGTCTATGCTTGGTGACTTATCCTTCTTTATTGGGTTGCAAATTTCATAATCAGATAAAGATATATTTCTCTCTCAGACCAAGTATGTGAAAGAAATGTTGAAAAAGTTTAGGATGGAGGATTGCAATCTTGCGAGTACCCCCATGGTTATAGGATGTAAGTTAAGTAAAGATGATGAGTCTCTTGAAGTAAATCAAACATTGTATAGATCCATGATTGGAATCTTACTACATGTCACAACTACTAGACCAGATATAATGTAGCCAATCAGATTGGTGGCAAGATTTAAAGTTGCACCAAAAGAGTAGTAAACAAAATATTTAAGTATTTGAAAGGAACTATGAATTTTGGACTGTGGTACCCAAAATGCAATAATTTCACACTCACTACATATACAGATGCATATTGGGTAGGCAGTGTTGATGATAAAAAAAGCACAAGTGGAGGAGCATTCTTTCTTGGAGATTGTTTAGTCTCTTGGCTAAGCAATAAATAAGCATTAGTATCCTTATCCACTATAGAGATAGAGTACATTGCAATAGTTTCTTATTGTACACATATTTTATGGGTGAAGCAGACTTTAAGTGATTTCAAAATAGAACATGATCATCCTATCTCCATATTGTGTGATAATACAAGTGCCATTAATATTTCAAAGAATTCAGTGATGCATTCAAGGAGCAAGCACATTTCAATCAAATATCATTTTTTGAGAGAGCAAGTGACTGATCAACAAGTCAAATTGAAATACATTGCTACAAAGGAGCAAATTGCTGACATATTTACCAAGCCACTTCCAAAGGGAAATTTTGAGTATCTCAAAGGAAATTTGGGAGTAATTTCACTCCCATTCCAAAATTGATCACCTAAAGTAAAGAAGGTGGTGAGGGGGATGTGCTAAGTGTCTTATTTTTAGCCCCAAGAATCCATTTGCTATTGATTCCAAAGGGAGAGAATTCAATAAGGAGGAGCAACTTGTTAGAGGAGCAGATTGGGAATCCAGTTGCAGTAAATTTTTTTTTTTGAAGGGTTGCCATCAATGACAAAGGGGGAGATTGTTGGAAATATTGAGTTTTCATTGATGTCAAAGGGTGCATGGTATTCAAGGCAAAAATATTCTTCAAGAAGTCTATAAGGTTGAGCAATTATTCAAGGCAAGATATATCTCCAAGCAAGGAAAATATTTTTAAGAAAAGGATTATAATATTTAAATATCAAATTTAAATATTATGAAGAAGGACAAAAGTTGCTTGGGACAAAAGTTTAAAAGTTGATTGGGACAAAGGTTTAAATATTATAGAAAAATGAAAAAGGTTTAAAAGTTTATAAAATTTGCTTGGGATAAAAGGTCTAAATATTACAAAGGCCAAAGGTTTTAAAAATATTATAATGAGATTATAAGTTTTGGCGCCAAAATATTTGGAGAGCATAAATTAAATTAAAATAAAAATCATGAGTCGACTTCCCAAGGTGCAAAGGAAGGCATATAAATATGAAGGCAAAATTTTCATTATTCACCACCGTGCAATGCAATAATTGAAAATTTGAAATGCGAGCAATGATTTCCAATTGTGAAACATTGACGAATGAGAGAAGAGGAAGGTGTGTGTTTGCATGGAAGAAATTCTGGGCTGAAATTTTGAATAGTGAGTTCCCAAACAAATTCCATCCATTGGGATATCCCAACTGGACATCTAGCCCTATGTGAGGGTTCTATGGAGCAGAGTGTGCAGAGTTCAAAACCTTGTGGTGTCATTTTTCTTTGTGATGAAATTGTGAAAGTGTGAAGGTTATAGGCTAGTTGATCCTCTTTTGTTCTTGAGTTGTGGTGCATCCTAGCCGGTTGGCTAGGCCACGGTGAGACGCTACTGTGCATGAGGACCGAGGGTCAAGTTCCGTTGGGTATGGTTTTTTCTTGGAAATCATGGTGGCAGTTGAGGTAAGAGAAAAATATTTTATTTTTATTAAATTAGGGAGTCATAAGGTGCAATGTTAATATTTTATATTTTGCATTGTTATAAGAAGGTGATATAAGGTGTGTTAGGATTGTTTGAAATATTGTATTTTGTATAGTGTGTGAAGGAGTTATTTTTGTATATTAAGGAGTTATAAGGTGTAATTCTGATTGTTATAAAATTGTATTATGTATAAGTTGGAGTTATACGGTGCAAATTTGGTATTTTAATTTTGTATTTTGAATGTCATAAAAGGATAAAATAAGAAGTGACTTTATTGGTTTAAAAGCTTCATTGTTTATATTTTGATAAGGGTATAGTTATTATTAAAAGCTTTATTTTGTGAGATTAAAAAGGAGATATAAGGTATTATTTTCAAGCTTTATTGTGCACATTTTTTAGAAGGGTTTTTAATGTGGATGATTTGAAAAAGATATTTTCTAACCCTATTTTTGTAGTGGCAAAATAAAGGAAAATTATTTTTGACAAAACAAGTTTGGAAAACACATGCAAAAGAAGATTATCATCATTGTGGTAGATTTAGAGGTATGGTGATTTAATTCCTTTCTCAAGGGTGGTTTTGTTTGAGGAAAATATTTTTAATGTCATATGGTTGGAGGTATAAGGATTGATTTGATGTGCATTGGTTTTGATTAATATTGGGAGTAAATGTGCAAGGGTTATAGAACAAATTTGAAAGCAAAAGTTGTGCATTGTGATTGATTTTGAAGTGAGTATGGAAACAAGCAAAATAGTATAAGTCTCACACAAATAGAAGAGTAGTTTTAAAGCAATTCAAAGTGTTACATAGTACAAGGATAGAGTGAAAGGATTTAATTGAGAAGAAGAACATATTAGGTACTTGTAATACATATCATTTTCTATATGCTCATGATAAATAAAAGAATTTTGGGTAGAATATGTCTGAATCACTTTAAGTTGAAGAAATAACTTTTGGAAAATATATGAGCATTGTTAGTATGTGAGTTTTGGAAAAGATATGAGTATTGTTAGTATGTGAGTTTTGGAAAATATACGAGCATTGTTAGTATGCGATATTTGAAAAGATATGAGCATTGTTAGTATGCATATTTTGTAAAGATATGAGCATTGTTTGTATGCAAGAATTAAGCAGATATGAGTAGCTTTTGTGAGCATATTTGAGTAGGTTTTGTGAGTATATTTGAGTAAGGTTTGTGAGCTGAATTGAGTAGGTTTTGTGAGCAGAATTGAGTAGGTTTTATGAGCATATTTGAGCAGGTTTTATGAGAAGATTTGAGCAGAATTATGAGTAGGTTTGTGGGCATATTTGAATAGATTTTTGAGTAAGTTTGTGAGTAGATTTGAGCAAATTTGTGAGAAATATTTGGAGCAGACCAGATCAAAGGAAATTGGTGTCTCCTATGGATTGAGTTCCATGAACCAAAGTAGAGGATATTGGTGTCTCCTGTGGATTGAGATCCACAAACCAGAGTAGAGGAGGTTGGTGTCTCTTGTGGATTGAGGTCCACGAACTTATGAGAAGGGAAAAGTGTATCCTGTGGATAGGTGTCCATGAAAATTATAATAGGGGTTGGATCCCATATAATTTATTTGAGAAATTTATAAAAAATGTCTCCGTCAATATAGCTCACATTGGGTGAACCACATTAAATCTATGTCTCTTAAGTGTGTGGTGATTTGTGCATTGTTTCATTATTGTAATTGATAATAATTATAGTTATTGCCTTGGAAATAAAAGTAAATTTTTTATCTTATACTATTCACCCCCTATTACTATAAGCTTATGTTCTTCAACTTTATTCAAAGTTTTTTATAAGCTTAAGATAGGAGGAATAAGGTTGTTTATAATTATTATTCTCTAAGGTTTAAGGTGAAATTATTTTGGAGGGATAAGATATAATATTTGAAACCTTAGACATAATATTAAAGTTATTTGAAATTCATTTGAAGGATTGAAATTTGGGTTGAAGGAATTGAAGGAGTAAACTTAAGGTTTTGTAATTTAATTATTTGAATTTACAAAATATTTTTAATTATTTGCAATTCAATTAGGCTAGAGTAATAGGGGTTTCTACATCAAACTAGATTTATAAATTTGTGAATATACTTTATGAAATTTCTAAATTTCTAATTTTGGTGTCATAAGGTATTCAACATCAACATAGGATTAAGAAATTTAGAATTAAAAGGTATTATATTCTTGTGATGAAAGGTTGTCAACTTTTAAGATCAACAACTTGAAAGTTATTCTTATTTTATCAATCAAAAACTAAGGTAGAACAAAAGTAGAGTGTTTGAGATTAAAATTTTGCTTATTAGGGAGTCATTAGGAAGTCAACTACAAGAGTATACAAAATTGAAATATGGAGGAAATAATTAGAAACACATTTAATAAAAACAATGAGGAGCTATTTCATGAACTTAGTTTTTATTCACAAAACCTAATAGACAACTTTGATAGATTCAAACATCTATCTAAAGATTTGAAAGTAAGATTCTCTTTGTTCTTTAAGGAAGCAAAGGAAGCGAGTTTTATGATATTAATAGGTTATATTCAAGAGACACTTTTTAAGACCTTTGGATTGTTGATGAAATATTTACACTTAACATATATAGTTTTTCATGTTGGGGAGTCGAATGGATGTCGTATATTATCATCTAAACTCCTGTGCTGGGAATTCCACCTCATATTCTTCATAACCTTTCCAAAGCTACAGGAATAAAGCAATTCACTTTAGCTGCATCTAATAATGTTGAAAGAAAAAATACAACAAAGCTAATGATATAATAAAATTATTTACCTAGACATTCTCTTCAACCTCGATATAATGGAAAATACCTTAACACCTTCACAGGAACATTAATGCATACCTTTTGTGAATGAGGATAAAATTTACATTGAGATGCACAACATGTTGGGCATGCTTACTTCTTTTCATGATATTTCCAATATAAAATATAGTTATTGATGCAATATGTATCATTACATAATTTAATCATAATGGCCTTATAATTTTCTTCACTACATATGTGGACTTTGGAATTGTAATATCGATTGGGAGCATATATTTCAACAAATATAATAATTTGCCAAAGATTTTATTTGACTAGCCATGTTTTTCTTTGATATTATACAATTTAGCGATCATCGATAGCTTTGTGTACTTTGTACAACCTGGGTATAATGATCATTTGGCATCTTTGAGCAAGCTACGATATTCATCAATAAGAACTACTCCATAAGATGATTGGAACTCAACATCATTATCTTGTAGTTCTTGTCCACTCTTTGAGAAATTGACATTGAATAATATGTATGCACCATTGATCATTCCAAGGATATCATATTATACATATTCGGTAGTTAGACCCTCACTAGTGTTAGAGTACGTGTTTGATGGATAGTTTTCAAAACTAGAGGGTTGTTCTTTATGCAAAATAAACTCAATATATGTCTTATCAATGTCATTCCAAATCAAGTGGTCACGAACCTTTGAAAAACTAAAAGTTTCCATATTTGAGCACTTTCAACATGGACATATTGTTCTTTTAGGGTCCTTTGAATTCTTTCTTGTGAAATATAGGAATTGGTGAACCCCACGATAATAGTCCTCGCTATTTATACAAATAATCCCCAAGCACAACTTTTCTTTGTTAATGGAGATAACATAGTTAAAATACCTAGTTGCTCCTAGCCAAGATTTATCCATGATACTTTATGAAAGATCTTCTTGTATCTAGTATCTTCCACTAGTTACTATAATACACCATACAGTTGACGATAAAACCATGATCAATTCTAATATGCCTAGGTCAACCACTATTGAAAAACATTTTCAAATTTCAAGCACTTACTAGTGTGTAAGGCCTCTATCATTGATTCCTAATTTATGATGATGGCCTCAAATACCTGTAGTGTCTTTCTTCAATCTATAACCAAATTGAATGGGACAATATTTAAAGCCAATGGTAGGATGCAAATGTGGCTTTGTCATTTCTATAATAAAACATTTAAATGGATCTATTCAAGAGTAAAGCAACAAGTTGTATCATTATAGATAAAATTGTGTTGTGTGGATGTCACTATACCAAGAAAACATACAAAAAAAAAGAGAAAAAGTTTATTTATTTCTTTTTTACTAAGGAGAAAGATTCATAAATCCTTACCCAACCTTAGACTAAATTACTATTTGACATCCCCTAAGTTTATCAAGAACTATACAACACAAGATTCCCTTCATGCAAGTCCGTCTGTGTAAGCCTATATTATGTTGAGTATATAATTCCATACCTCTAATTGGTATTGATGAGCTAGACTTACCACCTTAAATCATTAGAAGTTGTACACACATTTCCATATCCACACAAGCCGTTATGTGTGGTATACTACGTGTACTACGAGTTAAGCTATTGATATTATCTACTGAAAAGCTATCTTAACTTTGGTACAATATTCCAACCTAATCACCAATATCCCTAAGGGGGTATCAATCCCTTAGGGTATCCTCTAAGTTCATATAGAACTTACTAATGATTCATTATTTTAATCACACAAGAACATTAAAGATCTAGATACTAAATCTAACAAAATGAATTGTCCAACAACAAGAATAATCAAAGCGTAAAAAAACAATCACCAAATAGACATACATTAAATATTTAAATGCAATAATCTAAATAAATAAGTACTAAACATAGTAGTTCAATTTCACTTTAGATACATAAATAATTATGGTACACCCCATACGTTCCACTATACTTTACATCCATTTTATTGGGGAAATATCCCCACAATATAATCTAATGCATAAAAGACAAGATGTAAGGTAGAGAGAAAACTTGTGAATTGGTCCATATCATGATTCTAGCCTTCTCACTCTTCCATCGATCAAGTGAGGATATTAGGGGATCAAGACACTCATGGATCCGAATAGACATGCTTCTATATGCACTTAATTCATTTCCAAGTTGCAACTATACAAATAACCCAAGCAATTCAACTTACTTATGCATAATATTAATCTTGGAAACCACCCTTTCCATCCCTCCCCCTTAGTCAACTTGAGGGAGTCAGTCAACCATGCATTCGCTCATGCACTCTACTTGTAAATAAATGAACAAACCTTCTCAATAATTAAAGTTCCATACCCTTAATTGCTAAGAACTAGGTTCACACATCTCATTATTCAATCAACTACTTTAATTTCCAATAAACCTTTTTCTTCATTTTATAGCATAAGGTCCCATACCCTTAAACTACCAAATAAACTTTATTCATTTTATTTTGTAACATAAGGTCCCATACCCTTAAATTAGAAAATAACCATCATTCATTTTATTTCATAACATAAGGTCTCATACCCTTAAATTACAAATAACCATCATTCATTTTATTTCATAACATAAGGTCCCATACCCTTAAATTACAAAATAACCATTATTCATTTTATTTCATAACATAAGGTCCCATACCCTTAAATTAAAAAATAACCATCATTCATTTTATTTCATAACATAAGGTCCCATAACCTTAAATTACAAAATAACCATCATTTATTTTATTTCATAACATAAGGTCCCATACCCTTAAATTACAAAATAACCATCATTCATTTTATTTCATAACATAAGGTCCCATACCCTTAAATTACAAAATAACCATCATTCATTTTATTTCATAACATAAGGCCCCATACCCTTAAATTATAAAATATCCATCATTCATTTTATTTCATAACATAAGGTCCCATACCCTTAAATTACAAAATAACCATCATTTATTTTATTTCACTAAGATATACCATTTAAATTAATGAGCAGTAAGTAGAGCTTTCACACAATCATTATCATAAAATCTATTCTTTAAATAATGAATAGCACCTAAAGCTTCTACACCTCATTACTTTTAAAACCTGACATTTAAATGATAAGCAAAATTTAAAGCATCTTATACATTCACAGAAAGGAAGACAACCAACCTTCAATAGATGGGCTAACACATCCCAACATGTGGGAGGAGACACAAGGTAGCCAAAGTTTGGTAGAAGTTGTTTTTGCCTTGGCAACACTAGATAAGGTGGTATGCACACACCTGCAGTACCGCTAGTCACTGTGACAAATAGATCATTTTTGGTGTCGAAGACATCCGAGGTGACTTCCCATACGACTGTGACTTCAATGAGAGGGTTTATCTATGGCACTACTTGATTGGATTTCTTCTAACACACCTAGCCAACTGCCCATGGTAGTGATAAATTGTTGATGCCATTGCATCTATCCTTCCTATAGAGGGATGAAGACCACACTTCCAAATAGGGGTTACACATAGCCTTCCAAGGGACATAGTCATACTGATATCACAGTAGCTAAACACATAGCATACAAAGGATGTAGCCATAGAAGTGGCTAACACAATGACTTAAAGGATGTAGCCATACTGCCTTTGCAGTGGCTAACACACAACATACAAAGGATGTATTCATACTGCCTTCATAGTGGTTAACATAATGCCTCAGATGATGTAGCCATACTACCTTCATAATGGCTAACACAATGCCTCAAAGTACATAGTCATACTACCTTCACAGTGGCTAACACACAACATACAAAGGATGTAGCCATACTACCTTCGTAGTGGCTAACACAACGCCTTAGTCATACTACCTTCATAGTGGCTAACATACAACATACAAAGGACATAGCCATACTACCTTCATAGTGGCTAACACACAACATACAAAGGATGTAGCCATACTACCTTCACAGTGGCTAACACACAACATACAAAGGATGTAGCCATACTACCTTTGTAGTGGCTAACACAATGCCTCAAAGGACATAGCTATACTACCTTCGTATTTGCTAATATAACACCTCAAAGGACATAGCCATACTTCATTCGTAGTGGCTAACATATAACATACAAAGGATGTAGCCATACTACCTTTATAGTGGATAACACAACACCTCAAAGGACGTAGCCATACTACCTTCATAGTGGTTAACATACACTATACAAAGGATGTAGCCATACTACATTTGTAGTGGCTAACACAACACCTCAAATGACGTAGCCATACTACCTTCATAGTGAATAACGTACAACATGTAAAGGACATAAAAAGAAATAACAAAAACAACTCTAGATAAACCAACCTAAATTGCTTGTGTCACTCACATGGATGTTCTTTGCTCTTTGCTCTTCTTCATTGCTTTTCTATCCTTCACTATTTTGATCTCCTCTCATTGCTTTACTCTCCTTTTCTCCTTTGCTCTCCTTTGCTGATTTGCTCTTCTTTGCTCCCCCTTTCCATTTACCAACCTCCTTTTGCTTTACTCCATATGCATCTTCTTTTTTCCTCGATCCACATCCCCAGATACCCACTATTACTTCTCAGCCACCTCTGATAGGTAGTAGGGAGGGCATGATTCCCTCTCTTCCCAAGGCAATTGCCATAAAGATATTTCCCTTAATGTCATAGGAGATTTGTGCAACTTGACCCAATCAGGTATTCAAAGGGTAACTTGGTCCATTCGATCGAGTTCCATCTTGTTGCATTTACACCTTAGGTTGATCGTCGGGTGAGAGATGACTTCATAGACACGCCATGGTAAAGTCCTTACCTTGGGCTCCAAAAGAAATGCATCACTTTTCTTATTTTTTTATATTTCAAAGGAAGTTTTCCACTAACAATCGTTGGCAAAATTGATTACTTCTTGCTTGCTAGTACTATTTGAATAAATCAACCCTTTTAATATAAAAATAACATCTACGAGCGTCTTTTAAAATGACCAAATGCTCAAATGAGATATTTGCTTAAAATAATTATTCATTTTAAATAATATCTTCTCACTTTCAAATATTTATTTAAATAAATACATATATATTTTTGTTTTTCAAATAAATCAAACATTTATTTAAACAAATCTCTTTTTGTTTTAAAAAAAAATCAAACATTTATTTAAACAATATCTTTTTTTTTTCAATTAAATCAAATATTTAATTAAACAATTCTATTTTTGTTTTTTAAACAAATAAAACATTTATTTAAACAAATATTTTTTTGCTTTTTAAATAAATAAAATATTTATTTAAACAAGCACACACAAAGTTGTAAAGGTAAACTATTTACTCTATGTTCACTAATTATAAATATTAATAATGTTGAAGTAAAAGACAATCATGCAAGTGCATCAAACAAAGAGGGAGTTGTTTCATCAATCTAGTCACCTGTCTCAACCTATAGAGCTTATGCTAGCTACTAGGCCATCAATTCGGGGCTCAATGTGGTTATATATTGATGATTATCCCTAAATTAATGCATGCCTATATGAAGGTATCTATCTGTATTACCTTTGAGTTGCCTTATAATCATATCCCATTCCTTAGGTTGTAACAACCCCCCTCGTTGTCACTACTCAGATGCTTAGATATTTTTTTTTATATCAATCTTCTTTCACTAGTCAAACATGAATGAAGAACATATTCATGATCTAAATGAAGATTTTACAGCAGATAAGTATGTTTCCATTTAACAATTAACTAAAGTCCCATACCATTAGTTAATTGAATTTTTGATTTTACATTGAGTTTAATTCATTAAAGCATTTACTTATTAACCATTCATAGTTAATCATCATACATATTTAATCGACCCATGATATCATCATCTAATTACAATATCATGAGTTAAGAGTAACAATATTAATTCATAGCTCTTTTATCCATAAAGCAATAAGTAACACAATTGCATTTTCTTGAAACATTAATCTATTAACATTGCATCATAAGGAATTAACATTTGAACATCATCTCATGATAAACCAAATACAACATTCATACATAGCATTGAAAGTAATCCATAATATTTCATTAAGATCATTTGCAAACCACAAAATGTAGACACAACATATATCCTGGGAACCCTCATGGGGAATAAACCTAGCCTCCAAAATATGTTCTTCTCTTATTTCATAAACTAGAATATCATATTTAAAATTTAGAAGGCATCCCATGGATCCTTTCTAAAAAAATAATACTATTAATGAATCCCACTATTCCTGTTTAGATCATGATGCGATTAAGAAAAACCCTATTTTCATTTCTCTAAATCATCAATCTAAAACTATGAATCTTATTCATTCTTATATATGTTTATGAATGATCATTGGATACATATTAAGGAGAATCTAATTGGCATTAGAGGGAACCCCATAAATTCCCTCGAGAATGAATTCCCCATTCATTCTCCTCTTGGCTACAATCCTTTTCTTCCAAGAGTGTTTCTAAATTTCAATTATACATAAACCTATTTTCTCAAACTCTCACAGATTGATAAATGGTTTATAAAGTAGTCTACAAGTTTACCATACTTTAACTACCAATTGGACTAGAGTTGTCATCCATTTCTCTACCAAATTTATCTTCATATAGCAATTGAATTGCTACCCAGTTGATCCTTGGATGGCAATCATCATCCAAAATAAACCTTAAATATCATCACATCTAATCAATAATTTGATTAGAAAGTTTCCAATAATTTTATTATCAAAATTGGATCTATAACTTCCAATTCTAATTGGAATGTACTACCACCAAATGGTTTCAAGGTCTTTTGTTTTCATTCATAAACCAAAGTCTTTTATTTTAATTTATCAAGCAAATATCTTTGATAAATCTTCTTACCTTATAAATTAAATCCCTATTAATTTATAAATATTTCCTTATCAAAATTGGGTCCATAATTTTCCAATTACCACTAATTTATTGAAGGAATTAAATCTATTATTCATGGGCTAAAGGTCATAGCCATCGTCTCCAATTGTCAATTACGTCTTCCAATATGTTTGACCAAATATATGACCAAATCCAAGGTCTAATTTAACCTTACATAATTTACCTTGGATATAGTAACAACAATTATTAATCTTAATAGTTAGACCTTTAATTTACAAAATTAAAAGGTGGGTTTATCATATACAAATATATCCAACTATCACCCTTTATTAACCTCCAACGATCATATACCTCCAAAATATCCATCCAAAATGTGCCTAGAAACTGGTACCTAGCCTCTAGGCTAGGTTGACCATCTTTGTATGGTCAAAGTGTTGTCCACTAGCGCTATTGTTATCCACTCAATGGTCACCATGGCCACTGAGTTGTGATCACTCATTTAAGGGAGTCTTTTTCCTTATAGTTCCCTCCCTATTCCCACATGGGAAATGTGGTATAAATTGAATCCATATATGAAATTATTGGTTACACCATTATCACAGTGTAACACCAACCACAAGGACAACAATTCACAGCGTGATGCATGGCATAGTGTAGCAAAGGTGATGATATAGCATGTGGCAAGAACCAGGGTAAGGATTCGATACATGACAACCTATATGATTCTAAGATAGCACATGGTAAGCACCTGGGTAAGGATTCTATACATGGCAACCTGCATGAACCAAACATGATCAGTTATGTCATTCGCTTAGAAGCCATCACCCAAAAAAACTCCCAAGAAGTTCTTAAACCTCCAACACCTCCTAATAGGGTATCCATGGTTTTAGCAGAATGATCAACCATCAGAGTACAATACAGAGTCATCTACTGGATTAGTCACAACAGGGGATTACTAGTGGTTTCAGATCTGAATACATGGTCAAGGTTTGCATCTCTTCAATCTAATACATTACCCTTAGCTACACATGTGAATTATAAACCCTAGTACATTCACCATTATGTACTAGGGTCTCCATTTATTATAATGTAGCATGCTATTATAGTGCTACCAACAATATTATTCTAGCATAGAGGGTTTCAGTATACATGGATACCAACATCAAGTTGACCTACACATATGGAGAGAACTCTCCACTATCACCTTGATGACATAGCATAAGGTTTAGGGGTATCTTCACTACTTGATCACATGAATGAAACTTCCTGGTAGGGTGATATCGACAGATAGATGAAGAACACAAGCTTATACTAAGAGGAAGGGTGAACAATATAAGATCACTTTTTACTTTTTTTCCAAATCAATATCAATTAATGTCCTTAATTGCAATAACCAAATATAGCAGTGTGCATTAATAACTCAGATAACAGTAGTAAACAAGAGCACAAGTCACCACACACAATTGAGACACAAGATTTAACGTGGTTCCCCCAATGTGGGGTGCTCCACTAGATAATATCATAATATTTCATACAAAAATAAGGATCCTTATCCAATACAATGATTTCTTTGATCTGCTCAAAGCTAGGAAATAACAAGTTCACACAAAATTTGTCCAAATCTGAATAACAAGCTCACATAGACTTGTCCAAAACTAAATAACAAGTTCACATAGAACTTGTCCAAAACTAAATAACAAGCTCACATAGAACTTGTCCAAAACTGCTCTAGTAAGCTCACCAAGAACTTGCCCAAATATGCTCTAGCAAGCTCACCAAGAACTTGAAAAAAACTGCTCTAGCAAGCTCACCAAAAACTTGATCAAATCTGCTCTAGCAAGCTCACCAAGAACTTGCCCAAATCTGCTCTAGCAAGCTCACCAAGAACTTGCTCAAATATGCTCGAGTAATATGTCCCAAAACTATCCACAAAGTTGTCCACAAAGCTATCCCAAAACTGTCCACAAAGCTATCCCAAAGTTGTCCACAAAACTGCTTCAAAACTATCCCAAAACTATCCAAAAAGTTGTCCCAAAACTATCCACAAAGCTATCCCAAAATTTTTCACAAATTTGTCCATAAAGTTATCCCAAAAATGTCCACAAAGGCCTTCTCAAAGGCTCAATCAATCATGCAAAAGTAGCACTCAAATCTCATCCACAAATCTATCAAGGCAACGCTCAAATATGAACTCACCAATGAATTTCAATGTACTCTTAAATGGATGACAACAATGATCCACAATGATCTCAACTCAACTCAACTCAAATCAACTCATATAAGCATAAATAGAATTGTTAGATACTCAATATGTTCTAAGCTCAATCTCAACTCAACTCAACTCAAATCAATCTCAACTCAACTCAACTCAAATCATAGAAGCATAAAGACAATTGTTAGAGACATAATATGTTCTAGTCTCACTCTCAAATCAAATCAGAATTATGGAATTAGTTTGTTTCATGGAACTTGACCAATCACCTTACACAATCACTTAACTAGGCTCAACCAACTCAACTCAACCAATCACCACAAAGGACTACTCTTTCTCACAAAAACCCTAGTCCAAGCATGTATCAACTAACTCAAATGTTTCCAACAATGCTCAACCATAAATCTCACATAAAAATGATACTCATGTTCTTTTCAAGTTCTTTCACAACCAATGGGCTTCAAAAACTATGCTTATAAAACAAGGTTTAAACACAACTCTCAAACCAAAAAACCTTGAAGCATTTAACCAACCACTTTTGAAAAGGAAACCACAATCAATCCTTTTCACTCCAATGATATTTCAAAAATCAACCATCATAAACAATCAATAGGAGAATGTGCCCATACCTTTTTGATGCCAAGAAGTTGTCCATAAAATCTGCCACACTAAACACAACTTTTCTTTCCAATATCAATAAGGGTTAGTGGACTTCAAATAATAATCACAAGATAAGCATAACTCAATTTACACCTTTTTACTCCAACTTAATAAAAACATCCACCAAAGTCCTTTTTAATAAAATCCCTTATCAAAAATAATAATCAATAAGGCTCTCAAAAATATTTTATAACAACTCCTTATTTCTTCTAAATCTTAATTTTCAATTTCATGAATATCAAAATAAATCAACAACTCATCCACCTCTGAAATAGTAATCACAACCCTTATAAAAATAAAGTTTAATTAAAAACTTTAATTATTCCTTAACCACCTTATAACTTCTATCCTAGGGCATCAACAAAATTAATTAGAGCAAAACGTAATTACCTCCTCAAGGGGATTCGAACCCCCAAATTGCATACATTGCAAGCACCTTATCCATGGCTAGGGTTGCCACATGAGCTAGCCGCTTGTTTGAAAGGAAAAGGCATGGTGTGCCTTAAGTCCTTCCTCCCTTCCATGCAAACCAAAAGCACTTCAAGCACTTTCCTTCCAATGACTTCGAATGCAGTCAGGGAGATTTGAACCTTGACATAAAGCGCTACCACACACCTTAACAAAAATTCCAATTGCCAATGCGCCACTCTGCCCACAATGTCTTAGGCTTTCGACCAACCTTGGATTTATTCATTGTCTCCCTTTTCAAAACGATTTTCGCACGAGCTCTCTTTGGATGCTTAGCCAACGATTAACACAAGCAAGGATTAATTTCAAATGAACCTTAGGATCCCCATTTATATAGTCTTCTCCTCATTTTTGATGACGTCGGTGCATTATTGATTTTCCCTCTTTCTTTAGATGTCGGTGCTAACTTTAATTTTAATTTTAAAATTAAAATTTAAAATTTAAATAATTAAAATTTAAACTAAATATTTAAAATTAAATATCTCCATCACCGGGGCACCTTTTTCGATGAAATGAAATGCCAACCTGGGTTTTAAGAAAAACCCATTTCAAATATGCCATCCATGGTTTTAATAAAACATTTTATTTTCCTACCTTGGTTTTCACAAAAACCTTGATTTTATCCATGCTTTCCAAAATATCATTTGCCCATCAAAACTCAATGTGATCCATATGACATCAATGATTAATGTCACATCAATGACAACATAAAATAACTCAAATTTCCAATAATCTCCCCATTTGTCATTGATGGCAACAACTCTAATACAAAAACCATAATCACTGCAAAAACCATCTTTGAGAATCAAAGCTGCTCCACCTGAATCAATAATCTCTTATGGAGGTTGCTCTCCCTAACTCAATGCTCTCTTTAGAGCCTGCTCCCCCTAACTCAATGCTCTCCCCCTTACTCAAATCTCTCTCATTTGAAATTAATGGCAAAAGGTAAACCTATGGGGCTAAAATATATGACTCTTAAACTTAGCCCCCTCACCACCTTCTTTCTTGAGGTGATTAATTTTGGGGTGGGAGTACTTTTACTCCCATATCACATTGTTTATTTCCTATATCAACTTCCTTCCATGTTTTTTTGATATCCTTCTCTTGATGAATTACTTTATCTTCTTGTCTAGAACCTATTTGAACTTCTTGCCTTGAACCTATTTGACCTTATTGAATCCTACACCATTTTACAATATGCCCAAAGTTATTGCAATTAAAACACTTGATATTGTAGCCTTTGGATGGTGCCCATGTCTTGAATTCATTCTTAAAATAATTTCCATATCCATTCCTTTCCTAAACCCTGTATTGTGAAGCTCTATTTTCATGACCATTATGACCATGAATTTTGAATTGTGAAGCTCTAAAACCAAAACCATGTTGCTCATTTCCTTTGCACTGAAAATATTATGACCGATCCTATTACATAAGAAGCAATGTCCCTAAAAATTATACATTCTTCCTTTGAAGTTACTTTTAGAAAACTCAAACTTCTTTGATCCATAGACCTTGCAATGTATAGCCCTGTGTCCAAATCCATTACAAGAAAAAAAATGTCCTTGAAAAGCCCTTTGTTCATGCCTTGGTTCCTCATACCTTTCTTGACCTTTGTTCATTATCCTTATGATCATTTTCAACTTGTGCATTGCATCCTTGAACCTTCTTTGTAGCATTTAAATCTCCTTCCTTAGTTTCTTCCTTACTTTCCTCTTCAAAAATTTCTTTTTCTTTTGAAATTGATTCACCTATCTCAAAACAAGATCCAAACTGAATATTTGGAGCCATAGGAACTTTGGAACTTTCCTCACAAATATTAGGTGCTTCCTTGATTTCATCTTTTAGAACTTCCTTTCCTTTTGAGTGTGACTTTTCTTGGAAGTAAGATAGAGCCTTAAAATAAGTTTCCACTCCTTTTTTAAACTTTTCATCTAATGTATAATGTCTTTCCATGGTTACCCTTAGTTATTCATTCATCCTTTCTTCTATCCTTTTTGCATTTTGAAGCTCTTATTTGATATTATTGATTGTTTGAAGAAGTTCTTCTCTGATTTTGACATCTGTTCGAATCTTATTTTAAAGATTCTTGTATTCTTCTTTTAGCCTTTTGATTTTTGATTTTTGTTTACTTGGCTCATCCTCTTCCTTTTCTATTACCAAAAGTGATACTTTTTTGTTTTCATTGTCATTGAGACCATTATAATCTTCTATAGAAAACAAACTCTCAAGATTTATTTGACCATGCTTGTTTCCTTGATGTGTCATCTCATATTCACTATCATTGAAACCATTACAATATCCCGATCTGTGATCTCTTTGACCACACACAAAGAGCTGCACTCTTTCACCTTCTATTCCTAGGAATAGATGTTATTCCTTTTCATCATATTATTTGTCTCTATCACTATGATCTGAGCTATCACTTGCTTCTACAATGTAGTAAGATTTCTTTGCCTTACAAAAAAATTTCTTCTTCTCATACCTATTTTGCTTGTATCTATCATCTTTATCATGCTTATGCTTTCCATATTCTTTTCTTATTTGACCCTAATTTTCATTATCACCATTTTCTTCATGTGGAAACCTGTGTACATAGTGACCAATATCACCACACTTGTAGCATATGACTTTTCTTATATCACTAAAATTATTTGAGTCCTTATTCCTTTTGATGAAGTTAGATTCCTCATAATTATCAGAACTTTTACTCGTTTCTGAAACTTTCCCTTTATATTTTTATGAATCCTTTAATGCAATATCTTTTATTGGAACCTGATGCTTACTTATCCTCATCTCATAAGTTGTGAGAGTACCTTGCAATTCTTCCATTGTTACCTTGTTGATATACATTGTCTCTTCTATTGCTGAAACCTTAGAATCATATTTCATGGCAAGTGATCTGAAAACCTTTTGAGTAGCTTCTGATTATTTCATCTCAAAACCTATGCCTCTCATGGTGTTCGTAATCTCATCAACATGAAGTAAAAACTTTGTAATATCTTCAGAATCTTCCATTTTCAATTCCTCAAATATTTTTCTATGAGTTTGTAGTTTTGCCAACTTTACCTTGGAATCTTCTTCATAAGTATTCTGCAACTTGGTCCACATTTAATTATATGAATTACATACCATGACCTTTACAAAATTTGTCTCACAAAGCCCACTCAAAATACAATTCATTGCTCTTGCATTGATTTCAACTAATTTCCTGATAGTCTTATTTGCCTTGGGATCACCTTCAACCCTATACTCTTTTTCAACCATTTTCCATACCTCATATCCTTGTAATATCAAGTAATTCTTCATCCTTATGCTCTAGAAAACATAATTATTACCATCAAAAAATGAATCCTTATTTGTAGATGATCCATTCTGTAAATCCAACTATGTTCTTATAGAATCTGCCCTCAAGTTGTTAGATTTTTTGAAGGAACTCGCTATAATACCAATTGAAGAACATAAGCTTATACTGAGAGGGGGGTGAATAGTATAAGACCACTTTTTACTTTCTTTTCAAATAAATATCAATTAATGTCCTTAATTGCAATAACCAAATATAGCAGTGTGCATTAATAACTCAGATAGTAGTAGTAAGCAAGAGCACAAGTCACCACATACAATTAAGACACAATATTTAATGTGGTCCCCCAATGTGGGGTACTCCACCAGATAATATCCTTATAATATTTCACATAGAAATAAGGATCCTTATACAATACAATGATTTATTTGATCTGCTCAAAGCTAAGAAATAACAAGTTCACACAAAACTTGTCCAAATATGAATAATAAGCTCACACAGAACTTGTCCAAAACTGAATAACAAGCTCACATAGAACTTGTCCAAAACTGAATAACAAGCTCACATAGAACTTGTCCAAAAATGCTCTAGCAAGCTCACCAAGAACTTACCCAAATATGCTCTAGCAAGCTCACCAAGAACTTGTCCAAATATGCTCTAGTAAGCCCACCAAGAACTTGCTCAAATATGCTCTAGCAAGCTCATAAAGAACTTACCCAAATATGCTCTAGCAAGCTCACCAAGAACTTGATCAAATCTGCTCCAAAAAGTTGTCCCAAAAATGTCCACAAAGCTATCCATAAAGCTATCCCAAAACTATCCACAAAGCTATCCCAAAACTATCCACAAAGCTGTCCCAAAACTATCCACAAAGTTGTCCCAAAATTGTCCACAAAGTTGTCCACAAAACTGTCCCAAAATTATCCACAAAGGCCTTCTCAAAGGCTCAATCAATCATGCACAAGTAGCATTCAAATATCATCCACAAATATATCAAGTCATAGCTTAAATATGAACTCAACAATGAATGGCAATGTACTCTTCAATGGATGACAAAAATGATCCACAATGATCTCAACTCAACTCAAATCAAATCAATTCATAGAAGCATAAAGAGAATTGTTAGATACTCAATATGTTCTAAGCTCAATCTCAACTCAACTCAACTCAAATCATAGAAGTATAAAGACAATTGTTAGAGACATAATATGTTCTAGTCTCACTCTCAAATCAAATCAGAATTATGGAATTAGTTTGTTTCATGGAACTTGACCAATCACCTTACACAATCACTTAACTAGGCTCAACCAACTCAACTCAACCAATCACCACAAAGGACTACTATTTCTCACAAAAACCCTAGTCCAAGCATGTATCAACCAACTCAAATGTTTCCAACAATGCTCAACCATAAATCTCACATAAAAATGATACTCATGTTCTTTTCAAGTTCTTTCACAACCAATGGGCTTCAACAACTATGCTTATAAAACAAGGTTTAAACACAACTCTCAAACCAAAAAACCTTGAAGCATTTAACCAACCACTTTTTAAAAGGAAACCACAATCAATCCTTTTCACTCCAATGATATTTCAAAAATCAACCACCATAAACAATCAATAGGAGAATGTGCCCATACCTTTTTGATGCCAAGAAGTTGTCCACAAAATCTGCCACACTAAACACAACTTTTCTTTCCAATATCAATAAGGGTTAGTGGACTTCAAATAATAATCACAAGATAAGCATAACTCAATTTACATCTTTTTACTCCAACTTAATAAACACATCCACCAAAGTCCTTTTTAATAAAAACCCTTATCAAAAATAATAATCAATAAGGCTCTCAAAAATATTTTATAACAACTCCTTATTTCTCCTAAATCTTAATTTTCAATTTCATGAATATCAAAATAAATCAACAACTCATCCACCTCTGAAATAGTAATCACAACCCTTATAAAAATAAAGTTTAATTAAAAACTTTAATTATTCCTTAACCACCTTATAACTCCTATCCTAGGACATCAACGAAATTAATTAGAGCAAAACGTAATTACCTCCTCAAGGGGATTCGAACCCCCAATTTGCACACACCACAAGCACTTTAGCCGTGGCTAGGGTTGCCACATGAGCTAGCCATTCATTTTAAAGGAAAAGGCACGACGTGCATTAAGTCCTTCCTCCCTTCCACACAAACCAAAAGTGCTTCAAGCACTTTCCTTCCAATGCCTTTGAATGCAATCAAGGAGATTCAAATATTGACGTAAAGCACTGCCACAAACCTTAACAAAAAATCCAATTGCCAATGCACCACTTTGCCCACAATGTCTTAGGCTTTTGACCAACCTTAGATTTATTCGCTGTCTCCCTTTTCAAAATAATTTTTGCACGAGCTCTCTTCGGGTGCTTAGCCAACGATTAACACGAGAAAGGATTAAATTTCAAATAAACCTTAGGATCCCCCTTTATATAGTCTTCTCCTTATTTTTGATGATGTCGATGTATTATTGATTTTCCCTCTTTCTTTAGATGACGACGCTAACTTTAATTTTAATTTTAAAATTAAAATTAAAATTTTAAATAATTAAATATTTAAAATTAAATATCTCCATCATCGAGGCACATTTTTCGACAAAACAAAAGGCCAACCTAGGTTTTAAGAAAAACCCATTTCAAATCTGCCATCCATGGTTTGAAATAAAACCTTTTATTTTGCATGCCTTGGTTTTCACAAAAACCCTGATTTTATCCGTGCTTTCCAAAATATCATTTGCCCATCAAAACTCAATGTGATCCATATGACATCAATGATTCATGTGACATCAATGACAACATAAAATAACTCAAATTACCAATAATTACAATATAATTCCAAGCATAATTCCCATAAAGGGTTTGATAGGGTGAATGCATTCATCGTTTGAATAATCCGATCGATGAAGGTAACCATTACTTTGACCCTTGTAGTCAATCCCAAAAAAAATTAAATTACTCGCAAGCATGGGTATATCCCACATGCGCTACATCAAAGTTGGACCATTTAATAAATTGGATCCCACACAAGAGTAACCACCTCATGGTGGTTGGGGAGTTCTTGATTGCAGTCGAATGCTCGTATTCATCGATTCAATGATGATTGTCTTGATTGAATTACAAACAATGGTTCAGCGGCTTTACT
This sequence comes from Wollemia nobilis, assembly GCA_028583015.1. Taxonomy (NCBI): domain Eukaryota; kingdom Viridiplantae; phylum Streptophyta; class Pinopsida; order Araucariales; family Araucariaceae; genus Wollemia; species Wollemia nobilis. The sequence continues at coordinate 1,624,665 of JAQPPZ010001934.1, read as the reverse complement.
GGTCTTTTCTCCTTTACTCTAGGTCAGCTTCCCCAGTCAAACCTTCTTTTAACATATGATATATATCTTGTTACTATTGCAGCCTAAATTTGGTGGATAACTATAAGCAATTTGATTTAATCAAGGTGTTAAACCAACCAATTTACAATAATGACATTGATTAAATCAACCAAATTTTATAACAATGATATAACAGTCTAACCTATTGAATAGTTCTAGGTAGACATTGATTTAATCAAGATATTTACAAGCCTAAACTACATTGGATAGATTTAGGCAATATAATTATTTCAAAGTATAATAACCTTAGTATTATGGAGTAGTTCTAGGTAAACTTTGATTAAATCAAAATATTTACAAGCATTCATAGGAATTTAAGAGGACTATCAACCACCAAATAATTAATAAGGTAAGTAATTACAAATATTCTTATCCAAAAGTATTTGATTAAAATGTAAGAGGGATTCAACTTGATCCATATTCTCTTTATTATCCATCCACTGCTTCCCGAGTCCTCATATTTATTCCAATATTTGGCTCCTTCTAATCCTCCAAAATGCCTCCTTCTTCCACTAGGAAATCTTTCGAACCTTATATTTTCTGATCCACCAAGGTGGAGAGCATACTCCCTAGGTTTTCCAAGACTTCCTAGCTCCCTTTCTTCTTAGTAGGCTCTCTATTTATAGGTGTACATTCTCTCGAAAGGCAAGATTCCCTCTATTAAACAATCCTTCCATTAATGGAGGGTAAAGCTAATTTAATAATTTTAAATTCTAAGTGGGAATAAAGGGTGAATATATTTAATCTCCACTAAGGGCAATAGTGTAGACGATATAAGATTCTCTTATTTAAATATTATATGCCCCTTTGAGTGGACAAATAGCCCATCCACTATGGATTTAAAATAACACCTTCTTTCCTTAAATGCATGACACCTATGGGGTGCACTACAATTAAGATATTATTAACCCCATTCATGGAGTGTTAATCCATTTTAGTCCCATAAAATTAGATATTTTAGGTGAAGAAAAATTCTACCTGATTATTTTCCAAAACCTATTCAATTAGACTTATTAGTCATGATTAACTAATTTTCATAATAACTACTATTTTTCCAAACCCTTAAAAAGCCTTAAATTAGAGTTTTATAGTAATATTTAGGGCTAACAACCCCTTAGATGAGTATTAATTGATCTCCATGATCAATTAATATACCTTGAAAGGGTTTAAGGGAAACATAATGTGACATAGGTACTCTCATCTCTGGTGGTTAACTTAATTCTTTCCACTCTTGAGTGCACATGATCCTACACATTGGTAATTTATTAGCAGTATCATATCCTTCACTACCTATTTATTATTGTGAGGCTACTTAATTGCACAAAATCAAGTATTAGTCACACTTTTTAATACATTGTTTTCTTTCATATTCAAAGGTCCATCTGGGAGGGTCATGACATCCTCTCCTATTAGGACTAACACCATCCCCAATTTTTCTTAGTTTCAAATGGAATACATAATTAAATAATTTGTTACAAACCCTTAAAGTTCATAAAACAAGAAAGGAAAGTGTTTTCACATATCTGCCACTTTCTTCCAGGTGGCATTTTTTTAGAGAAACGGTCCCATTGGACCTTACAGTTCTCAAGGGTTCAATTTCTCATAGCTTTAGAGCGAAAATCGAGTATCCTTACTGGCATTACTTTAATTACCTTTAGATTGACCATCTACAAGTTTGAGACATCCCACACATGTTCAGGGTTGGCAATATATTTTCTAAGCAAAGATATGTGGAAAGTTTCATGGATTTTTGACAAATTAGGAGGTAAGGTGAGTTAGTATGCAATCGAGCTAATATTTTCAATGATCTCAAAGGGCTCTACAAACCGTGGATCTAGTTTTGTGGACTTGGTGGTACTTTTTATTGGTTTAATCTTTAGGAACACTTTATATCCCACCGAGTATTCTCTAGAAGTTATTTTCAAATAGAAATAGTTCTTCTGTTTATCAGCATCCTCCTTAAGCCTTTGCTTGATTACCCTAATTTGCTCTTCCATTTCCTTGACCATTTTTGGTCCAATTACCACTCTATCCTTTAGGTTGTCCCATGACAGAGGTGTCCTACACTTTCATCCATATAATGCATCAAAAGATGCCATCCCTAAATAGGAATGATATCCATTATTGTAGGAAAACTGTACCAACGTCAGATAATCTTCCTACGAATACTTGTGGTCCATGCAATACATTCAAAGCATATATTATAGAACTTGGTTTACCCGCTTCATTTGACTATCTATTTCAGGGTGGTATGCTGAACTCATATGCAACTTTGTACCTATTACTTGATGTAGGGCTCTTCGAAATTTTGAAGTAAGCTTGGAATCCCTATCTGATATAATTACCTTCGATAATCCATGCAATCTAAACACTTCTTTAACAAAACCTATTAGCCACCACTTGAGCATTGTCTTGGTGCTCCTAGGTATGAAATATGTGACCTTGGTCAATTTATAGAGCACCACAAAGATTACATCATGTTGGTACCTGGTCTTAGGTAAGCCTACAATAAAATCCATTGATATGACCTACCATTTTTAAGTAGGTATACTATGGGGATACAAATATCCTACATGATACTTGTGTTCTACCTTGAAATTTTGGTATTTAAGGCATCAAGACACAAATTTATAATATCCTTCTTCATTCCTACCCAAAAAAAGGTTATTTTGAGGTTTTCTCTCATTTTTACCCCTTTAGGATGAGCCATATAAGGAGATATGTGGGCTTCCTTCATCAATATCCTCCTTAAATCTCCTAATTTTTGTATGATGTGTAGACACCTAAATCGTGTCATGCTTAGGGGAGCTACTTAAATAGACACTCTCATACGATTATATGACATAATATTGGACTTTCCAAGCATCAATAGTGGTTATCACCACTCATTTGGGGCCTTTTCAAGCCATCCAAGCTTGGTCACTCAAGCCAAGAGCGACCAGATTCTAGCCGCTCAAGCTTAGAGTGGCTAGACCTAGCCACTATAGATGATAGTGGCCAGATCATAGCCACTGCAGATGACAACGTCTAAGCCATAAGAAGCAATTTTGCTAACAAACAATCCCAATCTCGGGTGGAAGTCACAATTTGTATGCAATAAAGGTGAGTAGGAGTGACTTTGCATTCCTTTTCATGACCAGTTCACATAGGAGACTTGAGTTTGCATTTAGACTTAAGTTAACTAACCTCTAAGCATAAATAAAGGACAAAAGCTTCTCATGCTAACGACCAGTTCACATAGAAGACTCAAGTGGGTAGTTATATTTTAGTTAACTGGCCTTCAAATATAGACAATGGATAAGAGATTCTCATGCTAACTTGCACTATGCATGAGAAATTCATTTCTAGGGCTTGGACATAGACCTAGGGTTTCACACTATAAAAGGTGCAAGCCTAAGAGCACCAGGGCATATAGATAGCCTTATCATATGTAGAGATCCTTTAATATTTTATCATACAAAGAATAGAGACCCAAATCACATACAAGAGATCATTTCAGAGAGAGATTTCTCTTTGAGATCATGTGTGCGGCGAAGCTTTGACAAATAAAAGGGTATAACACCTACTTTCTTCAACATCAGATCATAGTATTTGACCCATAGCTTTGGGTGAAGGAGAGTAAGGTTTTATTTAGCGACCACTATCTTTGATAGTGGCCTGCAGACTTGGCTTAGATAGACATAACATATTTTATCTTGTTTTCTTATATCATTAGCATAGATTTACTTGATTCAATGATATTGTTTTATCATATTTCTGTTACATTATTTGATTACTAAAATCCTCATCCGGGGAGGCAATTTTAGACACCTAAAAGTGTGTTGTTGTTTCATTGCTTGCAGGGCCACAGGTACATCAGACAAAGGTTACAACATACGAGAGCAAAATGGATCCCTCTAGGAGACAACCCTAGAGAAGGAGGCATTTGTAAGCCCTCATAAATTTTTGTGTGTGGAATTGGAAAGCTTTTATAAGCGCACCACCTCTTCGCGAAAGGGGCACTCCTTACCCACTTGTAATTTATAGTATCAAAATGGGTATCCCTAAGAGGTACCGACATGTAACCAAGCTTCAATATCAATAAAGAGATCCATATTTTGTTATTTTGTGTTATATGCTTTCTTTTTACTCTTGTATTTGGATTTTAAATTTGGTATTTTAAATAAGCATTGAAAGTAGGATTTTTAGAAAAGGGACCGATGTGTGCATTCCTGGGGTCGCTACAGATGGTGATCACGGTAGGACGACCACTAATTTTTCATTTTCTATCAAAAAAATAACTTAATTTTATGTGTAGGTCTAGTCGCTCTGAGCTACAACAGCCAAAAACTAACCTCTTTGAGCTATAACGACCAAGAACCAGTCGCTCTAGTCAACAGTGGCCAAGACTGGAGTGTAGTAGAGGTCAAAATATTGACTCTCTTAGCTGGATAAAAGGTTGGTACAACTTTTTTTATATTTTACAGCTTTCTGTCTACTTCTGTGTGTTCAAAATAGAGAACCTAAAGGAAAATTATGTTTGGAAATTGAAATAATAAAGAAGAAAGAATTAAGCATTTTGCATATCTTAGATCTTCTTTTAAATTTTCCACTAGGTGTTGCTAGGAACATCGGCTTATGCCTAAAAAGTTCACCCTAGAATCCAACATGCTAGACATTGTATGTTGTTTGCTTACTTTGAGGCCCTTCTAGAGGCCATAGTTGCACGAGATAAAGTGTGCTCATACAAATCATAGTAGTGTATTTTTTTTGCACTTAGGCATATAGGAAAGACTCATTGCTGCTATATGATGCACTTTATGTTATGCAAGCTTAAAATGAACACCACACACGCACGTCTCATTTAAACATTGGAGAGTTGGATTTCATCACCAACCTTCAATTCAGTCCAGTGACATTGGAATTCATCTCCTTCCATTGGTTTACCTCCTAGAGCTTCCTAGAAATGGATTGGGAAACTTAATTATAGTGAAACTAAGTTACTTGTGTTCAAATTGTCTCCCACTGTTGGAACAATGATTGGTTCAGAGTGGAGGAGCTGGGCGAAGCCCCCATTGGATCTTCAGTGGTGTACCTTGGATTCTTTTGAGAAAATCATGTTTGGCATGGGTGTACTTGATTGTCACTATGGATGAGTCTTCTCATTCTTAATCTAATAACAAGAGCAAAGAAATCAAAAGAAAAACACTCAAAACACACCAAATAGTTTAGGGCACACTTAAATTGGTAATCAAGATAAATATTTGTTTGGAATTGCATGGTCATTCCTAAATAGCAAACTCAAAATATCAAGTCATAAAACAACATGGTCAAAACAAGAAGTAAACACCCTCGGTCTGATGCCAAGGGAGAGACAGAAGCAATTCATACCCATAGGCGAAGTCATTGTAATATTGAATGACCTACCCGTAAGATCGTGAGAGATAGCTCCATGAGCCTAAGGGGTGATAACTCAACTCTTGGGGGATATCCTTGAGAAACCCCAAGGAACCACATCATGGAACAAAGTCACATAAACAAAAAGAGTCTTCACAACCATCCTCATCAAGGAGACATGAGGAGACCTCAAGGGCCTCCTCTAAACACATAGAAACATCTCAAAGACATGAGGAAACTTCAAGGGCTTCCTCCTCACATGGACATAAATAAGGTTCTAAGACTCATTCTTCACATAGGGATGACGAGACTACCACATCTCCATCCACATGGATAAAAAATGTCACCACCAAGCCCTCTTCATCAAGAAGGCAAACAAGAATTGCAACACCTCAAGACTCACAAGAAACATATAAAATAGGTCTTCCTACTGAAGGGTAGGAAACTAGAGCTACATCTAGTTATGGGAATCATATAGAAGAAACCTTACACACAAAAGGAAACATTCTCATAGACTATGACCTCATAGGATTAAATGGCATCCCATAGGACCAGCCATGGAGAATGATACAACTAGACAGGTTGGATTGGTTTCCTAGTCAACCAACCCAAAGAACTATAGCTACTGAGAACTCTTCATATGGAAGCTCATGAACTATGAATTCTAAACATACCTCCCAATTTGGGGTACCTCAAAGCGACCCCCAAAAGACGTGTGGAGTCTGATCATAGGGATATTCAACAGTACACTGAACAAGTCACATTAACTAGCAAGAGTACAGATACAACAGAAACCCCCTTGAGGAATCTACGAGTCAAGACTACAAGAACAAAGTTAGATAAACATGAGTCTTCTACAACAACACAAACTAACCAAATGAGGTAGTTAGAAACTGCATTACGCAAAGAGCAAAATCTAGTGGAAGCTCTCAAAAAAGAGAAACAAAGATAAAGACTCATGCACCAACATGAGTAGCATTTAAGAGAGCAAGTTGATTAGCTAGATCTTAACAATTTACAGATAAATGGTGGTGACCACCAAAGAACAAGATATGCTAACTCACCTAAGGAAACACACACTAGAAAAGATATCCCACAATGAAACCCCCCACCAAATCATGACCAAAATCCAATTAATGGGGGAAGGGAAAACTAACAAACCAAGATCACAATACTGAGTTCCCTCATAGGAGGGAGGAAAATGGAACAAATAAAATGGATAGAGAGTTACCTCCATTTCCAATGCGAATAGGCTTGCATGAGGAGGAAATCCTTGCATCAAAGGCATTTCAATATCTTGCTAAAAAGATGAAAACCTTTGAGAAACAAGAGGTAGCTAGGAACTCACCAACATTGAGCAAGATACACAATCAACCATTGTACCCATCAATCCCTAGCCCTCCATATCCTAAGCACTTTGAGATGCCTAGGTCAGAGAATTTTAAAGGTGAAGAGGATGCACAAGAGCATATCACCAATTTTATCAATGCTTGTTTTCATCTTGAAGACAATGACGCTCTCATGCTAAGAATATTCATAATGACATTTTCAGGTGCTTCCACTCAATGGTTCAACCAACTACCTAAGCATAGCATAACCAAATTTGAACAACTAGTAAACACATTCTTAAAGTGTTTATCCTTTGGTTCTAAGAAGAAGGTGAACCTTTCAGACCTAGCATACCTAAAATAGTATGGTGATGAGCTAGTAATGAATTATAGGAATAGATGGAGAAAAATCATGGTAAAATTATCATTCTCTGTTCCCATAGAAGAGATCATTCATATGTTTACCAAAAGTTGTTCTAAAAATATCTCCCTCTTGCTACAACTCCAACAATATCCTTCATTTGAGGAAGCTTTGGCACAGGCCAAGATCATAGAATAGATAAAAGTAGATGAGGGAACCATTAAGCTTCGAAAGAAAAAGGAGTAGAACAAGAATGGTAAGAATGACAAGTACAAACAGAAGCAAGGCAACCCTGCTCTAGTAAATCAAGTTGTATTGGCTACACCCAAGGATGGGGGTGTGAAACAACCATAGAACTATTAAGCACATCCCCCACCAGTAAACTATGACCAAAAGAACAATTAGGGAAGAAATCGAGAATGCAAGCCGCCTTGTTATTTCATGCCTTTGACAGAATCAATGTAACCAATCTTTAATCAGTTGAGTGAGGCTAGGAGGATCAAATTTCTTGATATACCTCTTGTAGATCCCAACTATCTTAAGCCAAAAGGGTATAGGGAAGATCAATTTTTTCCTTATAATAGGATACTAAGGCATGACATTGAGGCTTACGTCGAGTTTAAGCATCAAGTGCAAAACATGATTGAGGCAAGAGAGCTCAAAGTTGACAACCCACTAGCTCTTGATAATAGAAACATGGGCATATACAAAAACCCATTGCCCAATCATGAATCCCAAGTCAATCAGGTTCGAGCTGACATACCTACCCATGAATGCATTAGGATGGTTGAGATCGTTAACATAGCAACAAGGACTAGGTGGTATGGTCAAGCACAACCGCCTAAAGCTCCCACAAACATCCTAGCCACTCCTAGGCAAAGGCAAGACAACCTTTTAGGTCCACCAACGAGACCTATGGTAACTATTAGGAGTATATTAGAGCAAAAACTATAGACGACTTCAAATAAGTTATCCATATATGAGCTCAAACAATAGTACCCAAATCATAGGGAGACTCTAATGGAGATTTTAAGAAAAATTTAGCTTCAACCGCAAGATGTGAATGCATTCACTCACTTTGTGGGACAAGTGCAAGAATGCCAGGAACCTGTAATCCAATTCTATGATCATGAGATTAAGACAGTTTCTGCTGCCTTACTAGACCCTCCGCTAAATATTGTAGTGGCCATCAATAATTTATCGTTCAATAGGGCTTTGGTTGATATAGGTTCATCGATAAACATCATCACAACAACTACAATAGAGCACCTCAAGATACCCAAGACCAATATCGTTCCAAGAACTTACACATTGAGAGCTTTTAATGATGCTTTTTGCAATATTATGGGATCGATAGTCCTACCCATCAAGGTGGGGCACAAGACCATCCCCATGATGTGTCATGCCTTGGAAAGCACTATTCCATACAACATCCTTTTAGGGAATCCTTGGATAAGGGCCATGAAGTGTGTACCTTTGATCTTGCACTAGTGTGTCAAGTATGTGCATGAAAGCAAAGTCGATGTGGTTCTGGACAATGAAGAGCCTTTTAAATACGTTAATTAGGTGGATATTCTAGGAGAATTCATGATCCCTTATACTCACCTATACGTGGAATCTTCATCGCCAACCACATAAGTTGATAACAAAGAAAAAGAGGTAAGAAAAGACCTAGGCACATCAACACCTCCTGGTGCACTCAAGATAGTCAATGCTTCTAAAGTACCATCAATGTCAAAATCAAAATACAATCAGAAGCTAAAGGCCCCCTCAGTTAAGGAAGAGAGGCCCAAATGTAGCCATTGCTAAAATGCCAAGTCCTATGGAAGAGGAATATCCTCAAGATCAAGATGAAGATAGTGATTATCACCCTACTTCGCCAGTATCATCCATGGGGTCATTCACATTGCATGCATCAATAAACTTGGCAAGTACAAGCATAGGGAAATACCTTGTGTAGAACATCACCTTTACACCTATCATTGAGTCTGCACAGGATATAGGGAGGCCGAAAGACTTGAGGCTGCTAGTAGGAACAATGGTTCCACTTGGAATCCCTCCCAACCAAACCAATTTTTTCTATGCTAGCATGGACTGCGCTCATAAGTCTTAAGATATAGAAGGATATGGTGATGATATATTCATAGTCAATGTTTGTTACCTCTCTAATCTTAAGTTTTCTCTAAGCTACATTGAGCATTGCCATTGGAATGACTATGGCCTTGGTGTATATGAGCAGGGGTGCATGAGGCCTTACGAGCCACTATATCAGCTTCCTTTTGACAAATTTGGCTTAGGCTACTATAGCGAAGGTCAATATGAGTCGCTTGTAGCAATATTGGAAAGATTAAGCATAGGTTTGGGAGAAGACATTGATTTCATTCCTTATCACCCCCTGAGAATATCAAACATGAGCAATAGACAAGTGGCCACGGTAAACATACCGCCTCCAAAAAATTATCATACAAACACCTCAATTGATTCCACCCCAATAGGGTACAAATCATGGGATGAGGATAATGGATATGAAGCAAGTGATGATGAGGCACAACTTGGATTAGCCTATTAAGGACCTTGCTATTTACAAAGTTTCACATCGTCCATTCATGATGAGATTGAATATACATTAGATGAAAGTGACTATGAATTAGAAGACTCAACATAAAGAGCTTACTTAGGCCTAAGCCATCAACCCCTGACTTTGGGGTGAGAAACAAATGCAAATGGATTCTTCATAAGTGATGAAGAATATGAAGATGAAATAGAGATGGCCTACTTAGGGCTAAGACTTGATCCCCTTATCTTAGGACCGCATACCAACGCTAATAGTTTTTGGATAAGTGATGACAACTTTGAGGATGATACCGAGATGGCTTATCTTGGACCTCACCACTTGCGACAAGTCAATGAGGTAGTAGAGAGAGAGGTGACACTTCATGCCATAGACCCTCAACTCTAATTTTTGGGAAGACCTATTAATCTAGCTACCATTCATCAGATGGTTAATCCCATTTCACCTACATTCAGAGAGAAGTTAGAGCCCAATTATCCTATTTTCCACCCTACTCATGGGCTAGATCCAAAAATTCCCATTCCTCCAAAACCTCATCACGAGTATGGAAGAGAAACCCCTAAGACAAGATTACACCCATGTGGTCCTAGATATTTCATCCCATCCATCAACATGATCTCCATCAATTTGACCACTCCACTTCATAATCCATGAGATCCTACCAAATCATTGCATCTTGATATAGACACTATTGATTGGGATCATGCTAGTTCACCCATAGAGCCAAAAGACCTTTTCTCCAATGAAGAGATGTTACAGTTGTTCCATTTTGCATCAGGTTGTGCATATGACGTCTTCTATTTTGGTTTGGAACATAAGTTAGTAGGTCCTATGAATCCCATCGATGACATTCATTTGATACCCATGCCTCATCAGCTAGAGGATGGGTCACATATGGCTATAGAAGAAACTTTCAAAGTGGACATCAATGATGATCCTATCCAACCAAGGAAAGTCAAGTTCAGAGAAATTCTATCTCCATAGGAACAAACCATCTTGATTCCTCTCCTCAAGGAGAGGCCAAATATTTTTTCTTGGACTTACAAAGACATGCCAGAGATAGATCCAAAGTTAGTTGTTCACAAAATTTCATTGGATCCCATGAAGAAGCCAGTCAAGAAAAAACTAAGGAAAATTCATCTAACCATCGATTTGATGGTAAAGAATGAATTGCAAAAACTACTGGATGCAGTATTCATAGTTCCTATAGACTACCTTGAGTGGGTGTCAAACATGGTACCCGTAGGGAAACCTAATGGAAGAGTCCGTATATGCATGAATTTTAGAGATTTGAATAGGGCAACACTAAAGGATTCATTTTCGTTGCCAAACATAGATGCTCTTGTAGATGCAACCGCAGGTCATGAAATGCTCTCTTTAATGGATGGTTTTTTGGGATACAACCAAATCTGGATTAAGCCTGAAGATCAACATAAAACTACTTTCATTACTCCATGGGGAACATTATGTTACAAAGTGATGCCATTCGGTCTCAAAAATATTGGTGCCACATATTAGCGGGCCATGACATACATATTCCATGACTATATGCATAATATCTTGGAAGATTACATGGATGACTTACTATCCAAGTCCCTATTGCGAAAAGAGCATGTTGAAGTCCTTAGAAAAGTCTTTGATCGCCTCATAGAACATAATGTCCGATTGAATCCTAAGAAGTGTGTATTTGGCATAACTTATAGAAATATTTTGGGATTCATTGTATCCAAGAGAGGCATCGAAGTAGATCCTGCAAAGGTAAAGTCTATACTGGAAATGGTCGCCCCTACCAACATTAGGGAGTTGAGTAGCCTACAAGGCAAGATAGCATCCATAAAAAGATTCATTGTGCAATTATTAGACAAATGCATACCTATGAATAGGTTGCTATGCAGTAAGTCCCCTTTCATTGGGATGAAGAATACCATTAAGCCTTTGTAGAGATCAAAACTTATTTGGCAACGCTACCAGTATTGGCTCCACCAAGGCCAAACATACCATTTTTACTATATATCAGCTACTGATTTTGCACTGGGCACCATGTTAGTCCAAAAGAATGCACAAGATAAAGAGCAAGTCATATATTACATTACTCGCAACTTGGTGAGTTATGAGCTAGGATATGCATATGTCGAAAAATCGTGTTTAGCAGTGGTCTTTGCAACTCAAAAGTTGTGACACTACATGTTGAACCATACAACCTACGTCATATCAAAACAAAATCCTTTGCAGTACATGATGAGCAAGATGTATCACAATACACGTATGATAAAGTAGATCATGCTATTGATAGAATTTGATCTAGAGTTCATAATCCAAAATTCCATCAAGGGATAAGTCATAGCAGATCAATTAGCAGAGGCACCTCTTTAGGATAACAAGCCTCTCACCATAGAGTTGCCTAATGATGTGGTCTTTGCATTATCATATCTACCAAAACTCAAAGAACCTAAGAGAGAAAAAGACATGTCATTATTCTTCGATGGTTTGAAGTTTGAACAAGGATGTGGAGTAGGGATTATCTTTATCACACCGTAGGGTGCTCCATTACCCTTATCATTCAAATTAGACTTCCCGTGCACAAAAAACAACATAGAATATGAAGCATTGATCATGGGACTCCAAATAGCCATAGAAATGGGCATTAAAATATTGAATATCTTTGGTGACTCCTTGCTCATAGTAAACTAGGTCAAAGGACTCTTCCAATGTAGGTGCCCACTCCTAAAGACTTACAAGGAACTTGTTGACAATTATTTATCTCGGCTGGAATGGTACAACATTGAGGCAATCCCTCATGTATAAAATATATTTGTAGAAACTATGGACTCTTTGGGATCCTTAATCCCTCAGAATCCATCTACTAATTTTACAACTATTCATGTAAAAGTGCTTTCGCACTCAAAAATATGTTGTGAAGCTTTTGACAATAAAGAATCAGTCAACATGATCAAAATCAAACCAAATCAGTATTGGTCCTTCACAGCTAAAGGTTTCTTGCAAATAGCGCCCTTGGGTTCATTTATCTCCCAAGGATCCATAGAGTGTGGTGCAACCATATACCATAGAGTTATTCCTCAATTCATGTTCACTACCTTGAAAATGCAGGAAGAGCAAGTTGTCTATTCTATAGAGGTTGTGGCCTATCAGGATTGGCTTTCCCAACTACGAGACTTCCTGAAGCTTGGAATAATACCTCAAGGTTTTTCATATAATGAAAGGTGAACATTTAAACAAAGAGTAACAAGATACATTTTTCTAGGAAAAATCATCTACGAACAAGGATATGATGGAGTATTGATCTGATGCCTTGAGCCCTAGAAAATAGCTTGTGTAGTTTCATAAGCTCATGACAAAACATGTGGAGGCCATTTCAGTGGCATGGACATCATTAAGCGCATCTTGATAATGGGTTACTATTGGCCCACAATGGAAAAGTACTACTGCGAGTATGTCAAGAAATGTAGTAAGTGCCAGCATCATGCAAATCTAACGCACTTACCATCTCAAGCTTTGTAGCCCATCCAAAAAACATGGCCATTTTTGCAATAAGGACTAGACTTGATAGGGAAGATATCACCCCCATCCATAGGCTGACATACATTCATCATAACAGACAAAAAATAATTCACTAAATGGGTTGAAGTGATCCCCTTAACATCAACAACTGGACCAAGGATTGCAAAGTTTATACTCCACAATATCATAAGTCATTTTAGGGTCCCTTCTAAGGTAATATCGGATAATGGGCCATATTTTAAGAACAAAAATGTGTGTTCTTTAATGAAAAAATATCATATTCAGCATAGTTTTTCAACACCTTATTATCTGCAAGCAAACGAGCAAGCAGAAGCCTAAAAAAAACAATAATCTCTATTTTGAGGAAGACAGTGCAAGAAAATCATAAGGATTGGCACATATAATTACCTCTTGCACTATGGGCATACATGACTAGTATACGGATGCCCACTGGGGCAACACCGTTTTCACTAGTATATGGCACTAAATCCATCATGCCTCTAGAGTTGGAAATCCCGACTCTACGCATAGCACTAAAAGACTTCATAGATGATGAAGTTGCACGACAAGGCCACCTTGATTAGTTGATGCTTCTTTATGAACACCGAGTCAATGCTTTAGAACATCTTCATGTTTACCAATATCACCTTGCGTGAGCTTACAATAGTAAATTCCATGTAAGGGAATTCAAGGTTGGATATATAGTGCTCAAAGAAAACCATTAGAATTCAAATCTGCCACCGCATATGTGAGATAAGTTCATTGTAAACTGGATAGGTCCATACATGATTTCATATAGAGTTGGTCTTGGAGCATATCACCTTATATCATTAGATGGTGTTGAAGAGCCCGAACCTCTCAATATCATTCAATTAAAGGTATTTTACACATAAAAACACAAAAACATTCAAATATTTCATAAAACACAAAAACAATCAAATATTTCATAAAACACAAAAACATTCAAATATTTCATAAAAATAAAAAACATTCAAATATGTCAAAAATCAAAAACATTCAAATATGTCAAAAATAAAAAACATTCAAATATGTCAAAAACACAAACAAATCATAAAAGCATAAAATTTCAAAAATACAATCAAATCAAAGGCTCCAAGGGTAATTCATACCGCTTGGTCAAACAATCAAATCAAAGGCTCCAAGGGTAATTCATATCGCTTGGTCAAACAATCAAATCAAAGGCTCCAAGGGTAATTCACACCGCTTGGTCAAACATCAATTCAAAAGGCTCCAAGGGTAATTCATGCCGCTTGGTCAAAAATAAAATAAAAAAGGCTCCAAGGGTAATTCATACCGCTTGGTCAAAATCAATAACAAAAGCCCCAAAGGCATCATTAGCCCTTTGGTCAAATTAATCAAAAATACAAAAACAACATAAAATCAAAAATACAAAAACAATTGCACTTCACATTTTGCATCCACATCATTGCATTACATGATATGTCATGAGAGTCTTAAAAGTGATACCACAGTTTGTCGCACAAGTCATCCATATCCATCCACATGTGTGTAATTGTGTTTTTCAACACAACCATTATTTGTTGCTATACATAATATACTAAGGCTTTTCGGTTAGTCAACAAAATCTAGTAACCTTATCAACTTTTGAGGAAAACAACTTTGATTAGTAGAAAATAAGGCCTAGCTATGATAAAGCCTTGGATATTCAAGATCTCATCACTAATTGAAACACTAAAATCCTAGATGGTACAAGGAAAATATGAAAGTTGCAAAGCGGTCTAGGTTACCTTAAGCAAAAAGGATTATCCTTGCTTATCCCCCTGTGCAACCGGTTTAAAGGTGTTGAGAATTGGTAAAAGGACAAGCTTTACCTTATCAAAATCCCATGCTTAAATCAAAACAAGTAAAATCCCAAAGTAAAGTACATATTCAAAAGGCCAAGCATAAGTCCATTTTTCAAAACAAAAAATCTGATACACAAATCATATATTCAAAATACAAAAAAAGCAAGCTCAAGAAAAAATCAATAAAAAACAAACAATGATTTTCATCACTCAGAATGAGCAAAATAAACAATGATTATCATCACTACAAAAAAATCCTCGCTCAAAGAAAAAAATCAATAAAAAATAAACAGTGATTTTCATCACTACATATGAGCAAAATCCAAAGCCAAAAAGAACCCAAAAAGAAGGGAATAAAGCTTGAATCCCTGGAATTCTCAAAGATTGTACAATTGCTTCATGCATTTGTGTAGACCAATGTTTGAATGTGGATGAGCTAGCTTAGGTAACCAAATATTGCCTAGTGGTATAGTCCAACTAAGTCAAATATAAGGATGAGATGAACACTTGAGAATCCCTGATCTTAGCAATAGGCTGAAAGAATCCCGCCTAACATCGAAGTAAATGCTTGAGTTCTATCTCAAAATTACAATTACTTGCACACACAGAGATCATGAAAAACTAGGTACATGGTAAAAGCCTTACTTTTCAAAAGTCTAAGTGGTAAGTAGACAACTATTGATAGGGGAACTAGAGTGTTTGAATCTCTGAAAAATCCCAATTTTTTTTTAAATAGAAACAAATCATAAAATCATTCACACCATCATTTTTCTTTATAAGATTCTATAAATTAGGGGGTATCAACATAGTAGGAAAGATACCGTATATATATTAGAAATAGTATATAGACGACCAATGACTACTTTATATATTTTAATTTATAGAAACTTATTAAGAAAATACATTACACACCATTACATATCATATATGAATACTTAATCAATTCTTATGATAGGAGTGATTATTTAAATTCACGATTATTTTTTTACTTTTTGTGGTATCACCCATTAATATTCTCAACGTCATATGCATTCCGTATGTTTTAAATGATTAGAGCATACAGGTTCATTTATACCATTCCATCACATGAGTTAGATGCATACAATTAAAGCAAAAATTAAACATGCATTTAACAATAACATTGACATCCATAAAAATAAGTCATTAATCATCCATAAACCACATCATAAAACATATAGGCAATATCCATTTGCACACAATCATAAATTCACCATTCATCATCAAAATACATCGCATCATATCATCAAAACATATAAGCATCTACACATCCATCTAAGCATCTTAAAATATCATCTATCATCTAACATATTCATCATATCATTATAATACCATCATTGCATCATATCATAAAATAAAATAACAAAAAAAACATAAGCAATAAATGATACACATAATAAGTCATAAAAGACAAATCTATCATAAAAATATGTGTGTCAAGTCCAATGGATATACAAAAATTCTCATGGGATATAGTCATGTAGGTCATTCGACCTCAAAAATGGATCAAGAACCAAGTAGAACATCAATCAAGTGTCGAGCCTGAGCCCCCTATGCCATCTCCTCCAGTGCCACCTCCCCCTGTGGTGGTATAGTGATTCGAGTGATGTGAGCCTATAGGTCTCTCTATCTGAGACCAGGTCTACTGGCTAGAACAGGTGGAAGACTGCCTCGAGGTAGAGCACCCGTTGGCCTATAAATCACCTGCACATGCTAGATCCTTAGGGATAATATTATGCCTCTTGAGTTGCATCTAAAGGAGGGTAACATGATCCACAAGTCCTCAGATCCACTCCTCATTCTCATCCAACAAGGACTGAAGCCATCCCACCTCTACCCCTGAGCCTACCACTGGAACCTCTTGTGGTGTATAAGAAGGAACAAAAAATTACATCTTGACATCACAACCCCCAATAATAGCCTATAGAGCCTATATCTATTTTGTGAGCTGCTCAATCATAGCATCTCACCACTGTACCTAGATCTTAGTAGCCTAGATCTTAGCCTCGACCTCATGCAATTGTGCTCTCAAAGGAAAGTCTCTCTCCTTGGGATCTAACTACTCTTCCTCCTCAGGAACAGTAGGATCCTTTGCTGCCACCTGCTCTGCCAACTAGCCCCATACCTCGGTCCTAGCTCGAACCCTACATCCTATTGGATCTATGCCATCACCCTCGCCATCATCCTTGTACCCTAGATTATCGATGCCATGCCACATCCGATCATCCTACCATTGAGAGTAGGCCTCTGTAACTCCCCCAACCACTATAGGGTCTACGACTGGGGCATCCTCCTCATCTACAAGCTCTATGACCTATCATGGAGGTAGGTCCCTCTATGCTATGAGGCACTTGTACAAGAATGGTACCAAGGGCACATCTTGTTGCAATCCATACTGATGAAGAACTTGAGAGTAGAATAAATACTCTCGAATGGAAATATTATGATCAACGAGCCATCACTCACACCGTGTCCTAGCAAAGAAAACTAGCTGGATCATCCCAAACTAGACACTCATAGTATGGTCACCACACGACATCTTCGACCAACAGTTTGGTAAAAGCATAAGTATAGTGGGACAACTCCCCTACAAAAGTGTGACTATTATGTTCCTCATGCTCTCGAGCCCATCTGGCAGTATAGCATTGTGTTCGAGCCTCAATAGATGTAATATCAACTAAGATCCCCTTAGGGTGATCTACCTTAATGTCCTCCCATCCCAAAATCTATAAGAGCAAACTGCAAGCAATGCTAACACGTCCCCATCGATGAATGTGGTACAACTCATAGTATCACTGAGCCAATAGTGATCTACCCCATGCATAGATAATAGGCTCCTCGCTATCCAAAAGGTCTTGCACCATCGCCAAGAGGTTCCAAGGGAACAAAAAATCTAAGCAATCCAGGACAAGAACGTTGCTGATCACCATCAATAACACGATATGTCTCACTATGAAAACCTAAGCATCATACCAAGTCTTGATAGATACTCCCCCAAACCCAGTCTCCCGGAGGGCCTATGCAGAGTGTGCTCCAAACACTCGAGCATAGACAACCACCTGATCAGTAGTGGTTGACGAAACAATGGGCACCCCATCGAATGGAATCCAAAAAATTTTGTAAACGTCCTTCGACGTGATAGTCATCTCGTCGGGTGAAAGATGAAAGGTGTTGGTCCACGGGTACCAATGATGGGCTAAGGCCATAAGATATTCCTGATCGGCCATAATGTGGGGCAACCTGATAACATACTATAGCCCATGGGCCTTAAACCACTCCTAGTCAGTGTCATCAAATCTAGAAAGTAAGTCCAACAGGAGCTTTGGGTCCCGAGCCCGAGCAGTGAGGATCTAAACAATGCTGAAGAAAAACAAAATATAACTACAATGCATCTAAGGCATAATTCACAATAAACATAAAAATGATGCAAAATAGTATGAGTTACTCTAAGTATAAGCAAGAAAATAATAAATTGCACCTAAGCAAAGCAAAAATTAAAAACAAAATCATAAAACCAATACAAAAAATGTAAAAACAAGGCTTAAACTTTAGTCGATGTTGCCTACAACGACCAAAACCTGGCCACTAGAGGCAGTAGCGGCTAAGGCCCAATGGTAAAATTTTTGACCATTGGGATTCAATCTTGGCCACTCTGAGCAATAGGGGCTTAGATCCGACCGCTCTAAGCAACAACGACCAAGGGGCGACATGACCGTAAACCCCTAGCCATAAAATCAAAAACATTTTACAATTTTTACAAGATAGCTTCAAAAAAACAACAAAGGGAGGGAAAGAAAACAAAATGGAAAGCAAATCCCCTACCCAAGCATCAAAACTAGGCTAAATTCAAAATGCCCAAAATGGTGGCAGCAGGTGAATAATGAAAAAAAATCAAAAAATCCTGGGCAAAAGCCATTGAAAGATAGAAAAATTGGGGACTAACCCACCATAGCAAAAGGGAACCTAAGCTTAATTACAGAGTTTGTTCATTGCCAACAGGTTTAGTGAGGTTCATTTTTCTCATTACTTAGTGAAGTTAAATTTTACTTAGACAAAGAAATATAGCTAGGGTTTTGAAGAGAGATACCCGGGAAGCTCCGACACCTCCATAAGATGATGTCTCATCCCGTGCAGCCATGTCCTCAGCACCAAAAAGTTTCAAAGTCACAACCATCGCCGCTACACTAGAGCTCTGAAAATAGAATCTTCAACAGTGAAAATGATAGGTCAAAACCCTAGAATTGCAAATTTTATATTTCCTTAATTATGCCTTGTCCGCTACTGAAATCAGTGGCTCGAGCTTCTTGGCTGCTTAAGGCAACTTCGACCACAGGCAAGAAATCAAAATTTGCTAGACCTAACAGTGACCAAGCTCACAGATCAAAGTAAAGCAGTTCCTTCAATAAGGGAATAACAAAAACAATAAATAATCACACTTTGATGGTTTAGGATCATCAAAATGTTCAAAATAACAAAAAAATCACATAAAATCACAATCTCAAGCAGGCCTCGTATCTAGTTACCTACTGTATCCACTCAGTTATTGCAGCGATTTACACTCCATGTATTTTGGTGAGATGAGTAGGTAACCATAAGGCCACTTGGGGCAAAAGCAACTCATTTTGGAATTATGATATGTCACCCTTCAAACTTGAAGAAGATCAAGATGGTCGGACTACTCCATGGGTGCGAAGGGGTCATTCTAATTCCCCTATGACATCAAAAAAATTAAGTCAAAGTGATACAATCTAGGCATGAACATAATCACTCATCCTAACTCCCTAAGAAGGCTATTGATAGCCAGATCACTCATCGAGATAGGGATGGATGATTATCATAAGCAATTGGAGTCACACTTGGATGTGGGATTACCCATTAAAAGCAGCAAATGCTAGAAAGGAACCAAATTAGTCATATTGGTCAAGCGACTTGTTGCTTCAATCATTGTCATTTCTTCACCAATTCATTGTGTGAAGAGGTAGTTCAAAACTTCAACATAATCATAATCAAAATCAACAAAAGATCACTTGATCACAGCAAAATCATGTTCATCCTTCGAATCATTTTATACAACAATCACAAATTTCCCTTGTTTTCTAGGAATGTAGGCAGACATGACATCTTCAATTGTATCTCTCCTACCAGTAGGAATTGTTGTAGTAGTTGAAGCTACCCGATTGAGTTTGAGGAATGAGTGCAATTTAACATGCAAAAGCCACTAGTCTAAGTCCTCTGAAAATTGAGACAATGATTCAAGGGATGCACACCATATCGCATGATTGGACCATCTGGCATTGATCAGACCATTGATCACCATACACCCTACAAATGAATCAATCTACATTTTTTCTTAGCATTGTGTTTTCCACACAGCGCATTGCAAAAAGAGACATCTATAGACACCTAAATTGTTTCATGCTTAGGGGAGATACTTACATAGATACACTCATAAGATCATAAGACATAATATTGGACTTTCCAAACATCAACAATGGTTCTCACCACTCATTTAGTGCCTTTTCAAGCCATCCAAGCATGGTCGTTCAAGCTAAGAGCGACCAGATTCTATCCGCTCAAGCCTAGAGCGGCCAGACCTAGCATCTGCATATGATAGTGGCCAGATCATAGCCACTGCAGACAACGACTAAGCCATAAGAAGTGGTTTTGCCAACAAACAGGCCCAATATTGGGTGGAAGTGGTGGTCTATATGCAATAAAGTTGAGCGGGAGTGACTTTGCATTCCTTTTCACGACCAGTTCACATAGGAGACTTGAGTTTGCATTTAGACTTAAGTTAACTGACCTCCAAGCATAAAAAGAGGACAAAATATTCTCATGCTAATGACCAATTTGCATAGAAGACTCAAGTGGGTAGTTAGATTTCAGTTAATTGACCTTCAAATATAGACAATGGACAAGAGCTTCTCATGCTAACTTGCACTATGCATGAGAAATTCATTTCTAGGGCTTGGACATAGACCTAGGGTTTCACACTATAAAAGGTGCAAGCCTAAGAGCACCAGGGCATATAGAGAGCCTTATCATATCCAGAGATCCTTTAATATTTTATCATATAGATAATAGAGACCCGAATCACATACAGGAGATCATTTTAGAGAGAGAGTTCTCTTTGAGATCACGTGTGCGGTAGAGCTTTGAAAAATCAAAGGGCATAACACCTAATTTATTCAACATTAGATCATAGTCTTTGACCCATAGCTTTGGGGTAAGGAGAGCAAGGTTTTCTTTAGTGACTGTTGTCTTGGACAGTGGCCCGCAGGCTTGGATTAGATAGACATAACATATTTTATCTTGTTTTCTTATATCATTAGCATAGATTTACTTGATTCAATGGTATTGTTTTATCATATGTCTGTTACATTCTTTGATTACTAACAACCTCATCCGAGGAGGCAATATCAGACACTTAAAATTGTTTTTTTGTTTCATTGCTTACATGGCCACAGTTACATCGATAAAAGTTTACAACATACAAGAGCAAAAGGGATCCCTTAAGGAGACAGCCCGGGAGAAGGAGGCATCTGTAAGCCCTCATACATTTTCGTGTGCATAACCAAGAATATTTTATAAGCACACCACCTCTTCGTGGAATGGGCACTCCTTGCCCACTTGTAATTATAGTATCAAAGTAGGTATCCCTAAGAGGGACCGACATGTAACCGAGCTTCAATATCAATAAAGAGATACATCTTTTGTTATTTTGTGTTATATGATTTCTTTTTCCTCATATTTCTATTTTATCTTTGGTATTTTAAATAAGCATTGCAAGTAGGGTTTTCAAAAAAGGGATCGATGTGTGCATTCCTGGGGTCACTACATGATGACTCTTCCTTTATAACATACGAGGTCATGTATCACCCCAAATTCCTTATTTCCTTCAAGGTCTTCTCTTAACTTGCCTAGAATTTCCTAATAATATCCATCTTGAAATTGCTCGTCTTACTTGATCCATGAGTTTTATGTATCTTTTGGTTATGTCTACTAGGTGTCTCCTTCTACGTAGGGAATCTGCAACCTTATTTTATTTTCCTTTAATGTACTCAATTTCAAAATCATACTCAGTGAGGAACTCGACCCACCTTCTCTACCTTGCACTAAGCATTGGTTGAGTACATATGTACTTCAGACTCTGATGGTCTGATATTAACTCGAAGGATCTTCCTACTAGATAATGGTGATAGGCCTTTAGAGCATGCACTACAATGGCTAGCTCTAAATAATGAGTGGTGTAATTAACCTCATGCTTTTTAATATTCCTTTAAGTATAAGCCACTAATGAATGTCCTTGCATGAGCACTCTTCCTAGCCCTTTCAATAATACATGCATGCATACTGTAAAATCTCCTTGAGGATATGGAATCTTTAGTATTGGTGTAGTAGCAAGCCTTTGTTTCAGCATGGCAAATGTGACATCACACTTCTCCATCCATTTGAATTCCTTTCCTTTCTTCTAGAGATTAGTTATTATTGAGGTATTTTTTAAAAAATCCTTTATGTGGTGCTAGTAATAGCTTGTTAGCCCCATGAAGCTTCTTTCCTTGGTAACATTGGTAGGGATCAGCTAGTTTATCATGGCCTCTATTTTATTTGGATCCACTATGATCCCTTTTTTTGATATAATGTACCCTAAATAGTGCACCTTCGAAACATAGAAATTACTCTTGGCTAGATTCCCATAGAGTTGATTCTCTCTTAGCAGTTCCAACACGACCCTGAGATACTTATCATACTCTTCTCTACTTTGTAAGTATATGAGGATTTCATCGAGAAATATAAGGAAAAACTGGTCCAAGTGCCTTTTGAACACATTGTTCATTAAATTCATGAAGATAGCAGGTGCATTGGTCAGTCTGAAGGATAGTACGGTGAACTTGTAATACCTATACCTTGTCTTAAATGTTATTTTATGAGTATATTCCTCACGAATCCTCATTTGGTGATACCCTAAACTTATATCTATCTTGGTAAACACCTTGGCATATATTAACTGTTCAAATAAATCTTTGATCCTGGGTAGAGGTACCGATTTTTTATTGTAGCTTTGTTCAACATCCTATAGTCAATACATAATCTTAGAAATCTATACTTATTTTTCATAAATAGAATGAGTGCACCCCATAGTGACACACTTGGTTTTATCAGTCCTTTTACTATAATCCTTGCAGTTGTATATTTAACTCATGCATCTCAATAATCGATATCTTATACAATGATCGGTGGATGGGTTTCGCTTCAGGTATAAGATCGATAGTGAAATCAAATTCTCACATAGGAGGGAGTCTTGGTAGATCCTTTGGGAATACATACTATAATTCTTGTAGAATCAGGTGAGCCTCAATCACATATTCCTTTTGATCACTTTCAACTTCATTCATATTTACAACATAAACAATCCCTCCTTTTCTGAGGACTTTCTTCAACTGCATAGTTGACAACATTTGGGGTTTAAATGTTCCCGACTTGCTACAGATTCATAGCCTCTCTTTATTTCCTCCAGAATATTCTATCCATCTATCTCAAAAATTGATTATAGCTTGATGGTTTTATATCCAATCCATTCCTAGGACCACATCAAAGGTATGACATGGGGCCACATACAAGCAACCTTCCGTGGTACCACTATCTAAAGTAATTTCCATCATTAGGAAACATTGGTTTATAGAGTAGGTTTGTTTAGAACCATACTCAACCTTCCATCCATGAGATAAATACCCTGGCCTTTATGGTATATCTTTGGATAATTTACAAGAAATGAAACTATCAGTGGCTCCACATTCTACTAAGATATCTACATGCTTATCGATGATCTTACCTTTGATGATTAACGTGGTGGCTTGTCCCTCAAGTTTTTGATTTCCAGTTGCAACATAGATATTATGCATTTGTTGATTAGCATTATGAGTCCCTTTGTAATGGTAACATCCATCCTTGGCTCATTTTTTCCTTTCTATTTTTTGTTCCTCATTATTAATCATTGGTACTGGAGCTGATGGTTTCTACAGAGGAGGTTTAGCATTATTGGGTTTGTTGCCTTTCTTGAAAAAGTTCTTAAATTTATTTTGGCTTCCATTGAATTTCTTCTATGGACTTTGGGGGTTCTTAGTCTTCCATTCTTGCTCTGCCTCTCAATTTATAACCCCATTGCTATTCCTCTTCTTTAATTCTTGATGTTATTGCTCGGTTAGGTTTTTATACTTATAGTAGAAATGTGACTCTACTTTATTTGCTAAATCATAAGCCTTTGTAAGTATCTAGGCTCTTGCATCTCTACATCATGCTTTATCCTAGATTGCAATCCATGAGTAAAATTATGAATCCATATATTCTCATTATATGTAGGTATATATTTCAATATCTTTACCAACTTTCGATAGTATACCTCCACTAAGTTACTTCCTTGTCTTAGGCTGGAAAACTCTTCAAACTTCAATACATAGAAGTGTTTCATGAGAAATATCTTTCTGAAGATGACTATGAATTCCTTCCATGGAATATCTACTGGTTCAATCTTGGTTTCTTCGTAGTAAGTCTCCCACCAATCCAAGGAAACTCCCTCAAGGTAAATAGTAGCCCAAACCATCTGAGTACCTAAAGAATATCCCTTTACCATGAAGAAGACTTAAACTCTCTTAACCAAGCTTCAAATGTGTCTCCCTCTCCTTATCCATCAAACTTGGAGATACAAACATTATTTATGTTAACGTAATTAGTATATTACATTATTTAGTGTTTTTTTTTTAAGCAGTTCAGGTGGGTAGTTGTTAGATGGTTGAACCAACTAACCAACTCATATATGTATTTAACCCAATATTAATTCAATTGGGCTTATTGCTTAGATATGTGATTTACTCTCTAAATTCATCATGGTACAAAATATATGTTCATAGGCGGCAAACTAAGGATAGTGTTGGCAATTTTGGGTACCTTGAGTACATTGCATTTGCTTAAGTTTAGTTGTTGTCATTGATGTCAAGGAGCTATTGGTAGTTGTTGTTTTTGATGTCAAGGAGTTCTTGGAGCAATTTGTTTTTATGTCTAAGGAAGTGTTTTGATGGAGGTTTCAGCTGGTCAGTAAGTCTCCAAGAAAAATCAGAGTAGCCTAGTTGCCAAAAATCCAAAAAAAGATAAGTTAGAAAAAGTTTGCAGGCTATTGTAAAAAGTGTCTCGATTTCGTGACATGTTTTAGGAGAGAGAAAGTTTGGCCAAAAGTGTCATGATTTCGTGACATGCAGGAATGCAGAGGCAAAGCGGGCAAAAGTTTCACGATTTCACGACATGCAGGAAGGCAGAGGCAAAGTGGGCAAAAGTGTCACGATTTCGTGACATGTAGGAAAGTAGAGGCAAAGCGGGCAAAAGTGTCACGATTTCGTGACATGCAGGAAGGTAGAGGCAAAATGGGCAAAACTGTCATGATTTCATGACAAGTTGAGTTGGTAGCATTGAGTTGCAGAAAGTGTCATGATTTCACGACAAGTTGAGTTGGCAGTGTTCAGTTACAGGAAGTTTCGCGATTTCACGACAAGTTTCGAAGAAGTTGTACAGATGCAGAAAGTGTCACGATTTTGCGACAGGTTGAGTTGGAAACTTGCAGTTGGGAAAAGCATTACGATTTCGTGACATGTTCTAGTTTCGCGAGCAGTTGGCAAGAAATAGCTTAAGGCAACGAAAGCGTTGTAATTTCGTGACATGTTTCATTTTTGCTAGTGCAAACCAAGAAAAGGATGAAGAAGCAAGAGGTGTCACGATTTTGTGATAGAGTTGTTGATGATGTCAAGAAAAAGCAAAGGTGTCACGATTTCATGACAGTAGTGGAGAAGAAGGCTTTGAAGTCCAGAGCATCATGATTTTGTGACAAGAATCATCATGATGTCAGCAAAAGACAAAGGTGTCACGATTTCATGACAGTAGCGGAGAAGAAGGCTTTGAAGTCCAGAGCATCATGATTTCATGACAAGATTCATGATGACATCAACAAAGGCTGTAGTGTCACGATTTCATGACAAAAAACCAAAGAAGGTGTATGACAGACAAAGGCATAGCGATATTGTGACATGTTTGAGTTTTGCACAAGAAAAGCTACAGAACAGCAGAGGCGGTTGAAGCCGACGAAGTTAACCTTTGTCGATGAAGTGTAAGGTTTTACAGCCGACATGTTCAAAAGTTGAACAACCCACTAAAGAACAAGATTTCATCCTAAGATTGTGAGTATTAAAGGAGGACTGTTTGAGCAATTTTGTGTATCGATTGATGTGTGCATTCGAAGAGTGACATTCATAGAGTTAGTGCGACAAGTGAGGTTTGATCATCGATAAAGCAGAGAGCGAAGTTCGACTGTAGCATTAGAGTGCATTTCGCTAAATCTTCTTACTGTTAAGGTCCGTTCTGTTGTATGCATGAAGAATGTGCTGCTATTTATGAGAATACTGAGCGAAGAGGATTCTGTTGTGATTGTGACTGTGTTCGCACAGTCTGTGTAACAAAAAGAAAAGTGCACGAAGTAGATGCTACTAAAATTGTGAACGGTTGTGAAGAAAAAATGATGATCAAGTGCTGCTGTAAGTTGAGAAGAGAGTGCTACTGTAATTTAAGAAGACTGTGCTACTGTAGTTGTGCAGACAGTGAAAAGTTGTTTTCCAACCAAGTGCCGAAAATAATAAAGGAAGAGGACAGAATTGTGCCAGACCAAAGGAATGTGTTTTGGTGCAGAAAAGAGGACCAGCTTGTTGTGATAGAGTTGATGACAGAGATCTCCAGCCAGAGCAGGGAAGACAGTTGTCTTCTATGGAAAGAATTCCACTTGCTAAGGGCAAAAGAGATAGAGGTCTTCTAGAGGATCACTAGCAAAGAAAAATTAGGGGAAGGTGTCTCCTTTGAGCCGAGGCTCATAAACATTGTAATCGGGAAGGATTCCCAGAGGTTTTGATATAACTTTTAGAGGAAAATTTTTATCCATGGAGTAGCCCACCTTGGGTGAACCATGTAAATTACTGTGTCTCATTGTGGATTGCTTCTTGTGCACTGTTTTACTGTTGTTATTACTGCTATCTTATTCTGCATGTTAATGGTTTGAAAGCTGTATTAATAGATAAAGTTAAAAGAGGTCTTATACTATTTACCCCCCCTCTCAGTATAAGCTTGTGTTCTTCAATTGGTATCAGAGTTAGTGCCTTCAAAAATTTTAATAGCTTGAAGGAAAATTTTACAAAGAACACAATGGACTACTCGAGTGGCAATGCAACACCTATTCTTGATGGATCAGATTTTGGGTTGTGAAGTGCAAGAATGAAAGTCTATCTAATGGCACTCAGTAATGATGTATGGGAAGTTGTTGAAGATGGGTATACCATTCTTGCAAATGGTCCTTTCACTAAAGAAGACAGGCTTCTACATCACAGTAATTCAAAAGACATGAATGCAATCTTGAAGGGTTTACAAAAGGCAGATCTCACTAAAGTTATTCACTACAAGAAAACTAGTGAAATGTGGAAACAATTACAGGTTGTTCATACAAATGATGCAAATGTTCGAAAGGCCAAGTTGACACATTTTAAAGGTATGTTTGAACAACTCAAGATGAATGATGATGAAAATATTAGTTACTACATGCTCCGGATGGATGAAGTTGTTAATTCTATGAAAAACTTAGGTCTTGAACTTGTTGAAAATGATGTGTGTGATAAGATTTTAAGATCCCTTCCTAATAGATTTAGTGAAAATATTTTTGCTATTGAGGAAGCTAAAGATTTAGATAAATTGAAAAATGATGAGCTCCATAGTATTCTTGCAGCATTTGAGCTGAGAACTCAAGTAAAATTTGATATAAAGAAAGAGGCAACTTTCAAAGCTATCAAGAAATTGAAGGGCAAACAGATTCAAGGAAGTGATGAGTCTTCTAGTGAGGAAGAGGCATATTACAACAGGAAAGGCAAGTTTTCCAAAAAGCACAAAAGCAAGAAAAATATAAGATGTTTCAACTGTGGGAAATTTGGTCATTATGCTACTGACTGTACTATTTCTAAAGATGAAAGTGATGAAGATATACAGGATGTTAAAAGAAAGGATTCTGAAAAGCATAGGTATTACAAAAAGAGCAAAAATGAGTACAGCAATCACAAAAAAAGCAAAGATGAATACATCAATCATAGAAAGAGGCATTCTCATGAGAATAAGAAGAGCTTCTACTTAGACAAAGCAAGTAAGTGTTGTAGAAGTGAAAGTGACAGTTCTTCTAGTGATGATGAAAATGAGATGTTGTTCATTTCAGAAAAAGAGGAAGAACCGAAACATAAATTCATTATCATGAAATGTTTTAGATGTGGAAATTTTGGGCACCTTGAGGATGATTGCAAAAATAATGATTTGGTTGCTAGTATGTATGAGGATGTTTCAGAAAACCCCAATGAAGATGCATGTATGGTTTTTGAAAAAGGTAGCACCTCTAGTGATAAGAAATCTGAAAAAGGTCGTGATGATTCAAAGTGCCATCAAATAGAGGATCTTGAATGTGAACTCAATAATGCTCTTAGTGTTTTGAAAAAGGAAAGAAAGAAGAATGATAGACTCAAGATTAAGTTAGATGAATGTTGTATGGAGATAGATGAACTTGTAGAAAATCTTGAAGTATCTATGGCTAAGTCACAAGAAATCAAGAATGAGTTAGATTCTAAAAGTTTGGAGTATAGTGAGTTAGAACAGGAAATGGCTTCTTTAAAATAAGAAAATAAGGAGTACAAGGATAAGATCTACAGATTTCAGGATAGATCCAAGAAGGTTAAATTTCTCCTCGAATGACAAAGAAAACCAACAGATAAAACAGGTCTCGATTTTGTTGAGCCGCACAAGGAATAGGTTGTGGAATCTAGTAAGAGATTTCAAAAGAAAGAGAGTCCTATTGAAGAAAGTACTTCAGATAATGAGTCCATAAGTGATGAATACGTAGAAACATAAAATGATATTCAGACTAAGAAGAAGAAGTTTTCGAGACCCATGAAGTCGAATAAAAGAAAATTTCACGACAGATGTTATGCGTGTCACAGATTTGGTCACATGGCTGTACATTGCATGACTCAAAGGAAGAGAGTAAATGATAGTTTCAGGAGACGTAATTTCTTTCAAGGGTATTGCTACTCTTGTCAACAATTCAAGAACAAGGCAATTTTCTACAAGGCAAATAACAGGAACTAGGTTAGTCAGAACAGGCGAATTCAAAGAACAGTTATGCCTAATATTGTTACTTGGTATAAATGCAATAATGAAGGTCACCTAGCTAGATAGTGTAGAGCTGATCTTCTGAGATACAGGAACAGAAACAACAACATGAACAAGTCCAAGGATCAAGGCATGGATAAAAATAGGAATGATAACAAAAATAAGAAAAGTGATATGAACAGGTCCAAAGATACAGGTATGGATAAGAACAGAAATGATAAAATAAATAGGAACAGTAGTAATAACAGGTCCGAGGATCAGAATAGTGACAGGAATAGAAATACAAGAAAAGAATTCAAGAGAAGGCCCAAAAAAGAAATCTTAGACACTAATGATGATGAGTGTCTAATGGGAGTGTCACTCCCAACCCTATTTTAAATCACCTCATCAGGAGGTGAGGGAGGGACTAAGCTAAGAGGCTCATTCTTAGTCCCAATCCCCAAAGATGACCCTTTTCCATTGATGACAAAGGGGGAGAGATTTAAGTAAGGGGGAGAGTTTTCAAGTGAAAAGGAAAGTTTCAAGTCAAGAGGAGCAAAACTTGAAGAGATTGATTTCAGTTTTGGCTCTTAAAAGATGTGTTTTAGTTAAGGGTTGCCATCAATGAAAAAGGGGGAGATTGTTGTCAATTTTGGGTACCTTGAGTACATTGCCTTTGCCTAAGTTTAGTTGTTGTCATTGATGTCAAGGAGCTATTGGTAGTTGTTGTTTTTGATGTCAAATAGTTCTTGGAGCAATTTGTTTTTATGTCTAAGGATGTGTTTTGATGGAGGTTTCAGATGGTCAGTAATTCTCCAAGAAAAATTAGAGTAGCCCAGTTGCCAAAAATCCAAAAAAAGATAAGTTAGAAAAAGTTTGCAGGCTACTATAAAAACCATTGTGATTTCACGACATGTTTGAGGAGAGAGAAAGTTTGGCCAAAAGTGTCACGATTTCGTGACATGCAGGAAGGCAAAGGCAAAGCAGGT
Source organism: Wollemia nobilis (assembly GCA_028583015.1). Classification (NCBI taxonomy): domain Eukaryota; kingdom Viridiplantae; phylum Streptophyta; class Pinopsida; order Araucariales; family Araucariaceae; genus Wollemia; species Wollemia nobilis. The sequence continues at coordinate 1,594,408 of JAQPPZ010001934.1, read as the reverse complement.
AAAAGTGTCACGATTTTGTGACATGCAAGAAGGCAGAGGCAAAGCGGGCAAAAGTGTCGCAATTTCGCGACATGTAGGAAGGTAGAGGCAAAGCGGGCAAAAGTGTCATGATTTCATGACATGCAGGAAGGCAGAGGCAAAATGGGAAAACTGTCATGATTTCACGACAAGTTGAGTTGGTAGCGTTGAGTTGCAGAAAGTGTCGCGATTTCACGACAAGTTGAGTTGGCAGTGTTGAGTTGCAGGAAGTGTCGTGATTTCACAACAAGTTTTGAAGAAGTTGTACGGATGCAAAAAGTGTCACAATTTCACAACAGGTTGAGTTGGCAACTTGCAGTTGGGAAAATCATCGTGGTTTCATGACATATTCTAGTTTCACGAGCAGTTGGCAAGAAAGAGCTTAAGGCAGTGAAAGCGTCGCGATTTCGTGACATGTTTCATTTTCACTAGTGCAAACCAAGAAAAGGATGAAGAAGCAAGAGGTGTCGTGATTTCGTGACAGAGTTTCTGATGACATCAGCAAAAGGCAAAGGCGTTGCAATTTCATGATAGTAGCAGAGAAGAAGGATTTGAAGTCCAGAGCATCATGATTTCACGACAAGAATCATGATGATGTCAACAAGAGGCAAAGGTGTCAATATTTCGCAACAGTAGCAGAGAAGAAGGCTTTGAAGTCCAAAGCATCATGATTTCATGACAAGATTCATGATGATGTCAACAAAGGCTGTAGTGTTGTGATTTTGCGACAACAAACCAAATAAGGTGTATGGCAGACAAAGGCATAGCGATATTGCGACATGTTTGAGTTTCACGCGAGAAAAGCTATAGAACAACAGAGGCGGTTGAAGCCGACGAAGTTAACCTTTGTCGATGAAGTGTAAGGTTTTACAGCCGACGTGTTAGAAAGTTGAACAGCCGACTAAAGAACAAGATTTCATCCTAAGATTGTGAGTATTAAAGGAGGACTATTTGAGCAATTTTGTGTATCGATCGATGTGTGCATTCGAAGAGTGACATTCATAGAGTTAGTACGACAAGTGAGGTTCGATCATCAAAAAAGTAGAGAGCGAAGTTCAACTGCAGCATTAGAGTGCATTTCACTGAATCTTCTAAGTGTCAAGGTCCATGTTGTTGTATGCATGAAGAATGTGTTATTGTTTATGAGAAGACTGAGTGAAGAGGATTCTGTGGTGATTGCGACTGTGTTCGCACAGTCTGTGTAACAGAAAGAAAAGTGCACGAAGTAGATGCTGCTGAAATTGTGAACGGTTGTGAAGAACGAATGGTGATCAAGTGCTACTGTAAGTTGAGAAGAGAGTGCTACTGTAATTTAAGAAGACTGTGCTATTGTAGTTGTGCAAACAATGAAAAGTTGTTTTCCAACCAAGTGCCAAAAAGAACAAAGGAAGAGGACAGAATTGTGCCAGACTGAAGGACTGTGTTTTGGTGTAGAAAAGAGGACCAGCTTGCTATGACAGAGTTGAGGATAGATATCTCCAGCCAGAGCAGGGAAGATAGGTGTCTTCTATGGAAATAATTCCACTTGCTAAGGGCAAAAGAGATAGAGGTCTTCTAGAGGATCACTAGCAAAGCAGAATTAGGGGAAGGTGTCTCCTTTGAGTTGAGGCTCATAAAAATTGTAATCAAGAAGGATTCCCAAAGGTTTTGATATAACTTTTAGAGAAAAAATTTTATCCGTGGAGTAGCCCACCTTGGGTGAACCATGTAAATTGTTGTCTCATTGTGGATTGCTTCTTGTGCATTGTTTTACTGCTGTTATTACTGCTATCTTATTCTGCATGTTAATGGTTTGAAAGTTGTATTAATAGATAAAGTTAAAAGAGGTCTTATATTGTTCACCCCCCTCTCAGTATAAACTTGTGTTCTTCAGATATTTGAGGAAGAGCGGATACGCTTCCCGAGGAGGAAGTAGATGACATGCTTCCCAAGGAGGACGCTAGGTATAGGTGGGAGAAGAGTGTAGCTTTAGTTGGGTATTCTTCCCAAGATGACATCTTTCATTTTGTTTGTATGTGACACATTTCATTTTGTTTATAGGTTATATAATGCAGACTGAGACCCAAACCCTAAGAGCACATAGACCAATACTGAAAGCACATAGACTGAGACCTTGAGAGCACATATACCAAGTTCGATTCATGGAAAAACATGTGGCGGTTGACTAGAATGACTACGTGGTAGTTGATAGTGTGATGTGGCAACTGACTAGATTGACTATGTGGCAGTTGATGGTGTGACATGGTGGCTAACTAGAATAACTACATGGTATTTGATGGTGTGACATGGTGGTTGAATAGACTGAATACAAGGCAGTTGATGGTGTGACATGGTGGCTGATTAGACTGACATGGTAGTTGATTATGTGATATGGCATTTGTTGAGTGGCTAGCATTGCAAAAGGGTGATCAACCTGATTTCTAGAAGGTAATCGATATAATAAGCAACATATTTTGATTTAAAAAAATGGCGAGTGCACCACTTTGGTGCATGTGGGACAATACTCATGTATTTTTTTCTTCCATTTTTATTTGGTAAAAAAAATTAACACGCATCCAAAGTTTAATTTCATTCATAGTGGCAGCTCAAACGGTTTACTACTCATTGTAAGGTGCTCGTTTGGGCTAGATCATAGGGTCAAATCCCCCTCCCACCATGCCAGGTTATATTTTTTTTGCCTTATTCTTGGTGCCCTCTTTAATAAAGACCAGTCCCCTCCTTTTTAATTTCCATCAGCACTAGTGGCCACATTGATCGCGTGGCTAGTTTGAAGGCACTCGGGTAGAATTGGTTTGCGGTTCAAATATCCCTGGGGTGAATTAAGCGCAAGTTTTTTTTGCCTAAGAATTTTTTTTTCTGCCTCCATTTTTTGATGTTTTTTTGGTGATAATTTTTTGCCAAGCCACAAGTTTTTTTTGGCAACTTTTGTGAACCATTTTATGTCCAAGGAGGGCATTAATTTTTTTTTCTACCACACCACCAGAGGATTTCTTTAAGCAAATATTTTTTTTCTTCCTTTCAAGCAATTCTAGAGCAATAAGTTTTTTTTCCTAGCATTTTGAAAGGGTAACAACACAATTTTTTCTTCTTTTTTTTTGCAACAAAAAGGGGGGATCACAAAAGCATTCTATTTGCAAAATTCTAAGACAAAGGGGGGAAGAAAAATTATTGATTTCAAAAGCATTTATGGAAGTGAATATCTTCATTGTAAAATTGGGATTGTAATAGGTGCATTTTTGGTGGAAATCGACACCTAGAGTGTTTAAAATTTTGTGGGCACTTGTGATTATTTTTGCATTAAAATTTCCTGGTTTCTTGCATTTCAATCATAAAGTAAAATATACAAAGCACATAAAAGACCCCAAATTTTGATATTCACTCCATTTTTATATCCTAATTCTTTTTTATTATTTGGCTTAAACTCCTCCAACTCATTATCCTTTTCCTAAGGGTTTTGAGGCAGGTGCCATCAATCTTATTGAATTCTCTTTAAATATTGCCTAAGTTTCACATATTGTTATGCTATTATATACTTATAGTCTCCCTCACATAAGGGCGGGTATATATAGATAAGTTTCGATATAAATTTTTGGTAGGTATAAATAAAGGGAGACCATTTGGTGTTATAAGAAACCTTCATAATGGCCTCTATCCATAAATATCTATTAGATTCACAGTTGCCGAAAGGTTCTAACTTTGCACCATGGAAGAATAAGATGTGAGCTATTCTTCAAGTGGAAGATTTATGGGATGTAGTTATTGGAACTACAAAACACCCTAGAACATTAGGAGAAAATCAAGATGCTTTTGATAAGAAGGACAAAAGATGTCTCATATTTATTCTGCTTGCTACTACAGATGAGGTCCAACCTCATATCTGTGATGCCAAAACTAGTAAGGAGGCTTGTAACACTTTTCTTACTATTTATAAGGATAAGAATCAGTCCACTATTCTACACCTTCAAACTCAACTACATACACTTAGTATGAAATCTAGTGAAATAGTGGACCTATTCCTATGTAGAGTAGTAGAATTGAAAACCAAATTGAATGCTATGGGAAAACCAGTGGATGATGCTCTCTTGACTTCTATCATCTTGAGAGAATTACCAGATTCCTATAAGATGTTGATAACCTCACTTCATGTATCTGGTCGACATGTGTCTTTTGTAGAATTAGTGAATTTGCTGCAAACTAAAGAGGTAAATCAATTTCAAAATGATGAAGTGCTAGATAATACCATATACACCAAACAATGGGGTAAGAAACATAGTTAGTTTCAAAAAGGAGGATATTCATCAAAGAGAAAAGGGAAACAACATAAACATAAAGATAAACAATATTGCAATATTTATGATATGAATAACCATGACACCAATAGGTGTTGGTTTAAGAAAAAAAATAGAATAACCAAGATCATAAGAAGAAGAGCAAAAGAAAATACAAACCACTGAGGAAGAATAAGCCACCCAAGGGGAATGTTTCTTATGTCGAATCAAACTTTGACTTCAATTCTATTGAATCAGACTTAGACTCAGATTCTGAGCGAGCACACAAGGTGCTCATAACTCGTACTTCATCTCAATAGATAGATGTAGTGTGGTATATTGATTCAGGTTCTAGTAAGCACATGATTGGAGACCGATCATGGTTTAAAACATTTGAGGAAAATGAAGGTAAGCCTGTAATAATAGCAAACAATCAAACCTACCAAGTGAAGGGTAAAGGTGATGTTTTTGTCACTCTTCTAGATGGCAAATGTCAGATTGAGAAAGTGCTTTATGTTCCTAGATTAGCTAACAATTTGTTGTCAGTCCCTTAGATCTTGGATTGAGATATGGATGTTATGTTCAGTGTTGAGAAAGGTAAGAAGAGATGTTTTATAACCAGAAGAGGAAAACATGTAGCAAAAGGATCATACAAGCATGACTTGTTAATTTTAGATGTCATTTCAATGTCTCATGTTGCTCTAGTAGCAACTACCAAGGAGGCTACTTCTCTATGGCACATGAGATATTGGCATCTAATTTTAGGTTATTTTCTTGAGTTGAGCAAATATGAGATGGTGAGAGGTCTTCCCAACCTTTTATCCACATTGCCAGTGTGATAAGATTGCTTAGTAGGTAAGAAACATCGGGTACCATTTGAAGTTAGCTCTTCACGAGCTAAGAAGCCTTTGGAGTTGGTACACACCGATCGATATGGTCCTATGACAACCAACTATGGTGGAAAGAGGCATTTTCAATTATTTTGGATGATCACTCATAGAAGATGTGGGTTTTCTTCCTTCAATTGAATTTAGTGGTATTTTTATACTTTCAATAGTTCAAGAAGCTTTTTGAGAAGGAGATAGGATGTTTCATAAAAATCCTCTGCTCAGATCGAGGGGGAATATACCTCCAAGGGTTTTTCATCATTTTTTAATGAACATGGGATTAAGAGATAGCTGAATACCACCTATACTCCATAACAAAATGGAGTTGCTGAAAGCAGGAATCATTCCATTATAGAAATTGTTCGATGTATGCTTGCAGGAGCACACCTTGAGCATGAGTATTGGGCAAAAGTAGTTAACACAACATCATACCTCCTAAATAGAGCACTCATAAGAGCTCTACAGGGTAAAACTCCAAAAGAAGCATAGAGCGCCCTTAGATGAGAAACCCTCCATTTCTCATCTAAGGGTTTTTGGATGTAATGCATTCATGCACATACCAAAATAGAAAAGGAAAAAGTTATTTGACAAGACTCTAAAATGTATCTTTCTTGGTTATGATGAACATTCAAAGGGATATCGATTGATATATCCTATGCCCAAGAAGATACATATAAGTAGAGATGTGGTATTTGATGAAGTTTTCACATCAAATAACACTTCTACAACTATATACCTTGAGTAAGATGAGCCTAAGAAAGAGACTCCACCACATCCTCATATCAAGATTCCAAAATGGTTTACCAGTACATTGAGAGATTCCAAGTTGACATCACTTCCAAATCTAACTCTAGATCAACCTTGTACTTGTAGTATGATTCAGTAAAAGAGAGCAGAGGTATCAATTTTAGAGGTTGACGAGCTTTGCCAATAATTTTATGGACTATCTGTAGATGCAGAGGAAAATAGAGAAATAGATATGGAATATGAGAGGGTTTATATGACAACATTGGATGAAAATGAACCCACAACAGTTTAGGATGCCCTTAGTGAGCCTCATTGGAAGGCTGCTATGGAAGCAAAACATACCTCTCTCATGAAAAATCATACATGGAAGCTAGTTAATCTACCTTTAGGAAAGAAGCCCATTGGCTGCAAATGGGTATTCAAAGTGAAGTATAAGGTAGATGGTACTATTGATAAGCATAAATCCCATATTGTTGCCAAGGGCTATGCTCAGAAAGAAGGCATAGATTATGAAGAGCATTTTTCCTGTACTACAAAAATGACTACCATTTGAGTACTTTGTGCCATGGTAGCTTAGTTTGGGTGGAAGTTACATCAAATGGATGTAAAAAGTGCTTTCTTGAATGGTGACCTATAAGAAGTGTACATGATCCAACCAGAAGGATTTGTTGTTGAAGGGCGAGAATAGAAAGTTTGTAATTTGATCAAATTCCTTGTATGGGTTAAAACAAGCTCCACAAGCTTGGTACATCAAAATAGATAGTCACCTAGTGCAGCATGGTTTCCAAAGAATTCCTTTCGATGCAAATATCTATATGAAGAACAATGGTTCTGACATAGTGATTTTTGTTCCATATGTAGATTATCTGATCATAAGAGGGAGCTTAGAGAGTATGATTGATGCAGTAAAATATGATTTGAAATGATATATCTAGGACTTCTTCACTATTTTCTTGGTTTGGAAGTGACTCAAAAAAAGCATCATATCAAAGTCACATAAAATAAGTATGCCAAGAAATTGATTGATAAATATCATATGACAAACTATAAGTCTAAGGCAACTCCAATGGAGTCTAGACTCAAGCTATCTCGATATGATCAATCACCACAGGTAGATGGCACTCTATCATCAAATGATTGGGAGTCTCATATATCTAAGAAATGCCAAACCAGATCTCAGTTTTACTATGGGTTATATTTCAAGGTTCATGTAGGAACAAAAGGTGAGTCATTGGAAAGTAGCAAATAGAGTTCTTCATTATATCCGTGGTGCTACAAATTTTGGCTTAGAGTACAAAAAGAATAGCAAATTCTATCTACAGGGATACACATACTTAGACTATGTTGGATCCATTGATGATTGAAAATCAACTTCTGGATACAGTTTTCATCTTGGATCTGGTCCTGTCTCTTAGCATAGTAAGAAGCAACAAGTGGTTGCTATATCATCTATAGAGGTAAAATATTTGTGTAGCCAGTGGAGCAGTATATGAGATAATATGGTTAATTCACATTCTTATAAACATGGGTCTTCTAAATAATATTCCACTTCATTTGTTCTACAAAAATCAAAGTGTTTTGAATATTATCAAGAATCCAATATTTCATAATTGTACCAAACACATTGACACTCAATGTCATTTCATTCATGATGAAGTTCCAAAGCATCACATACAGCTCCATTACATTCCCACTAATGAGCAAGTTGTAGATATTTTCATGAAGGCATTTGCATGTGTTAAATTTTAATTATTTCACCATGCTTTATGTATTTGTCAATAATGTAATAAGGGGGGATGTTAACATAATTAGTATATTACATTATTTAGTGCTACTTTATTAAGCAGTTCGGGTGGGTAGTTGTTAGTTGGTTGAACCAACTAACCAACTCATATATGTATTTAACCCAATATCAATTCAATTGGGCTTGTTGCTTGGATATGTGATTTTCTCTCTAAATTCATCAATTTAGGTCTCTTACCATATCCTTCTCTAAAATGGTTATTGCTTACTTCTATTCCATTGTCAACCTCTCAACTTGGTTGGATTTTGAATCTCTAGCCTACGAGTTTTGATTTTCCATGGTTTCCAGTACTTGTCTTAACTAGTCTTGAAACTCAAAAACTATAGTAGTAAGTTACTCTATTCCTACATTGGAAACTTCTATATCCTCATTCTGGATCTCTTATTTGAAATTGCTTTTTCGAGTATATCTAGGTGGAGGTTTTGTCATTTTGGCCTTGGGTGGCATCTTGATATGGTTTCCACCATAAAAAGAGTTAGGTTATAGTTATCCCTGAACTGAATAACTAACTTGACCACAATACAAAGTCATTTTGCTAATAATTAGAGGTCTAACTAGGATGAGGTTCCTAGGTGAGGATATATCATCAATACCAAAGCCCATACTAAGGTATCTTTAATATCCACACTTCCTCAAAATAAATTCCATTAGAACCTAATAGCAAAGATACTAGGTTACTCCAACCTTTAGCTTATTCCCAAGTGAGCCTCTTTGGAGATCCTCGAATATCTTCTACAACACATAAGAAGCTCTATACCCTTGAAAGTAGAGCTTTGATACCAAATATAACACCCAAAAATAACACGAAACAAGAAAAACATACAAACAAAAGAGAAAAAGTTTATCTATAATTTTTTTTGACTAAGGAGAAGGATTCATAAATCCTTACCCAACCTTAGACCGAATTACTATTTGATATCCCCTAAGTTTCTCAAGAACTATACCACACAATATTCCCTTCATGCAAGTTCATCTACACAAGCCTATCTTATGTTGAGCATATAAGTCCATCTCTCTCATTGATCTTGATGATCTAGACTTACATCCTTCAATAATTAGAAGGTGTACACACATCTTCATATCCACACAAGCCGTTATGTGTGGTATACTACGTGTACTATGAGTTAAGCTATCAATCTTGTCTAATGATAAGCTATATTAACTATGGTACAATATTCCAAACATAATCACTAATCTCCCTAAGGGGGTATCTAACATTTAGGGTATCCTCTAAGTTCACCTAGAAATTACTAATGATTCATTATTTTTATCACATAAGAGCATTAAAGATCTAGATACTAGATCTAAAAAAATGAATTTCCCAACAACAAGAATAATCAAAGTGTAAAGAAAAAATCACCAAATATACATAAATTAAATATTTAAATGCAATAATTATATGGAACAACAATCACAAGCACGAGAAGAATATGAAAAATCCAAAAACTTAGTTATATTCCATTGATAACATACACCTATAAATAGGTATTTACAAGACATGAATAGATAAGAGTGCATTCAATGATAACAACAACTTAATCCTTACAACAAATAACATTTATTAATTCACACACCTAATTTTCTATCATTCCTCCGCACTAAAGAATCATTGGTTTCCAATGCATATAAATGTGGAAGAGAAAGAAGGAAAAATAGCTAGAAAAATGAACTCCTGTTACAAGTTAAAATAACAACTTTTTACAAGGCTACATGAAACCAAAATCTTACAGTGTATCTGAGTCAGGTGTGGAAAATGCTCTCCAAAAACTGTAAACACTACTATACTTGCGGACAACTAAAATTGGGTCCCTCAAAACAATAGAAAATAGCAACAAGTGGTACAAGAAAGAAGTTGAAGAAAAATATCTCGAACTACGTGCCAAAATATGCCAGTTGGAAATTGTGGATGCATTAAATTTTTGGTTTTGAATTTTGGGCCACGTGCATTAATGAAATGTAGTGAATGAAAATGACCACATAAATGCATTGAATGAAAGGCAACAACATGGAAATGCATTTAATGAAAGCAGCATTGAAATGCATTTATGAAAACAGTGCGTAAATGCATTAAAAGTTGTGTGGTTTAAGGAATGATTTAATGAAGCAGTATAATGAATGCATTAAATGGATTAAATTGTAGTGGAATAAATTAAATTAAATTAAAACTAATTTAATTTAATTTATTTTATTTAATGGTTGTTTTGATGGTTGGGCCGCATTAATGAAAGGTGGATGCGGGCAAAATTAAAAATGGGTAATGAATGCATTAATGAAAATGGGTATGGAATGATATGGAACAACAATCACAAGCACAAGGAAAATATGACAAACCTAAAAAATTATCTATATTCCATTGACAACATATGCCTATAAATAGGCATTTACAAGACATGAACAGATAAGGGTGCATTCAATGATAACGACACCTTAATCCTTACAAAAACTAACATTTATTAACTCACACACCTAACTCCCTATCAAATAATCTGAATAAAGAAGTACTAAACATAGTAGTTGCAATGTCCATTCAGATACATAAATAAGTATGGTACACCCCATACTTTCCATGATACTTTACATCCATTTTATTGGGAAAATCTCCCCACAATATAATCTAATGCATAAAAGAAAATATGTAAGGTAGAGATCAAACTTATGAATTGGTCCATCTATTGATTCTATCCTTCTCGCTCTTCCATCGATCAAGTGAGGATATTAGAGGATCAGGACACTCATGGATCCGGATAGACATGCTTCTATATGCACTTACTTAACTCATTACCAAATTGTAACTATAAAAATAACCCAAGCAATTCAACTTACTAATGCATAGTATTAATCATGGAAACTACCCTTTCCATCCCTCCCCCTTAGTCAACTTGAGGGAGTCAGTCAACCATGCATCAAATCATGCATGCTACTTGTAATTAAATGAACAAACCTTCTCAATAATTAAAGTCCTATACTCTTAATTGCTAAGAACTAGGTTCACACATCTCATTATTCAAGCAACTACCTTAATTCCCAATAAAAAATTCTTCATTTCATAGCATAATGTACCATACCCTTAAACTACCAAATAACCTTCATTCATTTTATTTCATAACATAAGGTCCTGTACCCTCAAATTACAAAATAACCATCATTCATTTTATTTTATAACATTAGGTCCCATACCCTTAAAATACAAAATAACCATCATCCATTTCATTTCATAACATAAGGTCCCATACCCTTAAATTACAAAATAACCATCATTCATTTTATTTCATAACATAATATCCCATACCCTTAAATTACAAAATAACTATCATTCATTTTATTTTATAAAATAAGGTACCATGCCCTTAAATTACAAAATAACCATCATTCATTTTATTTCATAACATAAGGTCCCATACCCTTAAATTAAAAAATAACCATCATTCATTATATTTCATTACATAAGGACCCATACCCTTAAATTACAAAATAACCATCATTCATTTTATTTCATAACATAAGGTACCATACCCTTAAATTATACAATAACCATCATTCATTTTATTTCATAACATAAGGTCCTATACCCTTAAATTAAAAAATAACCATCATTCATTTTATTTCACTAAGATCTACCATTTAAATTAATGAGCAGTAAGTAGAGCTTTCACACAATCATTATCATAAAATCTATTCTTTAAATAATGAACAACACCTAAAGCTTCTACACCTCATTACTTTTAAAACCTGACATTTAAATGATAAGCAACACTTAAAGTGTCTTATACACCCGTGGATAGGAAGATGACAAACCTTCAATAGATGGGTTAATGCATCCCAACACATGGGAGGAGACACAGGGTAGCCAAAGTTCAGTAGGAGTGGTTTCTACCTTAGAAGCACCAGAGAAGGTGATACACACGCACCTACAACATTGCTAGTCACCATGATAGGTAGATCATTTTTTGTGCTGATGGTATCTGAGGTGACTTCCCTTCTGACTGTGACTTCAATGGGAGGGTTTACCTATGATGCTTCTTGACTGGATTTCTTATAACACACCTAGCCAACCACCCATGATAGTGGTAAGGTGTTGATGTCATTCCATATATCCTTCCTATAGAGGGACGAAGACCACACTATAAAATAGGGGTTAGACACAACCTTCCAATGGACGTAGTCATACTACCATCATAGTGGCTAAACACATAGTATACAGAGTACATAGCCATTGTAGTGGCTAATACAACACCTCAAAGGATATATCCATACTACATTTGTATTGGCTAACATATAATATACAAAGGTTGTATCCATACTTCCTTTATAGTGGCTAACACAATGCCTCAAAGGACCTAGCCATACTGCCTTCGTAGTGGGTAACACAATGCCTCAAAGGACGTAGTCATATTGCCTTTGTAATGGCTAACACACAATATACAAAGGATGTAGTCATACTACCTTTACTTTGGCTAACACAATTCCTCAAAGGATGTAGCCATACTACCTTTACAGTGGCTAACACACATCATACAAAGGACATAGCCATACTGCCTTCGTAGTGGAAAACACACAACATACAAAGGATGTAGCCACACTTCCTTCATAGTGGCTAACATACAACATACAAAGGATGTAGCCATACTACCTTTGTAGTGGCTAACATAATACCTCAAAGGATATAGTCATACTTCCTTCATAGTGGCTAACACAACACCTCAAAGGACGTAGCCATACTGCCTTTGCAGTGGCTAACACACAACATACAAAGGACGTAGTCATACTACCTTCATAGTGGCTAACACAATGCCTTAAAGGACATAGCTATATTGACTTTGCAATCATTAACATACAACATACAAAGGACATAGCCATATTGCCTTTATAGTGGTTAACACAACACCTCAAAGGACGTAGCCATACTACCTTTGTAGTGGCTAACACATAGTATACAAAGGATGTAAAAAGAAATAACAACAACAACTCTAGATGAACCAACCTAGATCACCTATGCCGCTCACATGGACGTTCGCTAATCTTTGCTCTTCTTAGTTTCTTTGCTCTCCTCTCACTACTTTGCTCTCCTTTGCTTCTTTGCTCTCCTTTGCTGCTTTGATCTCCTTTGCTCCTACTTTCCATATGCCAATCTCCTTTTGCTTTACTCCATATGCACCTTCTTTTTTCATCAATCCATGTCCTTGCCTATCCGCTATTACTTCTCGACCACCTTTGATAGGTGGTAGGACAGGCATGCTTCCCCCTCTTCCCAAGGTGATTGCCATAAAGATATTTCCCTTCACGTAAGGGAGCTTCATGCAACTTGACCTAGTTGGGTCTTCAAAGGGCAACCCAACCCATTCGATTGAGTTTCCTCTTTTTGCATTTACGGCTTAGGTTGATCGTCAGGTGAGCAACGACTTCATAGACTTTCCATGGTAAAGTCCTTACCTTGGGGCTCCAAAAGATATGAATCATTTTTCTTTTTTTTTAATATTTCAAAGGAAGTTTTCCACTAAAATCCGTTGGCTAAATTGATTACTTCTTGCTTGCTAGTACTATTTGAATAAATCAACCCTTTTTATATAAAAATAACATCTACGAGCATATTTTAAAATGACCAAATGCTCAAATGAGATCTTTGCTTAAAATAATTATTCATTTTAAATAATATCTTCTCGCTTTTAAATAAATCAAACATTTATTTAAATAAATATTTTTTTGTTTGTTTTTCAAATAAATCAAACATTTATTTAAACAAATATCTTTTTGTTTTTCAAATAAATCAAACATTTATTCAAACAAATATATTTTTGTTTTTCAAATAAATCAAACATTTATTTAAACAAATATTTTTTTGCTTTTTAAATAAATCAAACATTTATTTAAATAAATCTCTTTTTGCTTTTAAAATAAATCAAACATTTATTTAAACAAGCACACATTTATTTAAACAAGAAGTTGTAAAGAAAAACTATTTACTCTATGTTCACTAATTATCAAGATTAACAATGCTGAAGTAGAGGAAAATCTTCCAAGTGCATCAAACAAAGAGGGAGTCTTTTCATAAATCTAGTCACCTGTCTCAGCCTCTAAAACTTACGATAGCTACTAGTCCATTAGTCCGGGGCTCAAAGTGGTTATATATTGATGATTATCCTGAACCGAATGCATTCCTATATGAAGGTATCTATCTGTGTTACCTTTGAGTCGCCTTATCATCATATCCCCTTCCTCAGGTACTCTTGTCTCTGGTGGGTGACTTAATTCTTTTCACTCTCAAGAACACCTGATCCTACACATTGGCAATTTATTAGCAATATCATATCCTTTACTACCTATTTATTATTGTGAGGTTGTTTAATTGCAAAAAATTGAGTATTAGTCACATTTGTTAATACATTGTTTTCTTTCATGTTCAAAGGTCCATATGGGAGAGTCATGACATTAAATTTAGATTCATAGAAAAATTATCTCCTTCAAAAAATTTTAGTCAAATGATGGGAGGATTTATTTATACTATTAGTCCCTCAATAATTTATATTAAATTTATAAAACCCTATAAAAAAATTAATCTATTATGTATTATTGATAGCTAAATCTATTCTCAGATCCTATTTCTACTTAGATTTGATAAGACATGCAACTATTTTGCTATATTTTAACAATTTCATGTTTGAGTATGCCTATGTCTTCTAACAACATTCCATATATCTAAAATATCTTTGATATTTTTTCATTATTTCTTGCAAGAACTAAGTGTGCCAATCCACATTCTTGTTATATTTGTGTATCTATTTTTAGTCTAGCTGGTGTATATTTCCATTTTTGGCATTTTTCTCTTTTTCACAGATTTTCTTGATTTCTCAGATTTCTAATTTTTTGGAGCTTCCTACTTTTTTGAGATAAAAATTTATCATCTCCAAAATTCTAGCACAAATAGCCTATCAAAATTCCAATGCATGGTATTTGTTAAAACTTTGGCATATAGGATTTGCTAGAATATTGGTGATCATGGTTTATCAACATTCTAGCACATAAAGACTATTGAAATTTTAGCACTCTTGTATTAGCATTCTAGAATAAAATATCACCTAAAAAGCTAAAATTCTATCTTCCAAGTTCCAAAAAGCATCCTACACTTAAGTTAGCTATTATATTTCTACATCAATACATCCTAATCCACTAATTATCCACACATAAGGGAATAAGAGGTGTTACTTTTCTCAATTGTATAGGATATTTTATGGTCCCATAATTGGATGTCCATTGCTTTAAATGAGTAGATTTTACATTTAGGGGTAACAAGGCACATGACAAAGCATGAACATATTCTACAAAAGTACAAGCATTCAAAAAAGTGTGTTGTTATTATAGATGACTCTTATTTCTAGGTTGCAAGATGTGGAGATATCAATATTGGATCTTCTTCTTTTGATGATGTACTTCATGTTTCTAATATTGGCCCTAAAATCTTATCTATTTAACAAATTACTCAATGAGTAAAAATATAGAATATTGGATGTATCATTGGGTAATTAAGGATATAGACATGGGATTTAAAACTATTACTTCTGTCCATTATGGTGAGTCACACGAAATGTATAAATTAGAAGAAATAATTACTTTTTTTGTTTCTCATCCTAATAAGAAATATTTTGTTGCACAAATATATAAATAAAGAGGAATAAAAAGAGATGTAGGAGAAAAGAGAAAGAAAGTCTAGATATGTTGATTCAAAGCAAAAAAATGGAGGAATTAGATAACTCTAAAACAATTTTTTATAATATACTTTGCTGAGAATTTCAGACCAAATTTCAAGGCTCATTTCATTGTGGCAGAGAATAGCATTGGAGGTTTGATTTTTCAAGGCTCATTTCAATTTGTTAATATATGTGTGTCTGTGTACATGGCATGGATATTTAATTTAAAAAAAAAAAAACACACACTAGAACAAGTTTATAGCCCAAGGAATATGCATAAAAAGTGCCTAAACCCATGATATTTCATTTCCCTCCTTTGATGTACCAAATCACAATGATAATGGTTGGTAGCCTTCAAATAAAAAATTCAGTTGGTTTAATTAATAGGTCAAGATTTGAGGATCATGTTTAAGCTACAAGCATGTACTGATTCAATTGTATTTTTATCATCTTGATAGTTAAGCAAACAAATGTGTAAGCCTAGATTTTCACATTGAGAGATCTTATTTTAAACCACATTTTGCCCACAAATTTATGAGAACTAACCTTATTCTCAATAATCATTGGTTTAATTCTCTATATTTCTCGCTACACCCGCCATTTGTTACACATACCACTATCATATAATTTCCTACCATGGTATATTAACCTCACCTCACTTGGGGCATACTAACTAAAGTGGCACTATGCAAATACCTAGATTAGGATTTCTAAAAAAAATTGTAACTTGAATTTCAACTAGAGAGTTACTATTACATAAAAGGCTCAACAATAAATTTTAATCAGGGTATTACTTAAGCACTCTTCACTATGTTTATTAAAAAAATTGAATTTAAGAGTATTTTTAAGGAATTATTATTATTTAAATTTAAAAACTAAATTTAATAATTTCTAAAGTTGTGTAACATTACAAATCCAATTTAAATGGTACCAAAAATCCTCTTGTAAATATAATATTTACTATTAGAAATTTTTTTCTTTATTCTTATTATAATTTTAATTTAACATATTTATAATATTATAATATACTATTTTCTATTTAACTTATAATATGGAGTTGATTACCGTAGATGACCCTGATAATCAACTGAGGAGCTTTTATTTAGATTTTTTCAACCATTTTAGAGATATATAATATTATGGACATTCTCGAATTCTTGTTTAGGTCCATTCATTATTCCACTGAAAACTATAGAAAAAAGAAAGGGGATGATCTCCCTTCCCACCAAGGGTTATTCAAGGTTATCTATTATCATCTCCTTTCCCACAACCTTGCCACTCCCTTATCCAATCCAGGTCCTTCTGTGTATCCCCCATTGATAACTTTCCTCCATCTGAGGATACCCCTGAGGAATATGAATCCTTAACCCCTTTGTCAATTCCTGAAAGGAAGAGGAAATCGATCGGTTCTGATAGGGATGAGGAAGCATCCAAAGGAAAAAATCCTAAAATTGAAGAACATGTGGGTGCTATGAGGAATTCAATCCGTCTCTGTAAGAATATGTGTATGAGCCAAAGCTTGTTCTAGATGGTGGAATCTGATAAGGACGAGGACTTCACTAAGGAGATCCTATAGAATTTGGTTATTTGAGCTGTATCCATGATAATTGTTCAATCCAAGGAGTTTTAGGCAACTCTAAAAGAAATGTGTAATGCATTACATTTGATATTTTTTAGTAAATCCTTCAATAAATCCAACGCAAAAAAATTGAGGGAGAAAATTAAGCCAAAGGAGACTCTCTTTGGGATGAAAGATAGCAACAAGGAAGAAGTCAAGGATGGTGGCAAGGATGTTGCCTAAATTGTAATGCTAAGGATGGGTTCAAGGTTTCACCTAAGGATGGAGGTTGTTTTATCTTGTTTTAGCTTGGGTGGTCTGGCTTTCTCTCATTTTTTATGTTATTTGGGTGTTTTTGGGCTGACGTCCTTTCCTTGCTATGTTACCAAAGTCCAACATGAGTCTATGCTATTTTTGTAACAAGGGTCCCGGACCCTTTCAAAACTTGTTTTAAATCAAATATATAATTTACTTATAAAAAATATATATCTATAATATTCAAATATTTGAAGGGCCTCGACTCTTAACATTGTTGCACCTTCAGAAGGAATTCATGCAAGGTTTAGGCCTAAAATTTGACAATCAACCTAGGTTGTAAACATTTTAAAATTGCATCGACCCTTTACTTACATTTAAATTTTAGTCTTACAAGTCAAATTTATAGATATAGATAGTATTAATGTATTCATTCAACCATACACACCTACACAAATATTTATTTTAAAATTATATTTTTGAAATAAAAATATATGTAATATGTATGTATAAATGAGTGGTACTTAGAAATAGGAGTGCATAAACATATATGATGTGTATTTTTAAAATATGGATGTACATGTGATGGACATATTAAAATGTTGAACTTCACCTAGTGCATATATATTTTGTTGGTAATTTGATAGGAAAATTACTCAAACATGGGCATTTGCTTGTCAAATTTCAAGCCTAATCGACTCCAATATGGAACTCGACCCAATTGTTGCATGCTTCTAGAGTCTAAAGTATATAAGTTGATTATCCAATCCTAGAATAGACCATGCATTTATAAATTGATATCTCGAAGCCAAGTTTATTTTCTAAAGAGGAAATATAAGTAAACTTGACTATCACATTGGTTTAATCTGGTAGAAATGTGTCATTTGCAAGAGGTCAAGGTGTTAATCAGATTAATGTATCATATCACACGCACACATAGAAAGTCTTTCTACAAGATATATTATTAGAAGTTTGCAATTTGACTATGATGAAGAACATGTGCTTATACTGAGAGGGGGGTGGACATTATACGATAATTTTTTTTTCTTTTCAACACATATGATAGCATTAGTAATATAAAAGCATTAAACATCACATAAAGCATCACACACATAAGAGACATGATTTAACGTGGTTCACCCAATGTGGGCTACTCCATGGAGAAAATCTTTTACTAAAATTTTCTCAACAAGTATCTTGGGAAACCTTCCCTATTACAATGTTTATGGACCTCTATCCAAAGGAGACACCAATCCCCTAATTAAGTTCATGGATATCTATCCATAGGAGACACCAATCTCCTTTGCTCTGGTTGGTGATCCTCTAGAATACTACTGCCTCCAATGCTCTGGGTTATGGATCTCTCTCCACTAAAGGCCTCTATCCTCTCTACCATGGGTAATGGATCTCTATCCATGAGAGACTACTATCCTCTGCTCTATCACCTCTAAAGCTCTACTTAATCTTTGTCTCAAATCTACACTAAACACTTTTCTTCGATCTAGCACAAATTTGCTCAATATCTGTCTCTATTCTATCACAAATATGTCCAAAAAGTCCTCTCAAAAACCTATCCAATCTGATCTCAAGTCTTCTCTAAGACTTACCTTAAATCTGCTCAACAAGTCCTCACTAGAACTTGTCCAATATGCTCTCAAATATTCTCTAAGACTTACCTCAAATCTGTCCAACAAGTCTTCATCAAGGCTTACCTTAACTTTGTCTAATATGATTGTAAGATTACACAGAAGCTCACACAAATCTATCCTTAAGCTTTCACAAAAGCTTCCTCAATTCTGTCCTTAAGTCCACCCTAGGACTTACTCAAATCAACCACTAGCTTTCACAAAAGCTTTTTCAAATTACTTACAAAACTTGCATACAAACTCAATTCAATCTCTTGTAGAAAACCTCTTTCAACTCAATTCAGAATATAGAACAATTTGTATTACAGAAATTAAACTATCACTTCAATACATTTCAATAAACTATTCTCAATCAACATAACCAATGAAAAAAAACTTGCTTGCAAATACTAGGTAAATGTTTCATCCAATGCTCTCAATAAATCTCACTTTGGAACTCAAACTCAACTCAAGATGATTCTAAAATCACATAACAATGATACTCATGATATTTTCATAAACCCTAGTTCAAGATAGTTTTCAAGTTCTCACTCAAGCATTCACCAATCATGCATATAAAGGCTTACTCAATAATGCTTATCAAACAAGGATATTTTCACTCCAACTTAGCATTCATAACATCCAACAATCACTCTCAAGGATAATGTGACCTTACCTCTTGTTTGAAGAAGATTTGATTTCAAACACCTGTCTCAATCATAATCAACTCTTTGCCAATCTCAATGATTAGATAGCAAATATCTATCCTTAATATTTTATTTCAAAAATATTTCACCAAGTAAAAATATCAAAAACTAACTATACCTTATTTCTCCTTTCAATATATTTTTTATAAAATTTATTTCAAGAAAAATATCTAACACCCTTGGCACACCTTATTACTCCTCTTATAAAATCTAAACACTCAAAAATAAAAACATAAAATAATGATAATACATACCCTTTTATCTCCCTTGTATAACTCACAAACCCTTTTAAAATATGTAATTTCCAATTAATAAAACCTTAGGAAATTAAAAATTAATTTCCACCTTTGCAATTTTCAGATGTAGCATTTAAACCTTAGCAATGTGAGTGCATACCTTAGACAATTCACCAAAAAGACCTCGAAAATTTTTGAACAAGCAACCCCTTCCTTCCAAGAACCTTTACACAGTGTGCACCCACCACATGGGCTACGTGCCTCCATGCAAAGGGAAAGGCAAGCACCTTCCCTTTGTTCTTCTCTGACTATGTAGACCAAAACTTCCTCTACATGCAAAACGAAGACCACAAGAATCGACCCCTTAACCTTGCACTTGCAAACGTCTTAGTGCAGCCTCTGGCTGCCAACCACATTGCCCAACACTTTGCAATGTGAAGTGGGCTCCCCACTTATTTGTCCCTTTTTATGCCTATTAAATTCTTTTAAAACACACACAACTATACCTCTTTACATTGTGCATGATTTTTTCTTTCATATATGGATCACATGGATGATAATTTGAAATAATAGTTGCCCCTTCTTATATGCAATGTGGCATGTGCTCAAGACGTAGATGATAATTTTAAATTATATTAATTCAAATTAATTAAAAACTTGTGCCCTTATAACCCTAACATTTAGGGCTTTTAAATTAAATCATAAATTAATTTATAATTAAATTATTATAATTAATTTAATAACTCTTAGAGTTAATCAAATTAAGTTATAAATTAATTTATAATGAAATTATTATAATTAATTTATATCTCTAGGTCTTGACCTTAAACCTTTCATATTATAATAAAATATTATAATATTTTTTTTTTGGGCCTTCCTATTTCCCTTTAGACCTCATCTGATGGCAATCCAATTACCTTTTACCATTTCCTTAACCTTTTTACTTTATGCTCCTCTTGAGGAACTGCTACCCCTGACCGAATGCTCTCCCCCTAACTCAAATATCTCCCCATTTGACATCAATGGCAAAGGGTCACCTTTGGGGCTTGAGGTTAAGAATGAGTCTCTTAGCTTAGCCCCTCCTCCACATCCTCTTGATGTGGTTAGTTTTGGGGTGGGACTATTACTCTAAATTTTTCTCAAAGATACTCAAAAGTCTATTTTAAAAGTGACTTAGTGAAAATATCTGCTATCCGCTCCTTTGTAGTAATATATTCCAACATGACTTTTTTTCCTGTCACCTGTTCTCTCAGAAAGTGATACTTGATCAAAATGTGCTTTGTCCTGGAGTACATCATTGGATTCTTTGAGATATTTACAACACTTGTATTATCACATAATATGGGAATAGGATGATCATGTTTTATATTGAAATCTTCTAGAGTTCACTTCATCGATAATACCTGCGTACAACTGGCTACTGCTGAAATATACTCTACCTCTGTTATAGATAAGGATACTGATGCATGTTTATTACTTATACAAGAGACTAAACAGTCTCAAAGAAAGAATGCTCCTCCACTTGTGCTTTTTCTATCATCAATGTTGCCATCCCAATCTGCATCTGTATAATCTGTGAGTGTGAAACTCACTTTTGGAATACCAAAGCCCAAAATCCATGGTCCCTTTTAGATATTTGAGAATCCTCTTTACTATTTCCACATGTGTTTCCTTAGGTGTTGCCTAAAAAATTGCCACTAATACCACTACATGCATGATATTTGGTCTTGTAGCTGTGACATACAATAAGCTACCAATCATAGATCTGTATAATTTTTTATTTTCTTATGGAGATTCATCATCTTTACTTAACTTACATCTTGTGGTCATGGGGGTTATTATTGGTTTGCAATATTCTATGTTAAATTTATTTAGAATTTTTTTTATATACTTGGTTTGTGAAATAAATACTCCTTTCTCTAATTCTAAAATCTAAAGTCTAAGAAAGAAGGACAACTCACCAAGCGTAGATATCTCAAATTCATTTTGCATGCTCTTTACAAATTCTTTATGTAGACACCTAAATTGTGTCATGCTTAGGGGATCTACTTACATAGACACACTCATAAGATTATAAGACATAATATTGGACTTTCCAAGCATCAATAGTGGTTCTCACCACTCATTTGGGGCCTTTTCAAGCCATCCAAGCTTGGCCACTCAAGCCAAGAGCGACCAGATCCTAGCTACTCAAGACTAGAGTGGCCAGACCTTAGCCACTGTAGATGATAGCAGCCAGATCTTAGCCATTGTAGAAAATAGCAACTAAGCCATAAGAAGCGGTTTACCGACAAACATGCCCAATATCAAGTGAAAGTGGTAGTTTGCATGCAATAAAGGTGAGTAGGAGTGACTTTGCATTCCTTTTCATGACCAATTCACATGGGAGGTTTGATTTTGCATTTAGACTTAAGTTAACTGACCTCCAAGCATAAAAAAAGGACAAAATATTCTCATGCTAACAACCAATTCGCATAGAAGACTTAAATGGGTAGTTATATTTCAGTTAACTGACCTTCAAATATAGACAATGGATAAAATATTCTCATGCTAACTTGCACTACACATGAGAAATTCATTTCTAGGGCTTGGACATAGACCTAGGGTTTCACACTATAAAAGGTGCAAGCCTAAGATCACCAGGATATCCAAAGATCATTTATATTTTATCATGAGAGACATACATGAGATCATATCACAGAGAGACATATTTTTTAAGAGAGCTTTTGAGACTCGAAGAGTTATCTTTGAGATCATGCGTACGACGGAGATTTGATAAATCAAAGAGCATAACACCTACTATTTCAACATCAGATTAAAGTCTTTGACCCATATCTTTGGGGCAAAGAGGGTAAGGTTTACTTTAGCGAACACTATCTTGGATAGTGGCCCACAGGCTTAGCTTAGATAGACATAGTATATTTTATTCTATTTCTTTAGGTTATCATATCATTAGCATAGATTTACATGATTTCATGGCATAGTTTTATCATATTTACGTTACATTCTTTGATTACTAACAACCTCATCCATGGAGGCAATCTCGGACACCTAAATCTGTGTTATTGTTTCATTGTTTGTAGAGCCAAAGGTACATCAGATGAAGATTACAATATATGATAGCAAAAGGGATCCCTCTAGGAAATAGACCTAGAGAAGGAGGTATCTGTAAGCCCTCATACATTTTTGTGTGTGAAACCGAGAAGCTTTTATAAGCGCACCACCTCTTCATGAAAAGGCAACTCCTTGCCTATTTGTAATTTATAGTATCAAAATGGGTATCCCTAAGAGGGATCGACATGTAATCGAGATTCAATATCAATAAAGAGATCCGTATTTTGTTATTTCATGTTATATGCTTTTTCCTCTTGTCTTTCCATTTCATCTTGGGTATTTTAAATAGCATTGCAAGTAGGGTTTTAGAAAAGGTACCTGTGCGTGAGTTCTTGGGGTCGCTACAGATGGAGATCACGGTGGGACCATTACTATTTTTCATTTTCTATCAGGATAGTAACTTAATTTTATGTGCAGGTCTAGCCGCTCTAAGCTACATCAGCCAGAAACTAGCTGCTCTTAGCTATAGTGGCTAGAAAATAGACTCTATGAGCTATAGCAGCTAAGAACCAACCACTTTGGTCAACAATGGCCATAAATGGAGTGTAGAAGAGGTCAAAACATTGAATCTCTAAGTTGGATCAAAGGTTGGTATAGCTTCTTTGATATTTTATAGCTTTCTGTTTGCTTCTGTGTGTTTAAAATAGAGAACTTAAAGCACATTTATGTTTGGAAATTGAAAGAATAAAGAAGAAATAATTAAGCATTTTGCATATCTTAGATCTTCTTTTAAATTTTACACTAGGCATTGCTAGGAATAGTGGCTTATACCTAAAAAGTTCACCCTATAATCCAATGTGTTAGACAGTGTATGTTAATTGCTTGCTTTGGGGCCCTGCTAGAGTCCGTAGTTGCACGAGATAAAGTGCGCTCATACAAATCATAGTAGTTCATGCATATTTCTCAATATTGAAACACATTTTTTCACTTAGGCATATAGGAAGGATTCATTGCTACTATATGATGCACTTTATGTTACACAAGCTTAAAATGAACACCACACAGACACGTCTCATTTAAACATTAGAGAGTTAGATTTCGTCACCAACCTTTAATTCAGTCCAGTGACGTTGGAATTCATCTCCTTCCACCAGTTTACCCCCTAGAGCTTCCTAGAAATGGACTGAGAAACTTACTTATAGTGACACTAAGTTATTTGTGTTCAAACTGTCTCCCACTATTGGAACAAATATTGGTTCAGAGTGAAGTGCTAGGCGAACCCTCTATTGGGTCTTCAGTGGTGTACCCTAGCTTCTTTTGAGAAAATCATGTTTGGCATGAGTGTACTTGATTATCACTATGGATGAGTCTTCTTATTCTTAATCCAAGAATAAGAGCAAAGAAATCAAAAGAACAACACATCAAAATATACCAAAAAGTTTAGGGCACACTCAAATCAGTAATCAAAATAAACATATGTTTGGTATTGTGTGGTCATTCCTGATTTGCAACTCAAAATATCAAGTCATAAAAAACATGGTCAAAACAAGAAGTAAACATCGTCGGTCTGATACCAAGGGAGAGATAGAAGCAATTCATGCCCATAGGCAGAGTCATAGTAACATTGAATGACCTACCCATAAGATCATGAGACGTAGCTCCGCAAGCCTAAGGGATGATTATTCAACCTTTGGGGGATATCCTCGAGAAACCCCAAGTAAGGAACCACATCATGGAACAAAGTCACATAAATAAAAAGAGGCTTCACATCCATCCTCATCAAGGAGACATGAGGAGACCTCAAGGGCCTCCTCTAAACACACAAAAATATCTCAAAGACATGAGGAAGCTTCAAGGGCTTCCTCCTCACATGGACATAAATAAGGTTCTAAGACTCATTCTTCACATAGGGATGACAAGACTGCTACATATCCATCCACATGGAGAAAACATGTTACCACCAAGTCCTCTTCATCAAGAAGGCAAACAAGAATTGCAACACCTCAAGACTCACAAGAAACATATGAAATAGGTCTGCCCACTGAAGGGCAAGAAACTAGAGCTACATCTAGTCATGGGAATCATATAGAAGAAACCCTTCACATAAAAGAAAAGATTCCCGTAAATTGTGACCTCATAGGAGTAAATGGTACCCCACAAGACCAGCCATGGAAAACAAGACAACTAGATGGGTGTGATCTATTTCCTACTCAACCAACTCAAAGAACTATAGCTACTGAGAACTCTACATCTGGAAGCTCACAAACTGTGACTTCTAAATATACCTCCTTGTCTGGGGGTACCTCAGAGCAGCCCTGTAGAAGAAGCATGGAGTTTGATCATAGGGATACTCAATTGTACACTAAAAAAGTCACATTAGCTAGCAAGAATACATATACAGAAGAAAACACCTCGAGGAATCTGAGTCAAGATAACAAGAATAGAGTCAGATAAACATGATTCTTCTATGATAGAACAAATTGACTGAATGAGGTGGTTATAAAATGCATTACGCAAAGAGCGAGATCTAGTGGAAGCTCTTGAACAAGAGAAACAAAGAGAAAGACTCTTGCGCCAACATGAGTAGTTGTTAAGAGAGCAAGCGGAGTGACTAGATCTTAGCAATTTACATATAAATGGTGGTGAGCAACAAAGAACAAGACATGCTAACTCACCTAATGAAATGTGCACTAGACAATATAGCCCATAATGAAACCCCCCACCAAATCATGAATGAAATCCAACTAATGGGTGGAGGGCAAACATAACAAACCAAGATCACAATCCTGAGTCCCCTCGTAGGAGGGAGGAAAATGAAACAAATCAAATGGATAATGAGTTACCTCCATTACCAATGTGAATAGGCTTACAAGAGGAGGAAATCCGTGCATCAAAGGCATTTCAAGAGCTTGCTGAAAAGTTGAAAACCTTTGAGAAATAAGAGGCAGATGGGAACTCACCAACATTGAGTAAGATACACAATCAACCATTGTGCCCATCAATCCCTAGCCCTCCATATACTAAGCACTTTGAGATGCCTAGGTTAGAAAAGTTTAAAGGTGAAGAGGATGCACAAGAGCATGTCACCAATTTTATCAACGCATGTTTTCATCTTGAAGACAATGATTCTCTCATGCTAAGAACATTCATAATGACATTTTTAGGTGCTGCTACTCAATGGTTCAACCAACTACCTAAGCATAGCATAACCAACTTTGAACAACTAGTAAATGCATTCTTGAAGTATTTCTCCTTTGGTGCTAAGAAGAAGGTGAACCTTTCAGACCTAGCTAACTTGAAATAGTATGATGATGAGCCAGTAAAGGATTATGGGAATAGATGGAGAAAAATCATGGCAAAATTATCATTCTCCATTTCCACATAAGAGATCATTCGCATGTTCACCAAAATTTGTTCTAAACATATCTCCCTCTTGCTACAACTCCAACAGTATCATTCATTTGAATAAGATTTGACATAGGCCAAGCTCATAGAAGAGATAAAAGTAGATAAGGGAACCATTAAGCTCTTAAACAAAAAGTAATGGAACAAGAATGGAAAGAATGACAAGTACAAGCAGAAGTAGGGCAACCCTGCTCCAGTAAATCAAGTTGTATTGGCTACACCTAAGGATGGGGTGCACAAAAACCACAAAACTATCAAGCACATCCCCCGCCAGCCAACTACAACCAAAAGAAAAATTAGGGAAGAAACCGAGAATGCAAGACGCCTCGTTATTTCACACCTCTAACAAAATCAATGCAATCAATCTTTAATCAGTTGAGCGAGGCCATGAGGATCAGATTTCTTGATATACCTATTATATATCCCAACCATCCTAAGCCAAAAGGATATAGGGAAGATCAATTTTTCCCTTATCATAGGATACTAGGGCATGACATTGAGGCTTGCATCGAGTTTAAACATCAAGTGCAAAATATTATTGAGGCGAAAGAACTCAAAGTTGACAACCCACTAGCTCTCGATAATAGAGACATGGGCATATACAAAAACCCATTGCCTAATAATAAAGCCCCTCGAGAGAAAGGGGCCCAAGTCAATCAGTTTTGAGCTGATATACCTACACATGGATGCGTAGGTATGGTTGAGATTGTTAACATAGCGATAAGGACTAGGTGGTATGGTCAACCACAATCACCTGCAGCTCCCATGAACATCCTAGCTGCCCCTAGGTAAAGGCAAGACAACCTTCCAGGTCCACCAACGTGACCTATGGTAACTATTTAGAGAATATTGGAGCAAAACCTACATATGACTCCGACTAAGTTATCCATTTATGAGATCATACAATAGTCCCCAAAGATAGGGAGACTCTAATGGAAATTTTAAGAACAATTGAGCTTCAACTACAAGATGCGAATGCATTCACTCACTTTGTGGGACAAGTGCAAAAATTATAGGAACCTGTAATCTAATTCTATGATCATGAGATTAAGACAATTTTTGCTACCTTACCAGACCCTTTGCTAAACATTGTAGCGACAATCAATGACTTACCTTTCAAGAGGATTTTTTTCAATACAGGTTCATCGATAAACATCATTACAACAACTACAATAGAGCACCTCAAGATACCCAAGTCCAATATCATTCTAGAAGCTTACACCTTGAGAGATTTTAATGATGCTTTTATGCAATATTGTGGGAACGATAGTCCTACCCATAAATGTGGGACACAAGACCATCCTCATGATGTGTCATGTCTTGGAAGGAGCTATGCAAAAACATCCTCTTAGGGCACACTTGGATAAGGGCCATGAAGTGTGTGCCTTCGATCTTGCACCAGTGTGTCAAGTATGTGCACAAAAACAAAGTCTATGTGGTTCTGGCTGATGAAGAGCCTTTTAAATACGTTAATTAGGTGGAAATTCCAAGAGAATTCATGATCCCTTCTACTCACATATACATGGCACCTTCATCCCCAACCACACAAGGGGATAACGAAGATAAAGGGGTAAGAAAATACCCAGGCACATCAACACCTCCTGGTGCACTCAATATAGTCAATGCTTCTAAAGTACCATCAATGTTAAAACCAAAATACAACCAGAAGCTAAAGGTCCCCTTAGTTAAGGAAGAAAGTCTCAAGGAAGTGCCAACTATAGCCATTGTGGAAATACCAAGTCCTATGGAAGAGGAAAATCCTCAAGATCAAGATGAAGATAGTGATTATTACCCTGCTTCACTAATATCATCCGTGGGGTCATCCACGTCGCATGCGTCAATACACTCGGCAAGTACAGGCATAGGGTAGTACCTTGTACTAAACATTACCTTTATGCCTATCATTGAGTCTGCACAAGACATAGGGAGGCCAAAATACTTGAGGTCGCTAGTAGGAACAATGGTTCCACTTGGAATCCCTCCCAACAAAACCAATTTTGTCTATGCTAGGCTAGAATTTGCTCATAAGTCTTCAGATATAGAAGAGGATGGTGATGAATTATTCATAGTCAATGTTTGTTACCTCTCTAATATCAAGTTTTCTCTAAGATACTTTGAGCATTGCCATTGACATGGCTATGGCCTTGGTGTATATGAGCAGGGGTACAAAAGGCCTTATGAGCCACTATATTAGGTTCCCTTTGATAGATTTGGCTTAGGCTATTATAGCAGAGATCGAGATGACTCGCTTGCAGTAGCATTGGAAATATTAAGCATAGGGTTAGGAGAAGACATTGATTTAATTCCCTATCACCCCCTAAGAATAGAAAATTTGAGAAACCGAAAAGTGGCCAGGTAAACATACCACCTCTAGAAACTTATCATCCAAACACCTCAATTAATTCCACCCCAATAGGGTACAACTCATGTGATGAGGAGAATGGATATGAAGCAAGTGATGATGAGGCACAACTTGGCTTAGCCTATTAGGGGTCTTGCTATTTACAAAGATTCACATGGTCCATCCATGATGAGATTGGATATACATTAGATGAAAGTGACTATGAATCAGAAGACTCAACAGAAAGAGCTTACTTAGGCCTAAGCCATCAACCCCTGACTTTGGAGTGAGAGACAAATGCAAATGGATTATTTATAAGTGATGAATAATATGAAGATGAAACGAATATGGCCTACTTGGGGCCAAGACATGAGCCCCTTATCTTAGGGTCGCATACCAATGCTAACAGTTTTTGGATAAGTGATGATGACTTTGAGGATAAGACCGAGATGGCTTATATTGGACCTCACCACTTGCAACAAGTCACTGAGCTAGTAGAGAGAGGTGGCACTTCGTGCCATAGACCCTCATCTTCAATTTTTGGGGAGACCTATTGACCTAGCAACAATTCATCCGATGGTCAATCCCCCTTTGCCTAAATTTAGAGAGCAATTAGAGTCCAATGATCCTATTATCTGCCATGCTCATGGGCCAGATCTAGAAATTCCCCTCCCTCCAGAACCTCATCATGAGAATGGAATGGAAACCCCTGAGACAAGATTACACCCATGTGGTCTTGGAGATTTCATCCCATCCATCAACATGATATTCATTAATTTGACCACTCCACTTCATAATCTAGTAGATTCTACCAAATTATTGCATCTTGATGTAGAGGCTATTGATTATGATCATGCTAGTTCACCCATAGATCCAGAAGACCTCTTTCCCAATGAAGAGATGTTACAGTCATTCCATTTCTCATTAGGTTGTGTGTATGATGTCTTCCATGTTGGTTTGGAACATGAGTCAGTAGGTCCTATGAATCCTATCGATGACATTCATTTGATACCCACACCTCATCAGCTAGAGGATGGGTCACATATGGTTATAGAAGCAAATTTTGAGGTGGACATCAGTGATGATCCTATCCAACAAAGGAAATTCAAGTTGGAAGAAAGTCTATCTCTAGAGGAACAAGCCATCCTAATTCCTTTCCTCAATGAGAGGCTAAATATTTTTTCTTGGACTTGCAAAGACATGCTAGGGATATATCCAAAGTTAGTTATTCACAACCTTTCATTGGATCCCATGAAGAAACCAATCAACCAAAAACTAAGGAAAATGCATCCAACTGTCTCTTTGATAGTGAAGAAGAAATTGAAAAAACTACTAGATGTAGTATTCATAGTTCCTATCAACTACCCTGAGTGGGTGTCAAACATGGTACCCATAGGGAAACCTAAAAAAAGAGTCCTTATCTGCATGAAATTCAAATATTTGAATAGGGAAAAACCAAAGGATTCATTCCCATTGTCAAAAATATATGCTCTTGTAGATGCAATCGTAGGTCATGAAATGCTCTCCCTAATGGATGGTTTTTTGGATACAACCAAATCTGTATTAAGCCCGAAGATCAACATAAAACTGCTTTCATTACTCCATGGGGAACATTATGTTACAAAGTAATGCCATTCGGTCTCAAAAATTTTGGTGCCACATATCAGTGGGCCATGAAATACATATTCTATGACTATATGCATAAGATCTTGGAAGATTACATGGATGACTTACTATCCAAGTCCTTGTTGCGACAAGAGCATGCCTAAGTCCTTAGACAAGTCTTTGATCACCTCATAGAACACAATGTTCAATTGAATCCTAAGAAGTGTGTCTTTGGCATAACTTTTGGAAAGCTTTTGGGATTCATTGTATCCAAAATAGGCATAGAAGTAGATCTTGAAAAGGTAAAGGCTATACTGGAAATGGCCACCCCTACCAACATTAGGGAGTTGAGGAGCCTACAAGGCAAGATAGCATCCATCAAAATATTCATCGCAAAATTATCAAATAAATGTAGACCTATGAACATCTTGCTATGCAAGGAAGTCCCCTTTCATTGGGTTGAAGAATGCCATCAAGCATTTGCAGAGATCAAAACTTATCTGGCAACACCACCAGTATTGTCTCCACCAAGGCCATACATACCATTTTTACTATATACATCAGCTCTTGATTTTGCATTGGGCACCATGTTAGCACAAAATAATGCACAAGACAAAGATCAAGCCATATATTACATTAGTCGCATCTTGGTGAGCTATGAGCTAGGATATGCGTATGTCGAAAAGTTGTGTTTAGCAGTGGTCTTTGCAAATCAGAAGTTGTGACACTATATGTTGAGCCATATGATCTACATCATATCAAAACAAAATCCTTTGTAGTGATGAGCAAGACATATCACAATACACATATTGCAAAGTGGACAAGTCATAGTAGATCAATTAGCAGAGGCGTCTCTTTAGGATAACAAGCCTCTCACCATAGAAATTCTTGATGATGCAGTCTTTACATTATTAGATCTGCCAGAACTCGAAGAACCTAAGAAATAAAAAGACATCATTATTCTTCGATGGTTTGAAGTGTGAACAAGGAGGTGGAGCAAGGATTGTCTTTATCACACCATAAGGTGCTCCATTAGATTTATCATTCAAACTAGACTTCCTGTGCATAAACAACAATACAAAATATGAAGAATTGATCTTGGGACTCCAAACAACCATAGCAATGGGAATTAAAAGATTGAATATCTTTAGTGACTCCTTTCTCATAGTAAACTAGGTCAAAGGACTCTCCCAATATAGGTGCCCACTCCTGAAGACTTACAAGAAACTTGTTGATAATTACTTAGCTCGGCTAGAATGGTATGACATCGAGGCAATCCCTCGTACATCAAATATATTTGTAGACACCATGACATATTTGGGATCCTTAATCCCTCAAAATCTATCCATTGATTTTACAAACGTTCATGTGAAAGTGCTTTTGCACTCAGTAATACGTCGTGCGGTTTTTGACAATCAAGAATCAGTCAACATGATCAACATCGAACCAAATTAGGATTGGTCCTTCATAGCCAGAGATTTCTTGCAAACAACACCTTGGGGGTCTTTGATCTCACAAGGACCTATAGAGTGTGGTGCAATCATATACCATAGAGTTGTTCCTCAATTCATGTTCACTACCTTGAAAATGCAAGAAGAGCAAGCTGTATATTCTATAGAATCTATGGCCTATCAGAATTGGCTTTTCCAACTGCGGGACTTCCTGAAGCTTAGAATAATGCCTCAAGGTTTATCACATATTGAAAGGCTAACGTTCAAGTAGAGAGTAAAAATATACATATTTCTAGGATAAATCCTTTACAGACGAGGATATTATGGAGTATTACTCCATTATCTTGAGCCCCAAGAAACATCTTGGGTAGTTTCGCAAGCTCACGACAAAACATGTGGAGGCCATTTTAGTGGCATGGCCATCATTAAGCTCATCTTGAAAATGGGTTACTATTGGCCCACAATGGAAAAGGACTGCTATGAGTATGTCAAGAAATGTAGTAAGTGTACTTACCATCGCAAGCTTTGTAGCCCATCTAGGTAGCATGGCCATTCTCGTAATGGGGACTAGACTTGATTGGGAAAATCTCACCCCTATCCTCAGGCTGACACACATTCATAATAATGGCCACATAATACTTCACTAAATGGGTAGAAGTGATACCCTTAACATCAACAATTGGACCAAGGATTGCAGATATTATACTCCACAATATCATAAGTCATTTTAGGGTCCCTTCTAATATAATATCGGATAATGGACCATCTTTCAAGAACAAAAATATGCATGCTTTAATGAACAAATACTATATTCAACATAATTTTTCAACACCTTATTATACACAAGCAAACGGGCAAGCAGAAGCCTCAAACAAAACAATGGGCATACAAGTATTGGGACATACAGTTGCCTCTTGCACTATGGGCATACAAGACTAGTATATTGATGCCCACTGGGGCAACACCATTTTCACTAGTATATGGCACTGAAGCCATCATGCCTCTAGAGTTGGAAATCCTAACTCTACGCATAATATTAAAGGACTTCATAGATGATGAAGCTGGACGGCAAGGCCGTCTTGATCAATTGATGCTTCTTGATGAATGCCAAGTCAATACTTTAGAGCATCTCCATGTTTACCAAGATCACATTTCATGAGCTTACAATAGTAAATTCCACCTAAGGGAATTCAAGATTGAAGATCTAGTGCTCAAAGAAAACCAATAGAATTCAAATCTGCCACCGCATCTACGAGATAAGTTCATGGCAAACTGGATAGGTCC
The DNA here is from genome assembly GCA_028583015.1 of Wollemia nobilis. Lineage (NCBI taxonomy): Eukaryota > Viridiplantae > Streptophyta > Pinopsida > Araucariales > Araucariaceae > Wollemia > Wollemia nobilis. The sequence continues at coordinate 1,561,481 of JAQPPZ010001934.1, read as the reverse complement.
ATATATAATTTCACAGAGAGTTGGTCCTAGAGCATATTGCCTTATATCATTAGATGGTGTTGAAGAGCTTGAACCTCTCAATATCATTCACTTAAAGACATTTTACACATAAAAACAAAAAACAAAAAAATTTAAATATGTCATAAAACACAAAAACATTCAAATATGTCATAAAACATAAAAACATTCAAATATGTCAAAATTCAAAAAAATATTCAAATATTTCCAAAATACAAACAAATCATAAAAACATTAAATTCAAATCAAAGGCTCCAAGCGTAATTTATACCGCTTGGTCAAAATCAAATCAAAGGCTCCAAGGGTAATTCATATCGCTTGGTCAAACATCAATTCAAAAGGCTCCAAGGGTAATTCAAAGCTTGGTAAAAAATCAAATCAAAGGCTCCAAGGGTAATTCATACCGCTTGGTCAAACATCAATTCAAAAGGCTCCAAGGGTAATTCATACCGCTTGGTCAAAAAATCAATTCAAAAGGCTCCAAGGGTAATTCATGCTTCTTGGTCAAAAATCAATTCAAAAGGCTCCAAGGGTAATCCATATCGCTTTGTCAAAAACAATACAATCAAAAATATCCAAGGGTGATTCATATCGCTTGGTCAAAATAAACCAAAGGCTCCAAGGGTAATCCAAACCGCTTGGTCAAATCCAATCAATCAAAGTCTCCAAGGATAATTCATACCTCTTGGTCAAACATCAAATCAAAAGCTCCAAGGGTAATTCAACCACTTGGTCAAAATCTACAATAAAAGCCCCAAAGGCATAATAAGCCCTTTGGTCAAATAAATCAAAAATACAAAAACAACATAAAATCAAAAATACAAAAACAATTGCACTTCATATTTTGCATCCACATCATTGCATTGCATTTTCATATCCACTACAATTGCATATGACATAAGAGCCTTAAAAGTGATACTAAATTTTTTTGCACAAGTCATTCATATCCATACCTCCATCCACATGTGTGTAATTGTGTTTTTCAACACAACCATTATTTGTTGCTATACATAATATACTAAGGTTTTTCAGTTAGTCAACCACATATAGTAATCTTATAAAATTTTGAGAAAAATAACTTTGATTAGTAGAAGGTAAGGCCTAGCTTTGATAAAGCCTTGGATATTCAAGATCCCATCACTAATTGAAACACTAAAATCCTAGCTGGTACAAGGAAAATATGAAAGCTACAAAGCGGTCTAGGTTACCTTAAGTGAAAAGGATTATCCTTTCTTATCCCCCTGTGCAACCGGTTTAAAGGTGTTGAGAATTGGCAAAAGGACAAGCTTTACCCTATCCAAATCCCTTGCTTAAATAAAAACAAGAAAAAATCCAAAGAAAAATACATATTCAAAAGGCCAAGCATACAGTCCAAATTTCAAAGCACAAATCATAAGTTCAGAAAAAAAATCAAGCTCAAAAAAATCAATAAAAAATAAATAGTGATTTTCATCACTACGAATGAGCAAAATAAATAGTGATTATCATCACTACAAAAATCCCCGCTGAAAGAAAAAATCAAATAAAAATAAACAGTGATTTTTATCACTACATATGAGCAAAATCCAAAGCCAAAAAGAAGGGATAAAATCTTGAATCTCTGGAATTCTCAAGATTGTACAAAATCGGAAGGAGAAATCCTTATGCATGACTATATGTCTATTACAATTGCTTCATACATTTGTGTAGACCAATGTTTTAATGTGGATGAGCTATCTTAGACAACCAAATATTGCCTAGAGGTATAGTCCAACTAAGTCCAAAATAAGGATGAGATGAACACATGAGTAACCCTGATCTTAGCAATGGGCTAAAATAATCCTGCTTGACATCATAGGAAATGCTTGAGTTCTATCTCAAAATAAACAATCACATGCATGAAAAACTAGGTCCATGGTAGAAGCATTACTTTTCAAAAGTCTAAGTGGTAAGTAGACATCTGTTGATAGAGGAACTAGAGTGTTTGCATCTCTAAAAAGCCCTAAAAATTTTTACATAGCAACAAATCATTACATCATTCACACCATTATTTTCTTTATAAGATTCTATAAATTATGGGAAACCAACATAATAGGACAGATGCCACTGACTACTTTATATATTTTAATTTACAGAAACTTATTAAGAAAATACATTACACACCATTACATCTCATATATGAATACTTAATAAATTCTTATGATAGGAGTGATTATTTAAATTCATGATTATTTTTTTACTTTCTATGGTATCACCCATTAAGACTATCAATGTCATATGCATTTAATATTTTTTAAGTGATTAGAGCATACAGGTTCATTTATACCATTCCATCGCATAAATTAGATGCATATAATTAAAGAAAAAGTTAAACATGCATTTTAACAATAACATTTACATCCACAAAAATAGGTCATTAATCATCCATAAACCACATCATAAAACATATAGGCAATATCCATTTGAATACAATCACAAATTTATCATTTATAATCAAAATACATCACATCATATCATCAAATCATATGAACATCTACACATCCATATAAGCATCTTCAAATATCATCTATCATCAAGCATATTCATCAAATCATCATAATATCATCATCGCATCATATCATAAAATAAAATAATAACAAAAACATAAGCAATAAACGATACACATAATGAGTCATAAAAAACAAATCTATCATAAAAGTATGTGTTTCAAGTCCAATGGATATACAAAAATACCCGTGGGCTACAGTCATATAGGTCAGTCGACCTCAAAAATAGATCAAGAATCAAGTAGAGCATCAATCAAATACTGGTCCTGAGCCCCCTGCACCACCTCCTCTAGTGCCACATCCCCCTATGGTGGTGTCATGAGTCGAGTGATGTGAGCCTATCCATATCTCTTCCTGAGTATGGGTCCTATGGCTAGGACAGATATAAGACTACCTCAAGGTAGAGCGCTCGTTGACTTGTGAACCACCTACACCTGCTGGATCCTTAGGGACAATCCTGTGCCTCTTGAGCTACATCTGAAGGATGGTGACATGATCCGTAAGTCCCTAGATCCGCTCCTCATGCTCATACAACAAATACTAAAGTCATCCCAAATCTGCCCCTGAACCTATCATTTGAGCCTCTTGTGGTGTAGAAGGAGGAACAATAAACTACATAATGACATCACCACCCCCAATAGTAGCCTGCAAAGCATGTATTTGTACTGAGAGATGCTCAATGGTAGCATATTGTTGCTATACCTAGATCTTAGTGGCTTGAAGCTTAGCCTTGACCTCATGAAATTGTCCTTTTAGAGGAGAGTATCTCTCCTCAGGCTCTAACTCCTCCTCCTCCTTAGGAACATTAGGATCCTCTGCTACCACCTACTCTGTCAGTTGGCCCCATACCTCGGTCCTGGATTGGACCCTGCATCCTATAAAATCTGTGCCATCATCTATGCCATCATCCTTGCACCCTAGGCTGTCGATGCCATGCTACATACGATCACCCCACCATTGAGAGTAGGCCTATGTAACTCCCCCATTCACTATAGGTTCTATGGCTAGGGCATCCTCCTCATCTAAAAGCTCTATGATCTATCATGGAGGTAGGTCCTTCTGTTCTATGAGGTGTATGTACAAGAATAGTATCAAGGGCACATCTTGTTGCAATTTGTACTGATGAAGAACCCGAGAGTAGAACAAATACTCTCGGATGGTAATCTTACGACCAATGAGCTATCGCTCATGCCGTGTCCTGATAGTAAAATTAGCTAGATCATACCAAGCAAGACACTCATAGTAAGTCCACCATACAAAATCTCTAGCCCATAGTCTGGTGAAAGCATCAATATAGTGGGACAACTCCCATGCAAAAGTATAGCTCTTATGCTACTCATGCTATTGAACCTATCTGGTAGCATAGCACTGTGTTCGAGCCTCAATAACTATAATATCAATCGGGAGCCCCTTAGGGCAATCTACCTTAATGTGCTCCCATCCCCAAACCTATAGGAGCAATCTATAGGTAATGCTGACACACCTGCACCGATGGATGTGGTACAACTCATCGTAGCACCAAGCCAATAGCGATATACCCCATGCATAGATGATAGGCTCCTCACTATCCAATAGGTCCTGCACCATCACCAAGATGTTCCAAGGGAACCTCAAATCCAAGCAGTCTGGTATAAAAATGTTGTTGACCACCATCAGCAAAACGACATGCCTTGCTGTGAAAACATGAGCATCATACCAAGCCTTGATAGATACTCCCTCGAATCTAGTCTACTGGAGGGCCTGAGCAGAGCATGCTCTAAACACCTGAGCATAGATGACCACCTGATCATTAGTGGCCATCAAAAAAATGGTCACCCCATCGAATGGGATCCGAAAGATCCTATAAATGTCCTCCAGTGTGATAGTCATCTTGTCGGGTCGAAGGTGGAAGGTGTTGGTTCATAGGTCCCAACGGTGGGCTAAGGCCATAAGATAAGCCTGGTCGGACATAATATGGGATAACCTGACGATGTACTATAGCCCATGGGCCTTAAACCACTCCCAGTTAGTGTCATCAAATCTAGGAAGCAAGTCAAGCAGGAGCTTCGTGTCTCGAGCCCGAGCAGTGAGGATCTAAGCAAAGCAGAAGAAAGACAAAATATAACTACAATGCATCTAAGGCATAATTCATAATAAACATGAAAATGGTGTAAAATAGTATGAGTTACTCTAAATCTAAGCAAGAGAAGAATGAATTGCACCTAATCAAGCAAAAATTCAAAAGTAAAAAAAAAATAATAAAAATTAATACCAAAAAAAAACAAGGCTCAAGCTTTAGCCACTGTCGCCTACAATGACCGAAACTTGGCCACTGGAGGCAGCAACGGCAAAAACCCAATCAAATTTTTGACCATTGGGATTCAAGCTTGGCTTCTCTGAGAGACAACAGCTCAGATCCGACCGCTCTGAGTGACAATGGCCAAGGGGCAGCACAACAAACCCGTGAAACCTTGGCCAAAAAATTTAAAAAAATACAAAATTGACAAAATAATTCAAAAATAACAACAAAGGGAGGGAAACCAAGAAAATGGAAAGCGAATTCTCTACCGAAGCATCAAAACTAAGCTAATTTTGAGAACACCCAAATGGCGGCAACAGGTGAATAATTGGAAAAATTTAAAAAATCCTTAGCTAAAGCCATTGACAGATAGCAAAATTGGGGACTAACCCACCGTAGCAAAAGGTAACCTAAGCCTAATTACGGAGTTTGTTCATTACCAGCAGGTTTAGTGAGGTTTATTTTGCTCATTACTTAATAAGGTTGAATTTTACTTAGAAAAAGAAAATAGAGCTAGGGTTTTGAAGAGAGAAATACCCGAGAAGCTGCGGCTCCTCCAGCAGCTGATGTCTCACCCCGTGCAGCCATGTCCTAAGCATTAGCAAGTTTCGAAGTTGCAACCGTCACCACTGCACCAAAGATCTGAAAACAAATCTTCAACAATGAAAATGATAGATCAAACCCTAGAAATGCAAATTTTTATGTTTCCTTAACTATACCTTAGCCACTGTTGACGACAGTGGCCTGAACTTCTTGACCGCTCAAGGTGACAGTGGCCATAGGCAGAAACTCAGAGGCCGTTGGACCTGACAACGACTAGATCCACAAGTCAAAATAAGGGATTTTCTTGAGGGATCCCACAAAAATAGTAAATAAACACACTTTGGTGGTTTAGGATCATTAGAATGTTCAAAATAACAAAAAAAACACATAAAATCACAATCTTAGGTAGGCCTCGTATCTAGTTACCTACTCTATCCACTCGACGATTGCAGTGATTTGCACTCCATGTATTTCAGTGAAATGAGTAGGCAACCATAAGGCCACTTAGGGCAAAAAAAACTCATTTTGGAATTAAAATATGTCATCCTTCAAACCCGAAGAATACCAAGATGGTCGAACTGCTTCACGGGTGTGAAGGGGTCATTCTAATTCCCCTATGACATCAAAAATATTAAGTCAAAGTGATACAATCTAGGCATGAACAAAATCACTCATCCTGACTCCCTAAGAAGGCTATTGATAGCCGGACCACTCCTCGGGATAGGTATGGATGATTATCATAAGCAATTAGAATCACTCTTGGATGTGGGATTGCCCTTTAAAAGAAAAAAATGGTAGAAAGGAACCGGATTAGTCATATTGGTTAAGCGACTTGTCGCTTCATTCATTGTCATTTCTTCACCAATTCATTGTGTGAAGAGGTAGTTCAAAAATTTAACTTAATCATAATCAAAATCAACAAAAGATCACTCGATCATAGCAAAATCATGTTCATCCTACGAATCATTGCATACAACAATCATAAATTTCCCTTGTTTGTTGGGAACGTAAGCAAACATGACATCTTCAATTGTAGCTCTCCTACCGGTCGAAATTGTTGTAGCAGCTGAAGCTACCCGATTGAGTTTGAGGAACGAGTGTAATTTAACATGCAAAATACACTGAGCTAAGTCCTTCGAATGTTGAGACAATGATTCAAGGGATGCACACCATATTGCATGATTGGGCCATCCGAAATTGATCAGACCATTGATCACCATACACCCTACAAATAGATCAGTCTACATTTTTTCTCAACGTTGTGTTTTCCACATAGCACATCACAAAAAAGGGGTATCTGTAGACACCTAAATCATTTCATGCTTAGGGTAGCTACTTACATAGACACACTCATAAGATCATAAGACATAATATTGGACTTTCCAAGCATCAATAGTGGTTCTCACCACTCATTTGGGGCCTTTTCAAGCCATTCAAGCTTGGTCGCTCAAGCCAAGAGTGACCAAATCCTAGCCACTCAATACTAGAGTGGCTAAACCTTAGCTGCTGCATACGACAGCGACCAAATCTTATCCACTACATATGATAGCGGTTAAGCCATAAGAAGCGGTTTGCTGAAAAATAGGTCCAATCTCAGCGAAAGTGGTAGTTTGCATGCAATAAAGGTGAGCGGGAGTGACTTTGCATTCCTTTTAATGACTAGTTTACATGGGAGGTTTGAGTTTGCATTTATACTTAAGTTAACTGACCTCCAAGCATAAACAAAGGACAAAATCTTCTCATGCTAATAACCAGTTCACATAGAAGACTCAAGTGAGCAGTTAGATTTTAGTTAACTGGCCTTCAAATATAGACAATGAACAAAATCTTCTCATGCTAACTTGCACTACGCATGAGAAATTCATTTCTAGGGCTTGGACATAGACCTAGGGTTTCACACTATAAAATGTGCAATCCTAAAAGCACCAAGATATCCAGAGATCTTTTATCTTTTATCATGAGAGACATATAGGAGATCATATGAGAGAGAGACATATTTTTGAGTAGAGCTTTCCAGACTCAGAGAGTTCTCTTTGAGATCACGTGTACGACGAAGCTTTGATGAATCGAAGAGCATAACACCTACTATTTCAACATTAGATTAAAGTCTTTGACCCATATCTTTGGGGCAAAGAGGGTAAGGTTTACTTTAGCGGCCGCTATCTTGGACAGTGGCCCGCAGGCTTAGCTTAGATAGACATAGCATCTTTTATTATGTTTCTTTATGTTCTTATATCATTAGCATAGATTTACATGATTTCATGGCATAGTTTTATCATATTTCCATTACATTATTTGATTACTAACAACCTCATCCGGGGAGGCAATCTCGGACACCTAAATGTGTGTTGTTTCATTTCTTGTAAAGCCACAGGTACATCAGATAAATATTACAACATATGAGAGCAAATGGGATCCCTCTAGGAAATAGACTTGGGGAAGGAGGCATTGTAAGCCCTCATATATTTCTGTGTGCAGAACCGGGAAGCTTTTATAAGCACATTACCTCTTCGTGGAAGGGGCACTCCTTGCCTATTTGTAATTTATAGTATCAAAATGGGCATCCCTAAGATGGACCGACATGTAATTGAGCTTCAATATCAATAAAGAGATCTGTATTTTGTTATTTCGTGTTAAATGCTTTTTCCTCTTGTCTTTCCATTTCATCTAGGGTATTTTAAATAGCATTACACGTAGGGTTTTAGAAAAGGGATCGGTGTGTGCGTTCTCGGGGTCACTACACTTTACACATATTATCATTGTTTCCCCCAAAAATGATGTCATCCACATAAAAAACCACAATTAGTAGATTATTCCCTTCATTTTTGATGTATAAGTTACTATCCACTATTCCTTTCTTGAATCCATGTTCTTGAAGATACTTATCCAATTTTGAGTACCACATTCTAGGAGCTTGTTTTAGACCATACAATACCTTTTTTAATTTGCATACATAGTCTAGTTTATCTGTTAATATGAATCCCTCTAGCTGCTCAATATAAACTTCTTCTTCTAGAACACCATTTAGAAATGTTGACTTAACATCCATATGATATACTTTGAAGTTTTTAAAACTTGAGAAGGCTAAGAATATTCTTATAGCTTCAAGTCATGCAACTGGATAAAATATCTCATCGAAGTCAATTCTCTCAACCTATGCATAACCTTTGCACACTAACCTTGCTTTATTTCTAACCACTTGACCATATTCATTTAGCTTGTTTCTAAATACACACTTAGCACCAATCACATTTTTACCTTTTTGTCATGTAACAAGTTTCCAAATCTTACTTTTCTCTATCTGATCTAGTTCCTCATCCATTGCCTTAATCTAGAACTTGTCTTCACTTGCTTCTATAAATTATTTTGGCTCAATTTTAGATAATAAAGAGAAGTCTATTGGTTGAGTTGATGTTATTAATATTCTCCTTATATGTCTCTCATTTGGATTCCCAATGATTAGATCTTTTGGATGCTGTTTCTGTACATACCTGGATGGGGTCTTGGGAAGAAGTATTTGTGTATCTTCCTCTTCTCCTTTTGATTCCTCATGAAAATATTCTTGACAGTTTTCATCATTCTAATACACAATTTCTTGAATTGGTTCTCTTAGCCCCATCCTTTCATCAACTATTACATTTATACATTCTACAACTGTGTATGTCCTTTTGTTGTAGCATCTATAGGATTTGATATTATTAGAATAACCAAGAAATATACCCTCATCACATCTTGGGTCAAACTTACCCAAGTTTTGCTCCTCCCATATTATGTAACACTTGCTTCCAAAAACTTTGAAGTGCTTTACAATGGCTGGTATTCCTTTCCAAAGCTCATATGGAGTCTTGTGATGGTTTACTCTTATTTGAGCCCTAGTGATGATATACATTGTTGTGTTGACTGCTTCCCTCCAAAATCCATCTGAAATCTTGGACTCATTTGACATAGCTCTAGCCATATTCTCAATAGTCCTATTTTTCCTTTCGACTACTCCATTTTGTTGAGTTCTTATAGCTAAGCATTCTCTCTTGATTCCATATTGTTCATAGAAATCTACAAATTCATTTGAAGTAAACTCTCCTCCTCTGTCTGATCTCAAACACTTAATCTTCTTGTTGGTTTCATTTTAAACTCGTTCTTTAAATGCCTTGAATTTTTCAAATGCTTTTGACTTATCTTTCAGGAAAGCTACCCAAACCATTCTAGAGTAATCATCTATGAACAATATGAAGCAAATTTCACCTTGAATACTCTATGTTCTGGTAGGACCACATAGATTGGTATGTATTAGACTTAATGGCTCGTATGACATATATCCCTTTTATTTAAATCTTGTTCTAGTTTTTTTTCCATGTTGAAAAAGTGCACAAATTGTGTTTTGTGGCCTTTTTAGCTTGGGTAAATATTTGACAGCCTGCTTATTGCTTATGTTGACTATTTTGTCAAATTTCAAGTGACCCATTCTTCTATGCCACAACCAACTCTCATCTTCTTGTGATAGAAAGCATTTTTCTCCTTTTATCTCATTAAGTACTATTGGCATTTTTGCCAAATTGTTTTGATTATTGTTGGTTCATGCATAAATTATTGAAGTTCTCACTCCTCTGTGTTTCTCTACAAGTTTTTGTGCCAAAACAGCTAAGTCCAAAAACTATCGCGATATCGCGACCAAAAATAGCATGGAGAGCACGAGTTCAAAATTGTCGCGATATCGTGACGTCGTGCTATCACAGGTTTTTGAGGAGAGAGAATCCAAAGTCAGAGAATGTCACGATATCGCGATGTGTTCCAAAATCATGGTCAAAGTGGTCAACGGAAGCAAAGCAGTAAACATGTCGCATTTTCACGACTTGCAGTGACCATAGAGCAGAATAAGAGAAAGTGTTGCGAAATCACAACATAAGGCAGCAACGAAGTAGAGTGATAGAAAATGTCATGATATCATGACATAATTGAGCAAAGGGCAATGTCAATGAACCTCGTCATGATATCATGACAAAAAAGTGAACAAGGAACAAAATGTAGAAATGTTGTGATTTCGCGACGTGTTGCGTTGTCACGGAAAGGTTGGAAGCAATGTTTAAGGCATGAAAGATGTTGTGATTTTATGACATTTGTGGAGATGAAGTCCCACGGGAGGAAAACGTCGTGATATCGTGACAGGAAGGGGCAACAATAGAAAAATAAAGAAAATGTCGCGATGACTTGCCCTTGTTTGCAACATGGAGAACTTCGGGAGGTCATCCCAACTTTAAGGACCGAATCAAGTATGATCAGATCTGGTCTGGACACTGCAGATTCATCGGATAATCACCTGAAATAGAGTTTGTGGTGGCAGCATGCCAATCATGTCAGAAAATTTTGTATATAAAAAAAAACAAAAACAAACAAAAACAAAAAAACAGAAAAAAAAAGTATTGTGAATTTCCACTGTGCACACAGATTAACAACTTCGGATTTTTTTGCATGCAAGCCCGTAGGTACGTTTATTTTTTTTTCCCCTCTTCCTTCCCAACATATAATGGCTTTCCTTTTTCTCTTCCTTCCATTTATTTATTGATTATTTTCTTCCCCTTCCATTCCTTCTCCCTCTATCTGTAATCCAGCCACTACTATTGTTTCTATTTCCCCCTCTGATATTCCCGTTTCTACTTTCCCTTTCTTCTAGTCCTTTGTCTTGTGAGTACTTCATCACAGCCATAGTTTCTACTACCATCTCCATTCCATCCACTTCCATTTTCATTTCACAGCAGCTGGTAGCACAGAAGCACTCTATTGTTGTATCTATCACTCTTGCTCCATTTTCCACCATTTCATCATTCACCATTCCCATTCCATGGCCTGCGCATCCACTGGTCAACATTCATTCATTTCTATTTTTGTAGTTTAGGTGCCTCTCACTACTGCCATGGAGATCATTTCACAGCACCTGGTGATTATCCAGCTCAACTGAGCTATGCTGAGTGTAGTAGTTCTAAAGAAATAAAGGAAGTTCTATTCTTTCATAATTTTTTGTTGAAGGTCCTATTTTTCAGAGCCAAGTACCAACGAGAGTTTGTTGCAGCAGTCCGTAGACACGTCCAACATCAACCAGCACTTACTTTCCTACTTCTTTAGCTTCTTGAATCTGTTGCCCAATGGATTCAGGCTTGGGATTCGTGCATACAACATAATTGTATACCCCGCAAGCCACCAAGAATGTTGGTATTTTTGCCACATTATTTTGAATGTTGTTGGTTCATGCATAAATTGTTGAATTTCTCACTCCTTTGTGTTTCTCTACAATTTTTTGTGCCAAAATAGCTAAGTCCGAAAACTGTCGTGATATCATGACCAAAAACAGCATGGAGAGCACGAGTTCAAAGTTGTCGCAATATCGCGACATGTCGCACTATTGCAGGTTTTTGAGGAGAGAGAAGCCAAAGTCATAGAATGTCGTGATATCACGACGTGTTCCAAAATCATGGTCAAAGTGGTCAACAAAAGCAAAGCAGTAAACATGTCACATTTTCGCGACTTGTAGTGACCATAGAGCAGAACAAGAGAAAATGTTATGAAATCGTGACATAAGGCAGCAACGAAGCAGAGTGATAGAAAATGTTGTGATATCGTGACATAATTGAGCAAAGGGCAATTTCAATGAACCTCGTTGCAATATCACGACAGAAAAGTGAACAAGGAAAAAAATGTAGAAATGTCATGATTTCGCGACGTGTTGCATTGTTGCGGCAAGGTTGAAAGCAATGTTTAAGGCATGAAAGACGTTGCGATTTCGCGAAATTTGTGGAGATGAAGTCCCGCAGGAGGAAAACATCGCAATATCACGACAAGAAGGGGCAACAATAGAAAAAGCAAGAAAATGTCATGATTTCATGACATATTGGGTAGGAAGGATGAAGTGCGAAAAATTATCATGATTTCATGACATGTCGCATTTTTTCCAGGTGGAAGCAAGGAGGCGGTCAGATTGTACGGAATGTCATGATTTCATGGCATGTTCCATTTTTGTGAGGTGAAAGGCAGAAATAAGGAGAACATGAAACTTGTCACGATTTCATGGTGTGCCGAGGATGAACGAACCACATGAAGAAATAATGTCGCGCTTTCATAGGTTGAGAGCTGGACCATACAAGGCAAATGAAAATTGTCGCAAAATCATGACATGTCAGATTTTCGTGACAGGGAAGAGAGAATTGAGCAGCTGGAAGAATGTTGCGAAAGCGTGACCTGTCTTGTTTTTGTGGACGTATCAGGAAGACAAAGCCAAGTGAGAGGAAGGTGTAGCGAAATCATGACTTGTCACGTTTTCACGGTTTGAAGCAGCAAAAGGACAGCATGGGAAAAGAACATTGCAAAATCACGATACGTCATGGTTTCGCAGGGGCAAAGCAAGAAAGGATCAGAATAGTACATAACATCATGAAATCATGACATGGTGAAGTTTCACGACTTGGAGATGATAATGAAGATGATAAGAGAAAACTGTCGCGATTTCGTGACATGTCACAGTTTTGCGTCTTGTCGTGGTTTCGTGGAAGGACATGAAGAAGAAGGCAGAGAGCAAGAAATTGTCATGATTTCATGACGTGTCATATTTTCATGACCTAAGGTGACAAAGGAGACCAAGGAGTCGAATACGTCATGATTTCACGACATGTCACATTTTTGTGACCCGTTATAGTTTCACACCAGAAAGTAGTTCAATGGTTCGATGAAGTATTGTGATTTCCAAGGATTAAAAGCTCTCTAGAATTTAATGTTTTGCTGCTTTCCAATGTGTGCAAGATAGAAGAACGTGCTTAGACCTGTAGCTTTTGAATCCACCATAATTGAAGACACCTCCATTATTCAAAGCTTATGTTCATGATTTTCTAACGGTCCAAGCATGCTCCAAGAATGACCATTTAATGAAGGCGACCGGTTCCTTGTGTTATTCAATTTCTGATTTCTCCAAGGCTGATTTAAGGGGATTATTTCCTTATTTTTGGTATATAATTTGTGGATCTCAAGGAAGTCTGTTTTATGTTTTAAATGCTACAGAGAGGCAAGACCTCTATAAATATCAATGTATATCTCAGAAAGAGGTATCGAAAGAGAGACTTTTGCTAAAAAACTTTTCAAGTTCTTTGCATGAATGAAAGATATTTGGCCTCTAGTTTTGCAAGCAACTTTCTATGTGATTTTCCTTCTATCTTATGCATTTCTCATTTACGCTCGTATTTCTTATCTGCTGCTAAATTTGAATTCTGCACCTGAGTTTAAATATTGCTAGTGAGGAAGTGAGTGCTGGAATGCGTTTCTGGAGGTTATCTATGCAAGGTTGTAAGTAGATTACGTCGCTATATTTTCTATATGTTGTTCATGTGCTTGAGGTGTTTTTTTTCTACTAATATTTCCAAGATCTGATAAATTAGCCTGTGGCCATATTTCCCATTTCTTTCTGCATATTTCCTATTTCTTTCCTGCAACTCTAGTCTTCAAGAACATAAAGTTTAGTAAGGGAACTAGCCCTCTCTGGAGATTGGTCTGGGAGACATTTCTTTCTCTCGACCTTTCAATGTTGGCCAGGTCTAGGGTGCATAGACATAGAAAATCCTTTCCTGTGGCAAATTTGTGACCAACAAGTACATAGAGGTTGTTTTCTCTTCTTGCATTTGCAATGACTTTTCTAGTTTCAGAATTTCTTATTTCACATCTATCTGGGTGAAATGTAGCCATATGATGTTGATCACAAAGTTGGCTTACACTTAGTATATTGTGTCTTAATCTTTTCACATACAATATATTTTTTGTTATTTTTTCCCATTATTTAAACTCAGAGTTCCTTTTCCATAATTTTTTTTTGATCCATTATCACCAAAACTTACTGATCCTCTATTAGTTTCTTTTTGTACATTAAAATTTTCTTTATCTCTTGTCATGTGTCTAGAGCAACCACTATCAAGAAACCATTTTTCTTTTTTATCCTAAGTATGAAGAGCTATTTGAACTAGCATTGATCTAGACTTTTCATCCCCTTTTTTCTCTTTCCTAGCTATTGAAGTTGTATTCCTTTTACTAGACTTAGGAAGTACCATTTTGCACCATCTAGATTTGTGCCCAAAATTATTGCATTTGTAACATATGATATCATCATTCATGAGAGGTGTAAAAGAGTTGAAACTTCTATTGATAACATTTTTCACATAATCAATGCAATGTAAAGCTTTATGACCATATTTGTTACAAGAAAAGCAATAGCCATGGAAGAAATTATGTAACCTATTTGGATGTCTTTGAGAATGTGGTCGAGTGCTTCTCCTTTTGTGATTAACTCTTATCCATGGTTCTTCTTTGATTTCTTCTTTCTTGAAAAGGATTGAAAATCCAACTAAGTGTTCTATTATTTACAATTCAATTTATAGGCTCTAATGGCCCAAAATACATAACCAAACCCATCAAATCATGGATTTGATCCAATATGCTTAACCATAAGCTACAAAAGTGCAAAGGAGAATGCACGTAACTTTCTAAGCTAGGAGAAAGGAATAATGCTAACTATAAGATCCTTTTTAGCTATCTTGAAGTACACACTTCCTACTTTGAGTTCACACTTCCTAACTAACACTCCTAAATGACAACTAGAAGATAACTAGTGCCCACAAGTGCATGTGAGAAAGAGACTCACTTACAATATTAATTTGCAAGAAATAAACTATGCAAAACTAACTAGAAATTACTAGAGGGGTCATATGAGTGATCAAACATCAATCCTCATCATGCCTCCCCACAATAGAAGCATTGGACTCCAATGCTTTCAGAAGAGTAGGAAAGTCACGGGACATCCGATGAAAAGAAATCCAACGAGCCCTGATGCGGCATATGTCCTCGCCGAGCCACAAGATATGAGGTGGTAGACCCCTAGCGAGTCTGTCGAATCTTTGTGTCATAGATCTGATCGGAATCCAATGGTAACCGAGAATCGGGAACCACGTCCACAGGATGACTCGATAGTTGGTGTTGTCTCCAATGTAGAGTCAAAATACAACTTCAAAAGATCTACATTGATGACGTCATGAATTCCCAAGTGTGCGGGAAGATCAAGGCGAAAAGCATTCTCGGACACCTGTTGAAGAATAGTATAAGGCCCATAGCGAATCGGTTTGATTTTACTATGAGTCTTATCAGAAAAACGTCGCTTGTCAAGATGCAACCAAACTTTGTCACCAACCTGAAATGGATGAGGAATTCGATGTCGATCCATGGCCTTTTTCTGCTGCTACTTTGTCTTTTGCAAAATCTCAACCACCTTTGATTGCAGATTGTGCAAATGCTGAATAAATGAGTGTGCTTTGTCTTGCTCCTTCCGAAGATGTGAAGTGACAGGAGAAGGCAAAGACAAAGGTAACTCATAAGGTGCCAAGGGCTGAAATCCCATACAAACCTCAAAGGGTGAATGACCTGTAGAAGAATGTAGGGCCCTATTGTAGGCATGTTCAATATGAGTGAGACTCAAGTCCCACTTTGCTGGTGAAGCGTGATGATAGATTCGTAAACTTTGCACAAGGGTACGGTTTACCACTTCAGTCTGCCCATCTGACTGCGGATGATAGGCGGTGGAAAAGTTAAGGGAAACTCCCAAAATTTTCCACAAAGAATGCCAAAAGTGACCCACAAAGCGTGAATCACGATCCGATATAATGCTGGTAGGTAGACCAAAGGAACGCCAAATGCTGTCAAAGAAAAATTGGGCTAAGTCTACTGTAGAACTTGTCTTGCGGCATGGAATAAACTTAGCCATTTTACTGAATCTGTCAACCACCACGAACACACAATCATGTTGTCGCACCTGTCATAGGAAAACCACTAACCAAATCCATGGAAATGCTTTCCCAAGGATGGGAAGGAATGGGAAAAGGCATGCCTAAGCCAAAATTCCTGTTATATGGTTTTGAGCGACAACAAACCGCACACTGTTTGAGAAATCTCAACACATCCCTCCGCATTTTAGGCCAATAGAAAAATCTTTGCAAGTGATGAAGTGTTTTGTGCTTCCCAAAGTGACCACCATAAAGTGTAGAATGAGCTTCCTTAAGAAGTGACACTCTAGGCTCACAAGGAACACAAACCTTGTCCAATTTGTAAAGAAGTCCTTCTTTGATGTAGAAATCTTGGAAAGGACGCAAATTGGAAGAAGAAGGCTTACTCACTTGCTCAAATATTTTCCCAAAATCAGGATCCTGTGAATACTGATTAGGCCAAGTCTGAAATCCCAAGTGTGAAGTGGACATAACTATTAAGGCAAGAGCGGCAGGAGGCCTACTCAAACAATCAACAATAGTATTACTCTTCCCCTTTTTGTACTTGATCACCAAGTGAAATTGTTGGAGGTAAGAGGCCCACTTCATATGTCTTGATTCTTCAATTTTACTTTGAGATTGTAAAAACTTGAGAGGCATATGATCAGTGTGTACTACTGTATATTTTCCCAAAAGATAATGTCTCCAAGTACTTGATAGCTTGAACTAATGCATACAACTCCTTGTCATATGTAGAATAGTTCAACTTAGCAGCAGAAAAAGTTTTTGAATGATAAGCAACTGGATGACCATTCTGTTTGAGCACAGCTCCTAAGGCAACTTTAGAGGCATCCGTTTCAATCTCAAAAGGTTGAGAGAGGTCGGGTAAAGTTAACACAGGTGTTGTACAAAGTTTCTTTTTGAGTTTCTCAAAGGCAATCTCTTGGCTTTTCTCCCAATGAAATGGAACTTTAGACTTAGTGAGATAATGCAATGGAGCTGCAAGGGTGGAATATTGAGGAATGAACTTGCGATAAAAATTCGCAAGTCCTAGGAAACTCCTTAACTCAGTGAGAGTTGTAGGAGGGGACCACTTAAGTAAAACATCAACTTTTGTGGGATCTACCTGAATTCCACTTTCACTAATCACATAGCCAAGGTAAGAAACTGAAGTATTGCCAAAAGAACACTTGGAAGAATTGGCATATAATTGATTCTTCGCAAGAAGATCAAGTGTATGATGGATATGCCTAAGGTGTTCCTCCCAAGTTTTTGAGAATATCAATATATCATCAAGATATATTATTACAAATTTGTCAAGTACATCACGAAATACATCATTCATCAACCTCATGAAGGTTGCAGGAGCATTAGTAAGACCGAAAGGCATGACCAACCATTCAAAGAGGCCCATCTTCGTCTTAAAAGTTGTCTTCCATGTATCCTCAGCTTGGATACGCACTTGATGATATCCACTTTTGAGATCTATTTTTGAAAAGAACTTAGCTCCTTGAAGCTGATCTAATAAATCATCAATGCGTGGTAATGGATATCTATTCTTTACAGAAATTCTGTTCAAAGCATGAAAATCAATGCACAATCTCCAAGTGCCATCTTTTTTAAGAACCAACAAAATAGGTGAGGCACAAGCAGAAGTACTTTCCTTAATGAAACCCTTAGACAACAAATCTTCTATTTGCCTTTTTATTTCTTCATTTTGCAAAATAGATTGTCTATACATGGGTGCATTAGGTAGTGAAGAACCAGGAATGATTTCAATGCCGTGATTAATTGTGCGAATTGGAGGAAGAGACTTTGGCTCCTGAAATATGTGTGAATAACTTTGCAATATTTTATCCATTGAAGAGTGTTGCTTTGGAATGGATGTGGATGTAGAAGTGTTTTGAGAGCGAATGAAAATTAGAGCAACATCACCACCTTTTTTAATTACTCTTTTTGTTTGCTTGGAACTTAGAATGATGTTAGGAGTGTTGGTGCTTTTAATGAGAAAGACCTTACCATATTTTTGAAGTGTGTAGGTTCTTTTGAAAGCATCATAAACAGCTCTCCTATCATACTGAAAAGGTTGTCCAAGCAAAATCCCACAACAATCCATAGGAGTCACATCACAAGTGACTTGATCTATGAAATGTGGGCCAAGTGCAAATTTTAATGTGCAAGTGTGAGTGATTTCTGAGCCTCTTCCACTATCCTTCCAACCCAAAGAATAAGGTTGAGGATGAGGCTCCATAGGTAACTTCAAACGCTCGACAATGGACCTCGCAATTAGATTTTTCTACGAGCCATTATCCACTATACAATCTGTTGCAAAATTATGGAGCAAATGAGCTCGAGTGATGAACAAAGCATCACGAGCGCCCTCTGATGAACTTACATTTACCAAGGTAACCTCATTGAGCTTACCTCGTAATTCCGTGTATACTCTACTCTCTCCTACCGACTCAAGGGGACCTTTGGGAGCATCCTCCTCTTGAGTAGTAATGACTAAACTCTTCTTTTTAAGCTTAAAACAATCAGCTTTTTCATGACCTTTCTTCTTACAATAGTTACAAAACTTTTTAGAAGAAGAAGAAGAAGGTTTAGAAGAAGAAGAAGAAGGAGTAGAAGCGAAAGGGGAAGGAGAAGAAGGAGATGGAGAAGAAACATTCTTCTTTTGAGCAAAATTCTTCTTTTGTGAGAAAGAATTATTCCCTTTTGATGAGTTTGCAACCACTTGAGGAGCAGGTGCACAGAATGCCCGCGAGTGCGCTTTGAACTTGTCCTCCGCAAGTTGCGCCTGGTTGAAAACTGAATCCAATGTTTCCATAGAAACAAACATAATTTCTCTGTACAAGTGCTCTAACAAGCCACTTTGAAATTTGAGAATCAAAGCTGGAACATCATCCTCCACATTCACAAGTATCCTATACTCGTTGAACTGAAAAATATATTCCTGTACAGTCATATTAGTTCCTTGCCTAAACCGAAACCACCTAATTACCAAATCCTTAGAATAATTGGAAGGATAAAAATTGGTTTTCAGACAGTCTACAAGTTCATCCCAAGTAGTGAGTTCATCATGACCTCTTTTTCTTTCTACAAGGACTTTAGCTAAACCAGAAAGTTTTAGCTTAGCATAAGGAACCACATCTTCATCTGAAAGCTGAGAGTAAGAAAACCAAGAACTCATGTCAAGAATCCAACTATTCAAGACATCAGGGTTCCTGGATCCATCATAAAATGGAACTTCACAACGAACTCTCAGGCGAGAATCATGAGCAGAAGTTGAAGCATTATGCACAAAAATGTCATTTACCTTCATGGCAAGATTACCAAGGACTTCTGCCATGGTAGTATCATTAGCTTTATCTGCTAAAGCATTTACAACATGGGCAAGTTCTGCCACTTGGGCAGCCAAGTCAGAAGCCATGTTCAACCGGGTATAAGCCAAGAGTAAAAAAATGAGAAAGCACTAAATCAAGGTAAAAATTGAAATTTTCCTTGTTACAATATTGTGCTCCTAAATTTGAAAAATACCCCTAAGGCTCAAATTTGCAAAATTTTAACTAACCTAAGGTTACAATTTATAATTTATTAATTTAAAAATAACTTAATTAAAAATTAAATTTTAATTAATCATAGATTAATTAATTTAATTAAGTTATTAAAAATTAAATTAATAAAAACATAAAAATTACATGCAACCTTAGAATAGTAAAACTTTAAAATTTTTTACAATAAATTACCCTTGTGGCTGAAGAAAATCTGCCTGTCAACTGTAGTCATTGGCTGTCACTATTGTTGCACTTTTCTCGAGGCAGATTTATTGCTCAATTTGTGCACATAACTTCTGTTGCATGCTTCCCGATGCAAACGTCAAATGAACCAGTGACGGATAATAATTTTTAGTGAAGCAAAAGTTTTTGTGCCCACTTCATCCGTCGGCTTGGCCTGGCAGATTCCAAGCCAGTCAGGGCTATCGTGGTGGCGGGCTATCCATGCCCTTGGCACAGTCTACCATAGGTCCTGGCACAGTCTGTCGTAGGCCCTATAGACACCTGACAACACAATCAGGTGCTGCTATGGCGGCTCTGCGACACAGTAAGCCCTGTAGTCGCCTGATAGTACTATCAGGCATTGTGACAACAGATCTACCGCACCAGTGCCAATGCTTGACAAGATGTCAGGCTGTCAGGTCGACGGGCAGTAGAGCCTACCATCAGCTCTACACCAGACAGTGCTACCACAGCCTGCATTGCAGCCGCTGTTGCTTGACAACGTTTTCCATAGGACTGACGCCTGACAGACTGTCAAGCTATCAGGCCACGGGTAGCGAGGTCGGGTGCGTCAGGCTTGTCTGACGCACTTCGACTAGCCACGGCTGCCGACCACGCACCCTTGGTGCTGGCGCGGTAGCCGAAAAGGCCAAGAAACCTTAGGCTCTAAAAAAAAATTTTTTTTTTTTTTACAATAAAAAAATCTAAATTAATATATTTAAGAAAATATATATTAATTTAAAATTTAAGTTTTTCTAAAACAATGAAATTTTTAAAATTAACCAGGGAGGCTAATTATTAAAAATAATGAAAACTTAAACTATTAAAAATATGAGCAACCAGATCCCTTCAATAGCTCTCCTTTCAAGATCCGGTCGACACACGACCAGCGTTTGAAAGGCAACCAGACCCAAGTCGACACACGACCTGGTATAGAACTCCTCCAGCTTCAAGACTCCTCGATGGCAGGAACAAATGGCTCCCTAATACGCATCTCTCCGTAGGAGTAGTCCAAACCTGCCAAGGGATTTTTGTAAGAAAGGAAACGGGGTAAACTTCTCCTATACTCCTTGAGCATACGGAGAAAGTTGGAACGAGGATTTTGACGCCTAAGGAACTTCCTTCTGCGTATGGTTTTCAAGCTCCCCTTGAGCTTGAACCGAGTCCTCAATGAGAAAATATTTCTCATAAAAAAATTATCTCCTATCCTCTCACCTCACAAGCCCTAGTGCAAACATGAACTAGGCTCTGATACCAATGAAAAGGATTGAAAATCCAACTAAGTGTTCTATTATTTACAATTCAATTTATAGGCTCTAATGGCCCAAAATACATAACCAAACCCATCAAATCATGGATTTGAT
The DNA here is from genome assembly GCA_028583015.1 of Wollemia nobilis. Classification (NCBI taxonomy): domain Eukaryota; kingdom Viridiplantae; phylum Streptophyta; class Pinopsida; order Araucariales; family Araucariaceae; genus Wollemia; species Wollemia nobilis. The sequence continues at coordinate 1,540,199 of JAQPPZ010001934.1, read as the reverse complement.
CCAATATGCTTAACCATAAGCTACAAAAGTGCAAAGGAGAATGCACGTAACTTTCTAAGCTAGGAGAAAGGAATAATGCTAACTATAAGATCCTTTTTAGCTATCTTGAAGTACACACTTCCTACTTTGAGTTCACACTTCCTAACTAACACTCCTAAATGACAACTAGAAGATAACTAGTGCCCACAAGTGCATGTGAGAAAGAGACTCACTTACAATATTAATTTGCAAGAAATAAACTATGCAAAACTAACTAGAAATTACTAGAGGGGTCATATGAGTGATCAAACATCAATCCTCATCATTTCTTGATGTCCTTTCCTTTCTCAATAAGTATATTGGGGAAACTTCCCTATTACAATGTTTATGGACATCTATCCAAAGGAGACACCAATCCCCTAATTAAGTTCATGGATCTCTATCCATAGGAGACACCAATCTCCTCTTCTTTGGTTGGTGATCCTCTAGAAGACTACTACCTCCACTACTATAGGTTGTAGATCTCTCTCCACTGAAGACCTCTATCCTCTCTACCATGGCTAATGGATCTCTATCCACTAGAGACTATTGTTCTTTGCTTTATCACCTCCAAAGCTCTGCTCAATCTCTATATCAAATTTGCACTAAACATTGTCCTTTGATCTAGCATAAATATGCTCAATATTTGTCTCTGTTCTATCACAAATCTATCCAACAAGTCCTCTCAAGAATCCATCCAATGTGCTATTAAGCCTTATCTAAGACTTACCTCAAATATGCTCAACAAGTCCTCACTAGAACTTGTCTAATATACTCTCAAGTCTTCTCTAAGACTTAACTCAAATCTATCCAACAAGTCTTCACCAAGACTTACCTTAAATCTGTATAATATGATTGTAAGCTTCCACAAAAGATCACACAAATTTGTCCTTAAACTTTCACAAAAGTTTCCTCAATTTTTTCCTTAAGTCCACCCTAGGACTTATTCAAATTAGCCACTAGCTTTCACAAAATATTTTTCAAATTACTTATAAAACTTGCATGCAAACTCCATTCAATATATTGCAAAAAAACTCTTTCAACTCAATTCAAAATATAGAACTATTTGTATTACAGAACTTGAACTATCACTTCAACACACTTCAATCAACTATGCTCAATCAACTCAACCAATGAAACAAAAATTGCTTGCAAACCCTAAGCAAATGTTTCATCCAATGCTCTCAATAACTCTCACTTTGGAACTCAAACTCAACTCAAGATGATTCTAAAATTACATAACAATGATACTCATGATCTTTGCATAAATCCTAGTTCAAGATAGTTTTCAATTTCTCACTCAAGCATTCACCAATCATACATATAAAGGCTTACTCAATAATACTTATCAAACAAGCACCTTTTAACTCCAACTTAGCATTCATAACATCCAAAAATTACTCTTAAGGATAATGTGCACTTACCTCTTGTTTGAATAAGATTTAGTTTCAAATACATGTCTCAATCATAATCAACTATTTTCCAATATCAATGATTAGATAGCAAATATTTTTCCTTAATATTTTCTTTCAAAAATATTTCACCAAGTCAAAATATCAAAAACTAACTATACCTTATTTCTCCTTTCAATACAATTTTTATAAACTTTGTTTCAACAAAAATATCTAACACCCTTGGCACACCTTATTACTCTTATAAACTCTAAACACTCAAAAATAAAAACACAAAAAAATGACAATGCATACCCTTTTATCTCCCTTGTATAACTTACAAACCATTTTAAAATATGTAATTTCCAATTAATAAAACTTTAGGAAATTAAAAATTAATTTCCACCTTTGTAATTTTTGGATGCAACATTTAAACCTTAGCAATGTGAGCGCATACCTTAGACAATTCACCAAAAAGGCCTTGATGGATTTCAAACACACAACCCCTTCCTTCCAAGCGCCTTTGCATAGTGTGCACCCACCATGTGGGCTACATGCCTCCATGCAAAGGGAAAGGTAAGCGCCTTACCTTTATTCCTATCTAACTACGTAGACCAAGACCTTCTCTGCCTGCAAAATGAAGACCACGAGAATCAACCCCTTAACCTTGCACTTACGAACATCTTAGCGTAGCCTCTGGCTGCCAACCATGCTACCCAATGCTTTGCAATGTGAAGTGGGCTCCCCACTTATTTGTCCCTTTTTTTACCTCTTAAATGCTTTTAAAACACATGTAATTTTTCCTCTTTACCTTGCGTATTATTTTTTTTGCATCTATGGAACACATGGATGATAATTTGAAATTATAGTTGTCGCTTCTTATATGCAATGTGCCATGTGCTCAAGATGTCGACGATCATTTTAAATTCGATTAATTCAAATTAATTAAAACCTTGTACCCTTATAACCCTAACCTTTAGGGTTTTTAAATTAAATCATAAACTAATTTATAATTAAATTATTATAATTAATTTAATAACTCAGAGTTAATCAAATTAAGTTATAAATTAATTTATAATGAAATTATTATAATTAATTTATAATGAAATTATTATAATTAATTTATATCTCTAGGTCTTGACCTTAGACCTTTAATATTATAATAAAATATTATAATATTATTTTTCTTGGGCCTTTCTATTGCCCTTTAGACCTCATTTGACCACCTAGAAGCAATCTTTGTCTTGCACTTCTTGCGAAAACTGATTCTTGACATCCTTCCTCTTGCACTGCTCACTAAAACTGATGTTGCTTACTAAAACTAACTCTTGACATCAATGACAATAAAACTTGCTCATATTTCCAAAATATGATTTATCTAAGGTTTTGAATAATATTACTAAAGCTCATGCAGTTCCAAGCTTTAAATTCTATTTATGAATTTTCAAAATTTTCTCCATGCAAAACATGCCAATCCCTCAAAATAGGATCTTCATATTTCCACCAGTTTGAAGAACACAAGCTTATACTAAGATGGAGGGTGAACAGTATAAGACCTTTTTACTTTTCTTTCCAAGCCAATTATGCAATTTATAGATAGCAATATTGATAGCAGTAATCAAAGCAATGCACAAATCATTACACAATAAAGACACCACAATTTACATGGTTCACCCAATGTGGGGTACTCCATGGAGAAAATATTTCACTAAAATTTTCTTAATCAATCTCTTGGTAATCCTTCCCAATTACAATATTTATGGACCTCTATCCAAAGGAGACACCAATCCACTAAATCAAGTTCATGGATATCTATCCATAGGAGAACTCCTTCTCCTATGGTCTGGTTGGTGATCTTCTAGAAGACTACTGCCTCCATTGCACTGGCTTGTGGATATCTCTCCACTGAAGACTCTTGTCCCCACTCAGAAGACCTATCCTCACTGCCCAGGCTGATGGATATCTATTCACTGGAGACTAATGTCCACTATAATCTATCACCTCCAAAGCTCTGTCTCAAATTTATACTAAACATAGTCTAGTCGGTCTAGCATAAATCTATTCAACAAGTCCACTCAAAAATTACTTGAATCTACTCAATAAGTCCACACAAAACTTGCTTGAATATTCTCAATAGGTCCACTCATAACTTGCTCAAATATGCTCAATAGGTCCACTCAGAACCTATTCAAATCTACTCAACAAGTCCACACAAAACTTGCTTAAATATACTCAACAAGTCCACACAAAGCTTGCTTAAATATGCTCAATAGGTCTACTCAAAACCTGCTCAAATCTGCTCAACAAGTCCACATATATTGCTTAAATCTACTCAAGAAGTCCACATAGAACTTTCTTAAATCTGCTCAACAAGCTCACTCATAACTTGTCCAATCTGTATTGTAAGCTTCCACAAAAGCTCACACAAAATTAGTCCACAAGTCTCCTTAAAGACTTACCTCAAATTTGCTTAACAAGTCCACACAAAACATTTTTAATTTCATAGAAGTATAAAGAGAATTGGTAGAGACCCAATATGTTCTATACTCAAATATCAATCACTTTATCAACTCAATTCAGAATATATAATAGTTTGCTTTATGGAACTTGAACAATCACTTCACAAACCCTGCTTGACTAGGCTCAATCAACTCTACTCAACCAATTACTCAAGAACAACCATTGCTCATAAACCCTAATATTACTCCAACTTGAAAATAATATTCACCATAATCTTCTTTAATAGAAAAGCCCTTATAAAAATAAAATCAATGCTCAATAGTCTTAATTCTCCAATATATCAATATATTAATTAATATTTTTAATAAACAATTAAAATAAAAACCTCCTTATTACTCCTAATAACAATACTTAAATACCACCACTTATCCAATAATTAATCCTTCTAAATTTCACTAACTCTTATAACTCCGACATAGGCAAATAATCATAAAACCTTAAACACCCTTATTCCTCCCAACTTAGGCAAATAATAAAAATTTCAACCAAAAATATTTACCTTGCATTCATGGGGGGATCGAACCCTCAACTATGCCCACGATGTGCTCCTTAGCCATGGCCTCAACCATCGCACGAGCTATGCGCTCGTTTGAAACCAATGAAGCACCACGTGCTTCAAGTCGTGCTCCCTTTGCCCTTGGCAAAAACAATGTGCGCCTTGGGCACCTTTCAACCAACATGACCTCCAATGCACCTACCACATTTTGAACGTAGGCCCTTGCAAACAAATGTTTTCATGCAATTCCCAACTCACCACTAGGCCACGCTGTCCTATGTGCCTTCAAAAATTAATGCTTCCTTCCTAAAACACTTTGTTGTCCATGATATTCGTAATTCTCACGAGCTCTTAATATTTTTTGCATGCCAATTAAAATTCGAGCAAGGATAATGTTTTAGACTTTGGGCAAATGTATTTATTTTGCTTCCTCCATACCTTGGGAGACGTCGATGCTTCCCCAATTTCCTTCCACGATGTCGATGAATATTTTAAAGGTCCTTCGAATGCCTTTTCTTCCAAACCCAACCTTTGGGTTTATGAAATATAATTAAACTTTATAAAACCCACTTTGATTTATAAAATATTATAATGAAAATTATAAATATTTTATTTGGGGTTTTCACCATATCACTTTAATATTATAATAACAATTATTATAATATTATATCCTTTTGATGCCTTGGATAAATTGCTTCCTTGGGAGAATTAAACCACCTTTTGACCCATTCTCTTGGGTGTAAAATATAGATATTTAAACCCATCATGAATTTCACTAAACTTCCACTTGCACTTGAGCTGAGCTATCACCTGGCACCTTGACATCAATGACAACTAATTTTGGACATCAATGACAACTACTCAAAATGTCCAACAATATCCCCCTTTGTCATTGATGGCAACCCAAATTATTTTTACCAAAAACTTGACTTCCTTCTCTTGTTGCTCCCCCTGGGACACTGCTCCCCCTGGCTCAATGCTCTCTCAAATATCAAATCTCTCCCCTTTTTCTTAACTTATCAAATTTCTCCCCCTTACTCAAATCTCTCCCCCTTTGACATCAATGGCAAAGGGTCACCTTTGGGGCTCGGGGCTAAGAATGAGCCTCTTAGCTTAGCCCCTCCCCCACCTTCTATTGAGGTGGTTAATTTCGGGGTGGGAGTATTTCTACTCCCAAAAAGCACTGTTCTTTACCTTTATCCTCTTCTCTTCTTTTCTGAGTTTTCTGATTCCTCTTACTATTTCTATCCATGTCCATGTTCCTATTTATGTCAACATTCCTGTTCCTATTTTTGTTCTTGTTCTTATTCATATCCATGTTCCTATTCTTGCTCCTATTCACATTCATGTTCATGTTCCTATTCTTATTCATGTTCATATCCATGTTCCTGTTCCTGTTCCAGCTCATACCTATTTCTAGAATGTTTGCTCTAAACTATTTCGTTGTGTGACCATTATTATTGCACTTATAACACTTGATGTTATTATTCCTTATAGGTGCAAATGTCTTAGGATTTCTCCTAGTGAAGCCATATCCTCTTCTGTCATGAACCCTGTAATTCATTACCTTGTGACCAAACTGATTACATGAGTAGCAATACCCATGAAAAGGTTGTATGTTCCCATATTCCTGTCTTTCATGTGTCCTGCATTGTGAAGCCATGTGCCCAAACTTATGACATGAAAAACATCTTCCATTGAAGCTTCCTTGTCTTGACCTCATTGGTCTCCTATTTTGATTGTTGTTCCATCTGTATCTTCTTTGTGCATTGTTCCTATTTCTGTTGAACTCTCTATTGTCCAACTCATCCTCTGATGTCTGACTTTCTTTTACACTGTCTTCTTCTGAAGTATCTTCATCTGAAGTTTCTTCTCCTCCAGAACTTGAAGTTGACTCTCCTTCCTGTTTCTTTTGAACCTGTTCAAATCCAAGATATGTTTTGCTTGATGTAGACCTTTTTGTACCTTGACGATCTTATCCAAGTTATTTGAGCTATTTTTAAACCCTTTCATCTTGATCTTGGAGTCCTCTAAATCTTTCTTTTAGTAGTGCTACTTCTTGTGCTAACTTCTCACATTCTAAGATCTTTACTTCTAACTTATCTTTGAACCTGTTTGCCTTAGCCTTTGATTTTTCTAAATCCTCTATGAGCAATCTTCTCTCTTCATCACATTCTTGAAACTTAATTTCAAGTTTAGAGTTTTTCTTCCTTACCTTCTTTACTGTGTCAAGGGCATAGATAAGTTCTCCCTTGAGATCATAACCATTTTATTCTAAATATTCCTCTATTTGTTTACCTTTGTCCACTTCTTCTATTTTATTTTGGCTTGTCTTCTATAGGATCACTTACTTCTTCTTCTAATGCCATTAGAAGATTTTCATCTAGTCCTTCAAGTGCATTCTCATATTCATCATCATTGAAACTATAACCATCCTTTGTACAACTATCTTCAAGATGTCCAAAGTTACCACATCTAAAACACTTGAGAATAATTGGAGTCTTTTTCTTAACTTGGTTCTTTTTCTTCAATCATAAATAGGACTTCATCTCTATCATTGTCTAAAAAACTAGCATCACTATCACTTGAGTACTTACTTGCCTTATCTGCATAGTAGCTTCTCTTTTGCCTTTGGAAGAACTTCTTTCCTTGTCTGCTTTGTCCATCCTTGCTTTTCTTTTGGTGCCTATATATTTCTGGTTCCTTATACTTGTGATCCTATTTTTCTTCACCATTGTTGTTCTTGGGTTCTTGAAAATTTGTTGCAAAATATCCATACCTTCCACAATTGAAATATTTAATAGATATTTTATCTCTAGATCTTCTATAGTCCTTATCTCTTCTACCATAGTTAGCTTCTTCATCACTAGATGACTCATTGCTTGATTCTGACTTCTTACCCTTTATCTTATTGATTGCTTTGAATGTTGCTTCCTTCTAGGGCATAGGATCTTTTGTTCTTATCTCAAATGTTGTGAGCATACCAAGCAACTTATCTCTTGTCAAAGTATCACCATCTATTGATACTTCTATAGCAGAAACCTGTTCACTGAATCTTTTTGGAAGAGATCTTAAGACTTTATCACAAACATCAGATTCATCAACCTTCATACCAAGTCCTCGCATATCATTAACAACCTCATCAACTCGAAGTAGGTAAGTACTAATATTTTCATCTTCGTCCATTCTTAATACTTCAAGTTGTCTTTTGAGATTTTGACTCTTTGCTCTCTTGACACTTTTATCTCCTTCATATATACCTTGCAATTTATCCCACATTTCTTTTGCAGTTTTACAATGCATAACTTTCATAGACTCTGTTCTATGCAAACCTCTCACAAGTGCATTCATTGCTTTTGAATTATAGTGTTGTAGAAGCTTACCTTCCTTATCTATAGGAGGATTGACTAATGGATCATATCCAAATTCCACTGCTTCCCAAACTTCATTGCCAAGTGCCATCAAGTAGAACCTCATCATCATACTCCAATATAAATAGTCACTTCCATCAAATATTGGTGTTGAGTTATTTGAGGGCACCTCCTTAGGATCCATTGTGTTCTTGTTAGATTTTCCTTCAAGCTGTTAAACTCTTTTGAAGGAACCCGCTCTGATACCAATTGAAGAACACAAGCTTATATTGAGAGGGGGGTGAACAGTATAAGACCACTTTTTACTTTTCTTTCCAAACCAATATTATGCAATGTATAGATAGCAATATCAATAGCAGTAATCAAAGCAATGCACAAATCATCACACAATAGAGACACCACAATTTACGTGGTTCACCCAATGTGGGCTACTCCACGGAGAAAATATTTCACTAAAATTTTCTCAATCAATCTCTTAGGAATCCTTCCCAATTACAATGTTTATGGACCTCTGTCCAAAGGAGACACCAATCCCCTAAATCAAGTTCGTGGATCTCTATCCATAGGAGAACTCCTTCTCCTATGCTCTGGCTGGTGATCCTCTAGAAGACTACTGCCTCCACTACACTGGCTTGTGGATCTCTCTCCACTGAAGACTCTTGTCCCCACTCAAAAGACCTATCCTCACTACCCTAGCTGATGGATCTCTATCCATTGGAGACTACTATCCTCTCTACTCTGTCACCTCCAAAGATTTATCTCAAATCTATACTAAACATAGTCTAGTCGGTCTAGCACAAATCTGCTCAACAAGTCCACTCAAAACTTGCTCAAATCTTCTCAACAAGTCCACACAAAACTTGCTTGAATCTGCTCAATAGGTCCACTCAGAACCTGCTCAAATCTTCTCAACATGTCCACTCAGAACCTGCTCAAATATGCTCAACAAGTCCACACAGAACTTGCTTAAATATGCTCAACAATTCCACATAAAAATTGCTTAAATCTGCTCAATAGCTCCACTCAGAACTTGGTCAAATATGCTCAACAAGTCCACACAGAACTTGCTTAAATTTTATCAACAAGTCCACACAGAACTTGTTCAAATATGCTCAATAAGTTCACTCAAAACTTGTCCAATCTGTATTGTAAGCTTCCACAAAAGCTCACTCAAAATTAGTCCACAAGTCTTCTCAAAGACTTACCTCAAATCTTCTTAACAAGTCCACACAGAACTTGTTCAATATCATAGAAGCATAAAGAGAATTGTTAGAGACTCAATATGTTCTATACTCAATGCTCAATCACTTTCTCAACTCAATTTAGAATATAGAATAGTTTGTTTTATGGAACTTGAACAATCACTTCACAAACCCTACTTGACTAGGCTCAACCAACTCTACTCAACCAATTACTCAAGAACAACCTTTGCTCATAAACCCTAGTCCAAGTATGTATCAACCAACTCAAAATGTTTCCAACAATGCTCAACAATAAATCTCACATAACAATGATACTCATGTTCTTTTACACAACCTTAGTTCAAGTTCTTTGCACAACCAATGGCTTCAACAACAATGCTTATAAGTCAATCTTCACATAACAATGATACTTATGTTCTTTTGCACAACCCTAACTCAAGTTCTTCATACAACCAATGGCTTCAACAACAATGCTTATAAAACAAGGTTTTAATCACCACACTTAATTCCAGAAAACCTTGAAGCATTAACTCAAACACTCTCAAAAAGGAAACCCTAATCAAGTCCTTTTCACTCCAAACTTATTTTTTAGAAAACCAACCACTCAATTCAACTAAGAAAGAGATTGCCCATACCTTTTGCTTGTCAAGGAGTTGTTCTCACAAATCTGCCACACTCACAAATTCCTCTTTGCCAATCTCAATAAGGGTTAGAAGACTTCAATAAAACACAATACAAAAGGATGACTAAAATACACCTTATCACTCCAACTTGAAAATAATATTCACCATAATCTTCTTTAATAGAAAAACCCTTATTAAAATAAAATCAATGCTCAATAGTCTTAATTCTCCAATATATCAATATATTAATTAAGACTTTAATAAACAATTAAAATAAAAACCTCCTTATTACTCCTAATAACAATACTCAAATACCACCACTTATCCAATAATTAATCCTTCTAAATTTTCACTAACAACCCTTATAACTCCAACATAGGCAAATAATCATAAAACCTTAAACACCCTTTTACCTCCAAACTTAGGCAAATAATAAAAATTTCAATCAAAAATATTTACCTTGCATTCATGGGAATCGAACCCTCAACTATGCCCACGACGTGCGCCTTAGCCGTGGCCTCAATCGCTGCACGAGCTACGCGCTCGTTTGAAACCAATGAAGCACCACGTGCTTCAAGTCGTGCTCCCTTTGCCCTTGGCAAAATGACATGCGCCTTGGGCACCTTAACCAACACGACCTCCAATGCACCTACCATGTTTCAAACGTAGGCCCTCACATGAACAAATGTTTTCGTGCTTCCCAACTCACCACTAGGCCACGCTGTCCTATGTGCCTTCGAAAATTAATGCTTCCTTCCTAAAACACTTCGTTGTCCACGAAATTCGTAATTCTCACGAGCTCTTAATATTTTTCGCATGCCAATTAAAATTCGAGCAAGGATAATGTTTTAGCCCTTTGGGCAAATGTATTTATATTTGCTTTCTCCACACCTTGGGAGAACGTCGATGCTTCCAAAGACTCTTCTTCCACCACGTCGGTGAAGGTTTAATAACTTTATAAGGTGCTTCGAATGCCTTTGCCTCCAAACCCAACCTTTGGGTTTATGAAATATAATTAAAATTTATAAAACCCACTTTGATTTATAAAATATTATAATGAAAATTATAAATATTTTATTTGGGGTTTTCACCATATCACTTTAATATTATAATAACAATTATTATAATATTATATCCTTTTGATGCCTTGGATAAATTACTTCCTTGGGAGAATTAAACCACCTTTTGACCCATTCTCTTGGGTGTAAAATATAGATATTTAAACCCATCATGAATTTCATTAAACTTCCACTTGCACTTGAGTTGAGCTATCACCTGGCACCTTGACATCAATGACAACTAATTTTGGACATCAATGACAACTGCTCAAAATGTCCAACAATCTCCCCCTTTGTCATTGATGGCAACCCAAATTATTTTTACTGAAAGCTTGACCTTTCATTTCTTTTCTGCTCCCCCTGGGACACTGCTCCCCCTGGCTCATTGCTCTATCAAATATCAAATATCTCCCCTTTTTCTTAACTTATCAAATTGCTCCCCCTTACTCAAATCTCTCCCCCTTTGACATCAATGGCAAAGGGTCACCTTTGGGGCTCGGGGCTAAGAATGAGCCTCTTAGCTTAGCCCCTCCCCCACCTTCTATTGAGGTGGTTAATTCTGGGGTGGGAGTATTTCTACTCCCGAAAGCACTGTTCTTTACCTTTATCCTCTTCTCTTCTTTTTTGAGTTTTTTGATTCCTCTTACTATTTCTATCCATGTCCATGTTCCTATCCATGTCAACATTCCTGTTCCTATTCCTGTTCTTATTCCTATTCATATCTATGTTCTTGTTCCTATTCCTATTCACATTCATATTCTTGTTCCTATTCCTGTTCTTGTTCATATCCATGTTCTTGTTCTTGTTCCATCTCATACCTATTTCTGGAATGTTTGCTCTACACCATTTCGTTGTGTGACCATTATTATTACACTTATAACACTTGATGCTATTATTACTTTGAGGTGCAAATGTCTTAGGATTTCTCCTATTGAAGCCATATTCTCTTCTATCATGAACCCCGCAATTCATTACCTTGTGATCAAACTGAATACATGAGTAGCAATACCCATGAAAAAGTTATCTGTTCCCATATTCCTATCTTTCATGTGTCCTACATTGTGAAGCCATGTGCCCAAACTTGTGACATGAAAAGCATATTCCATTGAAGTTTCCTTGTCTTGACCTCATTGGTCTCTTATTCTGATTGTTGTTCCATATGTATCTTCTTTGTGCATTGTTCTAGTTTTTGTTGAACTCTCTATTTTCCAACTCATCCTCTGATGTCTAGCTTTCTTCTACACCGTCTTCTTCTGAAGTATCTTCATCTAAAGTTTCTTCTCCTCCAGAACATGAAGTTGACTCTCCTTCCTGTTTCTTTTGATATTGTTCAAAACCAAGATCTATTTTGCTTAATGTTTTTGTGTCTTGATGAACTTATCCAAGTTCTTTGAGCTATTTTTAAACCCTTTCATATTGATCTTGGAGTCCTCTAAATCTTATTTTAGTAGTGCCACTTCTTGTGCTAACTTCTCACATTCCAAGATCTTTGCTTCTAACTTATCTTTGAACCTTTTTGCCTTAGCCTTTGATTTTTCTAAATCCTCTATGAGCAATATTCTCTCTTCATCACATTCTTGAAACTAAATTTCAAGTTTAGAGTGTTGCTTCCTTACCTTATTTACTATGTCAAGGGCATAGATAAGTTCTCCCTTGAGATCATAACCATCCTTTTTTGAATATTCCTCTATTTTTTTTACCTTTTTCCATAATTCTATTTTCTTTTGGCTTGTCTTCTATAGGATCACTTACTTCTTCTTCTAAAGCCATTAGAATATTTTCATCTGGTCCTTCAAGTGTATCCTCATATTCATCATCACTAAAACTATAACCATCCCTTGTACAATCATATTCAAGATGTCCAAAGTTACCACATCTAAAACACTTGAGAATGATTGGAGTCCTTTTCTTAACTGGTTCTTTTTCTTCAATCATAAATAGGACTTCATCTCTATCATTGTCTGAAAAACTAGCATCACTATCAATTGAGTACTTACTTGCCTTATCCGCATAGTAGCTTCTCTTTTGCCTTTGGAAGAACTTCTTTCCTTGTCTAATTTGTCCATCCTTGCTTTTCTTCTAGTGCCTATATCTTTCTGATTCCTTGTACCTGTGATCCTATTTTTCTTCATCATTGTTGTTCTTGGGTTCTTGATAATCTATTGCAAAATGTCCATACCTTCCACAATTGAAATATTTAACAGATCTTTTATCTCTAGATCTTCTATAGTCCTTATCTCTTCTACCATAGTTAGCTTCTTCATCACTAGATGATTCATTGCTTGATTCTGACTTCTTACCCTTTGTCTTATTGATTTTTTTGAATGTTGCTTCCTTCTGGGGCATAGGATCTTTTGTTCTTATCTCAAATGATGTGAGCATACCAAGCAACTTATCTCTTGTCAAAGTATCACCATATATTGATACTTCTATAGCAGAAACTTGTTCACTGAATCTTTTTGGAAGAGATCTTAAGACTTTATCACAAACATCAGATTCATAAATCTTCATACCAAGTCCTCGCATATCATTAACAACCTCATCAATTCGAAGTAGGTAAGCACTAATATTTTCATCTTCATTCATTCTTAATACTTCAAGTTGTCTTTTGAGATTTCGAATTTTTGCTCTCTTGACACTTTTATCTCCTTCATATATACCTTGCAATTTATCCCACATTTCTTTTGTAGTTTTACAATGCATAACTTTCATAGACTCTATTCTATACAAACCTCTCACAATTTCATTCATTGCTTTTGAATTATAGTGTTGTAGAAGCTTACCTTCCTTATATGTAGGAGGATTGACTAATGGATCATATCCAAATTCCACTGCATCCCAAACTTCATTGCCAAGTGCCATTAGGTAGATCCTCATCATCATACTCCAATACATATAGTCACTTCCATAAAATATTGGTGCTGAGTTATTTGAGGACACGTCCTTAGGATCCATTGTGTTCTTGTTAGCTTTTCCTTCAAGTTGTTAAACTCTTCTGAAGGAACCCGCTTTGATACCAATTGAAGAACACAAGCTTATATTGAGAGGGGGGGGGTGAATAGTATAAAACCACTTTTTACTTTTCTTTCCAAAATAATATTATGCAATGTGTAGATAGCAATATCAATATTAGTAATCAAAGTAATGCATAAATCATCACACAATAGAGACACCATAATTTATGTGGTTCACCCAATGTGGGCTACTCCACGGAGAAAATATTTCACTAAAATTTTCTCAATCAATCTCTTGGGAATCCTTCCCAATTACAATGTTTATGGACCTCTGTCCAAAGGAGAAACCAATCCCCTAAATCAAGTTCATGGATCTCTATCCATAGGAGAACTCCTTCTCCTCTGCTCTAGCTGGTGATCCTCTAGAAGACTACTACCTCCACTGCACTGGCTTGTGGATCTCTCTCCACTGAAGACTCTTGTCCCCACTTAGAAGACCTATCCTCACTACCCTGGCTGATGGATCTCTATCCACTGGAGACTACTGTCCTCTATTCTCTATCACCTCCAAAGCTTTGTCTCAAATCTATACTAAACATAGTATAGTCGATCTAGCACAAATCTACTCAACAAGTCCACATAGAACTTTCTTAAATCTACTCAATAAGTCCACACAAAACTTGCTTGAATCTGCTCAATAGGTCCACTCATAACCTTCTCAAATCTGCTCAACAGGTCCACTCAAAACCTACTCAAATCTGCTCAACAAGTCCACATAGAACTTGCTTAAATCTTCTCAACAAGTCCACACAAAACTTGCTCAAATCTGCTCAATAGGTCCACTCAAAACTTGCTCAAATATGCTCAACAAGTCCACTCAGAACTTGCTCAAATCTGCTCAACAAGTTCACATATAACTTGTTCAAATCTGCTCAACAAGTCCACTCAGAACTTGCTCAAATATGTATTGTAAGCTTCCACAAAAGCTCACTCAAAATCAGTCCATAAGTCTTCTCAAAGACTTACCTCAAATCTTCTCAACAAGTCCACACTAGAACTTGTCCAATATCATAGAAACATAAAGAGAATTGTTAGAGACCCAATATGTTCTATACTCAATGCTCAATCACTTTCTCAACTCAAATCAAAATATAGAATAGTTTGTTTTATGGAACTTGAACAATCACTTCACACACCCACTTGACTAGGCTCAACCAAATCTACTCAACCAATCACTCAAGGAAACAACCCTTGCTCACAAACCCTAGTCCAAGTATGTAAACACCAACTCAAAATGTTTCCAACAATGCTCAACAACAAATCTCACATAACAATGATACTCATGTTCTTTTACACAATCTTAGTTCAAGTTCTTTGCACAACCAATGGCTTCAACAACAATGCTTATAAGTCAATCTTCACATAACAATGATACTTATGTTCTTTTGCACAACCCTAACTCAAGTTCTTCACACAACCAATGGCTTCAACAACAATGCTTATAAGACAAGGTTTTAACACCAACTCTTTATTCCAGAAAACCTTGAAGCACTAACTCAAACACTCTCGAAAAGGAAACCCTAATCAAGTCCTTTTCACTCCAAACTTATTTTTAGAAAACCAACCACTCAACTCAACTAAGAAAGAGATTGCCCATACCTTTTGCTTGTCAAGGAGTTGTTCTCACAAATCTGCCACACTCACAAATTCCTCTTTGCCAATCTCAATAAGGGTTAGAAGACTTCAATAAAACACAATACAAAGAGATGACTAAAATATACCTTATCACTCCAACTCAAAAATAATATTCACCATAATCTTCTTTAATAGAAAAACCCTTATTAAAATAAAATCAATGCTCAATAGTCTTAATTCTCCAATATATCAATATATTAATTAATATTTTTAATAAACAATTAAAATAAAAACCTCCTTATTAATCCTAATAACAATCCTCAAATACCACCACTTATTCAATAATTAATCCTTCTAAATTTCACTAACAACTCTTATAACTCCGACATAGGCAAATAATCATAAAACCTTAAACACCCTTATTCCTCCAACTTAGGCTAATAATAAATATTTCAACCAAAAATATTTACCTTGAATTCAGGGGGGAATCGAACCCTCAACTATGCCCACGACGTGCGCCTTAACCGTGGCCTCACTTGCCGCACGAGCTATGCGCTTGTTTGAAACCAATGAAGCTACTCACCATATTACCATATTACCATATTACAAAGCTAATCACCATTGAAAAACAACCCCCTTCTAATACAAAACCCTAAATCCATGTATTCAATAAAACCCCAAACCTAAATTAGACACCACCAAACCCACATCAAATAAAATCTCCAAAACCCACACTTGTTAAAAAATACCAGTATAAAAAAACTATATCTAACAAATATACCACCAAACCAAAATAAAACTCACTATATAAAAATGAAGAAGCCCCAAATTAATACTAAACAAGATATATCATAGAACTGGCTTGGTTTGATTCATCCCTAGACATAGGTATATATAGAATTTTTCACAACACATTCTAGAATAGCCTAACCCCCCACCCTTCCTCCAACCTAAATTGAATATTCCTCATAATCACAACATAATAATATGGAGATAGAGGTATATATATAATTTTTCACAACACATTCTAGAATAGCCTAACCCCCCACCCCTTTCCCAACCTAAATTGAAGATTTCTCATAATCACAACATAAGAATATGGAGACATGGAGAGACATTGAAAAACTAAGAAACATATTGAGAAACACAGAGATCCAAAAATATAAACACCAAACTAAAGAATATTTTTACATTAATAGATAGGATATTATAAAATTTTGCATAGTTACACAGAGCTTAAGCAGGTATTTATAGACTATCATGGTCCGTGGTCAATACTTTTTCTATAGGTAAAATTCAGCAAATAATGACTATAATATGTACCTACTTCAGAACCAAGCCCTTGGATATCAAATATAATAATATTAGCACCAAGTAGTCATCTCATGTTCTTTCATCCAAGAATAAATCACCACCTCTATGCACCCACACCACCATTAAAAAACCTTCATCCAAAACCCTAACTTGAAAAATAGTGCAAAATGCCCTATGAAATCCCAACAATGGGTTTTTCCATAAAATAGGTGATCGAGAACCTACAAATGCTCTTCTATTTCCTAAAAAAATATTGTGTTATATACCCTCTCGAAGGCCTCATCCCTTTCACTTGTTTTTAAGGAGAACATAGAGAAGCCAATTGAGGTAAATTAAAGATCCGCAAGAAAAAGCATAAATATATGATTTACCCAGGATTTTATGGTTTTGCAGAGTTGGTTTGATGCGATGAAAAGTAGAAATAAATATTTATAAAGATTTTATGGTTTGATAGGGTCTGTTTGGTGACATTGGGAGGGTGGAAATTTTTTTAAAAGGGAGGACAAATAAATTTTTGTGTTTTAACTGCTTTTTAAAAATTGCCCTAAGAGGGTGTTTTTAAATCACCCTCTTAGGCAACCTTAAGAGAGAAATTTCAAATTGCTCTCTTATGCCTAAGAGGGCATTTTAAAACTAACCTCTTAGGGTGACTCTAAGAGGTCAGTTACCCTGAGCGGGTGATTTTAAACCGACCCTCTTAGGGTCTATTAGGGAGGTTTTTTACCATCATAAAAAATCACCTTATTTTAGCCACCATTAAAGACCTTATTTGGTGTAGTGTATATTGGTGATATCATTTGGAGATATGTCTTGAGGGACTTCTTTTTCAAAAATTTTAATAATATTTTTCAATGAGTGGGTGATATTTTTAACAATTCTAGAAGAGAGATATTTGTAGGTATCCCGTCTAGTTGTTGACAAAGATCATAAGTAAGGTATTTTGAGAAGGTGTGAGAACCAAAGGTGAATTTTTAGGAAAGTTGATTTTAGTGGTTCTCAAAATAACCAAAGGAGGTTGATCTTAGGATTGATTTTTTTATTTTTTCCTAGTCATGGTGTAGGAGGATTTTGATAAATGCATAGTGCCTGTGCCTACCAAGTTGACTAATTTTTGGTTATGTGTTGGCAAGGGGTCTTGAAAGATCCCCATATTTTTTTTGGGATATTTTGGTTGATTGAACATTATTTTTCCTTCTTCTATGATATCTTGGATAACAATCTTGAAAGTTCTATATTTGTTGGTAGTTTGATCCTCCATATGGTGGTATTCATAGTATTCGTCCTGTTTGTACCAAAATGGTGTTTCTTTGGTTGTATCCCAAGGTCTGATAGTTAGGA
Source organism: Wollemia nobilis (assembly GCA_028583015.1). Taxonomy (NCBI): domain Eukaryota; kingdom Viridiplantae; phylum Streptophyta; class Pinopsida; order Araucariales; family Araucariaceae; genus Wollemia; species Wollemia nobilis. The sequence goes on along the minus strand of JAQPPZ010001934.1, from coordinate 1,522,279 downwards.
GTTGCAATATTTTGGATTCAAGGAGAATTTTTAACATGGTTTCTTGACTTTTTCTGATATTCATATATTCTCTTTAGATTTATCTTGTCTTTGGACAACTAAATTTTGAGGAATATTTTGAGCTTTATGTTATTTTGATGAGATTATGTTACGTCATCTCCTACAACATGTTTGTTTTTGTATTGACCCTTTTTAGGGGTTTTTACCTCTTCTTTCTTGTTATAGTTGAGTTGACCTAGTCTTATGAGGATTACTTCTACCCTTTAGTCATGTCAACGACTTCTTTGAAAGAGGTTAGGTTGGTCATTTCCAAAGGGTATGACAATTGTTCATGGAGGTTTATTATGAATATATGTAAGAGTTCTTTAGGAGGATGAATATATTTAAGCATTTCTACTAAGCCTCACAATTTGACCAAGAATTATGAGAACCACTCAATATCATATTGCTCAAGTTGATAAAGGTCATCTATGGTGACCTTATCCTCTATGTAGATTGAAAATTATTTGATAAATATTTCCATACTTTCTTTGAACTTCTTAATGAAATGATGAGGTATTTGAAAATAACATTCTAAATCCAAGCCACTAAGAATTTTATAGAATAACCTAAGGAGAAATTTTCCATCATAATTGATGTCACTACAAGCTATTTGAAATAGCCTTATGATTAATGGAGTCCTGGTTTCTATTGTACATTTGAAATTTGGGAGTTTCAAAATTATTTGGAAAAGGGTGATTGGTGATCATTGGATCTAATGGCTCATTATAAAACTTGTTAGTCTTACAATGACACTGAGAGGGGGGGTGAATCAGTGTAGCTCTTTAATATTGAATTTATAGCTCTTAAAAAAATAGCAATTAAAACTTATTACAAGATACAACAAGAATAACAAAAGAGCATCACACAACACAAGATTTAACGAGGTTCACCAATGTGGCTACTCCTCAAAAATGACTTCTTGGACTACCATCCAAATCTAGCCTTTGCAAAGAAACAACTTTACAATCACTTTACTAGCACCCACTGGAAGGAGCACCAACCCCTTATTTATCTACACCAATAGAAAGGAGCACCAACCCCTGATTTACTAGCACCTACTGGAAGGAGCACCAACCCTTGATGCCAAGCTATAACCTAGACTTGAATTATGAATCTAGAGGATTAACATAAAGGTACCTTCGCTTTTACAAGACCTCGACTAATTTGTTTCACCTTTGTGATCTCTGCGCACTTTTCTCTCTCTATGAAATCACTTTGCACAATCTATTGCATCACAGTCAAATGATCGTCTTCTCCATTTTTTGCACTCTACTTCCTCTACAAAATCACTTCGCATAATTTGTTACATCACAATCGATAGATCGTCTTCTTCATTTTGTACACTTTGCTTCCTTTGTGAGTTTCGCACTTAGCATGATTCGATACGACTTGCACTCTACACTCTATGACCGAACTTTGCACACTTCGACACTTTGAATATTCAAACATCCTTCCTTTTATAACAACATTTTCATGATCAAAACCCTAATCTTATTCGGATGAAAAACCTTGATCTTAGTCGACTGTAAACCCTAATCTTAGTTAGTTGCAAACCCTAATCTTCGTTGGCTTACATTGGTCTTCATCGGCTTCAACTGCCCCTGTAACTCTTCTGTTGCTGTTGCCATGAAAACACAACATGTCGCGATATCATGACACTTTCGCCTTTGTACACTTTCTCTTAGCTTTGGACCACAAGAATACATGTAGCAATATCACGACACTTTTTCCTTCGTACACTTTCTCTTAGCTTTAGCCCACGAGAATACATGTAGTGATATCACGACACTTTTTCCTCCATACGTTCTCTCTCCTCCTTTAGTAACGAAAATGCGACATGTCGCAATATCGTGACACTTTTTCTCCTTAGCGCTTTATCTTGCCTTTGGGTTGCGAAAATGTGACATGTCGCGATATCACGACACTTTTTCTCCTTAGCGCTTTCTCTTGCCTTCGGGTCATGAAAACGTGACATGTCACGATATCGTGACACTTTTTCTCCTTAGCCCTTTCTCTTGCCTTCGGGTCGCAAAAATGCGACATGTCATGATATCATGAGACTTTTTCTCTCGGACTCTCTTTCTTGCAATATGTCATGAAATCGTGACACTTTTTCTTCTGTACAATCTCTCTTGCAATATGTCATGAAATTGTGACACTTTTTATTTCGGACTCTCTCTCCTACAATATGTCACGAAATCGCGACACTTTTTCTACTTGCCTTTCTCTTTTCCAACATGTCGCGAAATCGTGACAATTTTTCCACTTGTCTTTTTTCTTTCAACATGTTGTGAAATTGCGATAGTTTTTCCACATTTGTATTTTTTTCTTTCAACATGTCACAAAATCGTGACAGTTTTTCCACTTGCCTTTTTCTCTTCCAACATGTCACGAAATCACGACAGTTTTTCTACTTGCCTTTTTCTTTTCCAACATGTCACGAAATCGTGACAATTTATCCTGATTTTTCTCTCTTCCAACATGTCATGAAATCACGATAGTTTTTCCTACTTTTTCTCTCTCTTCCAACATGTCGCGAAATCATGACAATTTTTCTTGCCTGCTAAATATGTCGTGATATAGCGACACTTTTCTTACTTGTCTTTTTCTTTGATCTTTTGCATATGGGCCACTTTGGTTTTCTTGGACAATCACTGTACATACTCTAACTAACCTTTGAACTCCTGTCTTTATGCATCTGAAAGGCTTTTGAAATTCATGTCCACTATATCAATAGATCTAACTGACTGTGTTGACAACAATGACAATACTCCTGCTGCACCTTGGAATTGTTGGCAACACATGTGCAATTTTTTGTACCTCTTCTCCCCCTTTGACAATAATACAAAAGGGCTACTGCAGACTCCCCCTGAGTCCATGCACAACATTCTTAGGCACAATTTATTACACTTAGCAAAAATCATGAAAATGAGCAAAAAGATAATCAAATACTTAAATGCTCCCCCTGAGAATGTGATCCCTGTAGCTAGTCAATTCTTGGCAAGTGTAACCACTCTCAATTTATTGCAAAGGTACTCAAAAACTTCCTTGGGCAATGGTTTTTTGAAGATATCTGGTACTTGCTCTGTAGTTGGAACAAAATCCAACTTAACCTCACCTTCTATAACTTTCTCCTTCAAAAAATGATACCTGATAGCGATGTGCTTTGTGCGTGAATGCATAACTAGATTCTTGGAGATGTTAATGGCACTGGTGTTATCACACTTAACTGATATTGGCTCACTGAAACTAATACCAAGATCTTTCAGAGTTTGTTTCATCCACAATACCTGTGTACAACATGTTGTCACTGTAATGTATTTTGCCTCTGCTGTCGATAATGAAACTGATTCTTGTTAATGGCAACCAATCTGTCTCCAAGATAGAATGCTCCTCCATTGGTACTCTTTCTATCATCTACACAGCCTGCCCAATCTACATTTGAATATGAAATAAGGGTGAAGTATTTACCTTTTAGATACCATAAACCATATTCCATAGTACCCTTGAGGTATCGAAGGATCCTTTTCACTATTGTCACATGAGTCTCCTTGGGATTGGCATGAAATCGTGCTACCATGCATACTACCTACAAAATATCTGGTCTGGTAGCTGTCAGGTATAGTAATCTTCCAATCATAGATTTGTACATGGTTTGATCAAAATTTGGAGATTTGTCATCCTTGCTCAACTTGCAACTTGTCGTCATGGGTGTGCTAACTGGCTTAAAATACTCCATTGTGAATTTTTTTAACATCTCTTTCACATATTTAACTTGAGAAATAAATATGCCCTTCTTATTTTGATTAATTTGCAACCCGAGGAAATACGAAAGTTCACCAATCATTGACATTTCAAATTCATTCTGCATCTTACTTACTAAATCTCTACATGATTCATATTTGCTACTGCCAAATATGATATCATCTACGTATTCAACAAGAACAATAAGATGCCCATTTTTTGTTTTGACATACAAATTACTGTCCACCATGCCTTTCTTAAACCTCTGTTGGGTGAGATAGTTGTCTAGCCTTGCATATCATGCTCGGGGTGCCTGTTTTAAGCCATATGATGCTTTCTTCAACTTACAAACAAAGTTGGGATTATCACCAAGTTGAAACCCATCTGGTTGCTCAATATAAACCTCTTCTTCAAGTTTCCCATTCAAAAACATTGATTTCACATCCATTTGATAAACTTTGAAATTCTTGTAGACAGCTAAAGCCATAAACATTCTAATTGCCTCTAGTCTAGCTACTGGTGCAAACGTTTCCTCAAAGTCAATGCCTTCAACTTGTGCATACCCCTTGCATACCAATATTGTTTTATTTCTGACTACCTGTATGTATTCATTCAATTTGTTTCGAAATATCCATTTAGTCCCGATTATATTTTTGTTCGCAAGTCTAGGTACTAACTCCCAAGTTTTGTTTTTCTTGATCTTGTCTAGTTCTTCATTTATTTCCTTCATCCAACCTTCATATTTTCTTGCTTCAGCAACATTTTTGGGCTCAATGTTGGATAATAGAGAGTAGTTACTTACTGCTCTTCTTCTCATTTGAACACCAACTTTAGGGTCTCCAATTATTTGATCTCTAGGATGATTTTTCTGCCAGCTGCCTATTTTGAATTTCTTGTTCTCTTTTGCTTCTGAATCACAACTTACATCATCTGAGTCAATTTTTTGTATCTTTTCAATTTTTTTTTCCTCATCTCCTTCAATAACCTCTTCATAGATTGGGTAGTTTGTTTCATAGCTAATTACTTTTTCTTTACCTTCATCAAATTTAACATCAACACTGTCCACAATTTTCTTTAGCATTTTGTTGTAGCATTTGTAAGCTTTGCTTCTAGATGAATAACCAAAAAAAATACCTTCATCTGCTCTATCTTTAAACTTACCAAGATTATCTTTAGTTCTTTTGATATAGCACTTGCTGCCAAAAACTCTGAGGTATTTTGTTGTTGCCATTTTATCAAACCATAATTCATAAGGATTTTTGCTTTCATGTGTTCTTAGCATGTACCTATTTTGGATATACACTGCAGTATGGACTGCTTCTTTCCAAAATATGTCTGCTACTCTGCTTTTAACCAACATAGTCCATGCCATTTCTTGCATTGTCCTGTTCTTTCTTTCTACCACTCCATTTTGCTGAGGTTTCCTGACTGCTGAGAACTGTCTCCTAATACCATAATTTTCACAGTACTTTGCAAACTCCTCTAAAATGAATTCTCCTCCTCTATTTGATATTAAAAATTTTATCCTTTTCCCTGTTTCATTCTCAACCTGGTTTTTGAAAAACTTGAACATATCAAAAGCTTCTAATTTATGCTTCAAGAAAAATATCCATGTCATTCTAGAATAGTCATCAATACACAACATAAAATATTTGTCACCATTTATGCTTTGAGTTCTCATGGGACCACATAAATCAGTGTGTATGAGTTCCAATGGTTTGCTTGTGTAGTACTCTTTGGTTTTGAATGTGACTCTAGTTTGCTTCCCATTTTGGCATGAAGCACAAATGCTGTTCGCAGGTTTGCTGATGGTTGGAATATCTCTCACTACCATTTTTGAGGTGATTTTTACTAGATTTCCAAAACTGATATGACCGAGTCTCTTATGCCACAACCAATTTTATTCTTCCTTTCCAATAAAACAAGTTCCTTTTGAAGTCTCTGAAAGCGTGTACAGGTTACCAAATGTCCTTGATCGTGTTGCTATTAATTTTCCACTGTTTGTTTTTCTGACTTCACAACCCTACTTCATAAACACTACTTCATGACCTTTATCACAGATCTAACTTACACTCAATAAATTATGTTTCAACCCATCCACAAACAAGACTTCTTCTAACTTAATCCTTCCATCAATGATTTTAACTGAGCCTTTGTCAACTATCTTGGCTCCATCATTATTTCCAAATTTTACTGAACCTCCTTCATATTTCTATAATTTCTCAAATTTTTGTTTGCCACCTGTCATATGACTGGAACATCCATTGTCAAGTATCCATGGTACATATTTATTTTGTGCTTTGAATGCAGTTTGTACGATTAAGGATTCCTTTTCTTCCTTCAGTTGCTCTTTTCCTTTCCACACTGTTTTGATAGTAGTTTTGGGCTCTTGTTTTGCATTTTCCTTATCAATAGTTTGAGCATATTTTTTGAGAAGCTTTCTATTTTGTCTCATCCTGTATGGTTGAAATTTTCTTCCTTGAAAATGATTTGATGTAAATGTATTTCTACAGTTTCTTGCAATGTGCCCAAAATTATGACAGCTATAACATTCTACTGTATAATTCATCATGGGAGAAAAAACATTTCTACTGGTGAAATTCCTTTGTCTTACATTATATTTGCAGTCTGAGATTTTATGTCCATAGCCATTGCATTTAAAACAAAAACCATAGAAATGATAATTGAACCTGGGTGATGGTCTTTGTCATGTTGTCGTAGGAGCCATAGGTCTTGTTCTTCTTTTATACGTGACATTGGTGAATACATCATTGTCAATTCTCCTTTCTTGCCTGGCATTAATGCTTTCTCTTTCCTAAGACATTTTTCCTTGATGAACCTATCTCTTATCTTCATTCTTTATGGATTTTGCATTTTTGTCCTTTGATCCACTTGATGATTCCCCTTCGACAAAACCCAGACCAAATTTGATGCCTGCAGGTCTTTGGTCATTTATGATCTTATCCAGCTTCATAGAAATTTCTTCATGTTTGTGATAACAACTAATTTTCTTATTCATCTCCTCTAGCTACATTCTTAAACCAACAATCTTTTCTTCTAGCTTGCTGTAATAATCTATTTTCATTGTTATTTGCACTTCGAGATCTTCGAAGATTTTCTCATATTCTTCTATCTGTACTTTCAAGTTGGCTATGATTCCATTTGCATCATCAAGCCTTTTTGAAAGTTTTTTATTCTTTTTCTTTTCTATATTCCACTCTTCAAGTGCAGAGATCAACTCACCTTCTAGATCTACTTCAGCATCAAGGTCTTCACCACAAACTTCAGAGGTCATTCCTTCTTCCTTTTCTGATTTAACTTCTTCAAATTCCATAAAAAGAGCTTCATATTTTTCTTCTTTAGACTCTTCATCGAAGCTGTTTTCTGATGAACTGACATTCTTGGAGATGAAACTTTTCTTCTTGAAGTTGCCTTTTCTGAAATTTGTTTTCATCTTCCAGTCACTTCTTTCTTGGTGCAATCCTTCATCATTTTTGTTCTTCTCTTTAAGTGGAAATTTATTCACAAAATGCCCAACACCTCCATAGTTGAAACATTTAAATGGTAGCTTCCCTCTGTATTTTCCTTTTCCCTTTTTTAGTTTCTAACAAATTTTACCTCCATTTCATCTGATGTCTCTTCTTTCTCGGACTCTTGTTTAGTGTTTTCATTTTTAAGGGCTTTAAAAGCCGCTTCTCTGTCTATGGGTTTAGATATTCCTATCCTCATCTCATATGCAGTAAAAGAACCATACATCTCATTTATATTGAAATAATTTAGATTTTTAGCTTCTTCTATCACTGAGACTTTGGAGTCAAACCTTTGAGAAAGAGATCTTAGTACCTTTTTCATGATGGTAGAGTCTCCAATATCCTCGTCGAGCCCTCTGATCGCATTAATGATTCCATTGACTCTCAGCATATATGCCTCAATGTTTTCATCGTCGTTCATTTTCAATGCTTTAAACTAAGCTCGATGTGTCTATAATTTTGCCTCCTTGATCTTATCATCTCCTTCATGAATACTCCTCAGTTTGTCCCATCTCTTTTGTAGTATCACAGCTCATGATATATACTAGTTCACTATCTGCTAATCCACACATGATAGCATTCTTTGCTTTTTAGTTACTCTCAAATAATTTATTTTCATCAGCCTCTTTTGGAGGAGTGTTGGGTATTATGTATCCACTCACCATTGAATCCCAGATGTCATATCCCAAAGCACAGAGATATTTTTGCATCCTGATTCTCTAGAAAACGTAATTAGATCCATCAAACAATGGTGCTTTGTTTGATGAGAAACCTTCACCACCTGCCATTGTGTTAGTTCCAATATCACCCTAGCCAATTAGGCTTGTACAAGAACTTAGCTCTGATACCAATTGTTAGTCTTACAATGACACTGAGAGGGGGAGGTGAATTAGTGTAGCTCTTTAATATTGAATTTACAGCTCTTAAAACAATAACAATTAAAACTTATTACAAGATACATCAAGAATAACAAAAGAGCATCACACAACATAAGATTTAACGAGGTTCACCAATGTGGCTACTCCTCAAAAATGATTGCTTGGACTACCATCCAAATCCAGCCTTTGCAAAGCAACAACTTTACAATCACTTTACCATCACCCACTGGAAGGAGCACCAACCCCTTATTTATCTGCACAAACATAAAGGAGCACCAACCCCTGATTTACCAGCACATACTAGAGGGAGCACCAACCCCTAATGCCAAGCTACAACCTGGACTTGAATTATGAATCTAGAGGACTAACAGAAAGATACCTTCACTTTTACAAGACCTTGACTAATCTGCTTCACCTTTATGATCTCTACGCACTCTGCTCTCTCTATGAAATCACTTCGCATAATTTGCTACGTCACAGTCGAACGATAGTCTTCTCCATTTTTCACACTCTACTTCCTCTGCAAAATCACTTCGCATAATCTACTACATCACAATCGATCGATCATCTTCTCCATTTTGCACACTATGCTTCCTTTGTGAGTTTCACACTTAGCATGATTTGACACGACTTGCAATTTGTGCTCTACGATAAAAATTTGCACACTTCCACACTTTGAATCTTCAAACAGCCTTCCTTTTATAACAACATTTTCATGATTAAAACCTTGATCTTAGTTGGCTGAAAAACCCTGATCGTAGTCGGTTGCAAACCCTAATCTTAGTCGGCTGCAAACCCTAATCTTCATCGGCTTACATTGGTCTTCGTTGGCTTCAACTACCCCTATAACTCTTTTGTTTTTGTTGTCGCTAAAACACATGTCATGATATTGTGACACTTTCGCCTTCGTACACTTTCTCTTAGCTTTCGACCATGAGAATACAACATGTAGCGATATCGTGACACTTTTTCCTCCTTACGCTTTGTATTAGCTTTGGCCTAGGAGAATACATGTAGCGATATCATGACACTTTTTCCTCTGTATGTTCTCTCTCCTCCTTTAGTTGTTAAAATGTGACATGTCATGATATCGCGACACTTTTTCTCCTTAGCGCTTTATCTTGCATTTGGGTCGCAAAAACATGACATGTCGCGATATCACGATGCTTTTTCTCCTTAGCGCTTTCTCTTGCCTTCGGGTCATGAAAACATGACATGTAGCGATATCGCGACACTTTTTCTCCTTAGTGCTTTCTCTTGCCTTCGGGTCGCGAAAATGCGACATGTCGCAATATCACAACACTTTTTCTCTCGGACTCTCTTTCTTGCAATATGTCACAAAATCGTGACACTTTTTCTTCCGTACAATATCTCTTGCAATATGTCGTGAAATCATGACACTTTTTCTTTCGGACTCTCTCTCCTGCAATATGTCGCAAAATCATGACACTTTTTTGACTTGCCTTTCTCTTTTCCAACATGTCACGAAATCGCGACAATTTTTCCACTTGTCTTTTTTCTTTCAACATATCACGAAATCGCAACAGTTTTTCCACTTGTCTTTTTTTCTTTCAACATGTCGCAAAATCGCGACAGTTTTTCCACTTGCATTTTTCTCTTCCAACATGTCACGAAATCGCGACAATTTTTCTACTTGCCTTTTTCTTTTCCAACATGTCATGAAATCATGACAGTTTATCCTACTTTTTCTCTCTTCCAACATGTCCCGAAATCGTGACAGTTTTTCCTACTCTTTCTCTCTCTTCCAACATGTCATGAAATCACGATTGTTTTTCTTACCTGCTGAATATGTCGCGATATCGTGACATTTTTTTTACTTGTCTTTTTCTTTGATCTTTTGCATATGGGCCACTTCGGTTTTCTTGGATAATCACTATACATACTCTGAGTAACCTTTGAACTCCTGTATTTCTACATCTGAAAGGCTTTTGAACTTCCTATCCACTGCATCAATAGATCTAACTGACTATGTTGACAACAATGACAATACTCCTATTGCACCTTGCTCAACAAAACTCTTCAAAAGAGTACTTTAATTTGGATGTTCCTTGAAGAGAAGAAATTTTATGATCAAGTTATTTAAACTTGAGATCCCTCTTTTCTAATTCTAGGATCTTAGTGTTGATATCTTGGATATCATTGAATGGATGATTTGATGGAGTAGATAAAGTTATGATAGGTTGTGGAAGAAGTTGAGCAAAATATTGAGACATGAAAGGTAGATTCATGAGAGTTAAACTAATTTTATTTGATTTTATGGTTGAAGGGACTTGGTTAAGTTACATGTTATGAGTAATAAAAGGATTTATAATATAGGCGGGAATTGCATCATTAAGAGATGTTGAAAAGGGGTTAATCATGATGGGTATTCCTAAGGATATGGTTGGAGGTGTTGTAGAATTGGTAGGTTGTACCATATCCACATTGAGACTAGCCAAGTTGTTCTGAATTTCATTGATTTGAGCATGGTTGATTGATAATTAGAATGTTTAGGATTATCATGCATTGTAGTTGATTCCTTTTCAGCTTGTTCTCTAAGTTCATATTTAAGAACATCTAGAAAGATATGTTTATTTCTTTTGATGTATTCTTTAACATGATCTATGCTTTGAAAATAAATTTATTCAACAACTTGTTATTGTTCCCTAGTCACTTGTTGTGACCAAGGATTTTCATCTTGGTCATTTTTCTCATGTGTGAAAACCTCATGAGATGAAGAAGACAAACCCTTGTTTCATGTATTGTAAGGATGTTGAGACATGGTTTGAAAGTTTTGTTTTGAAATATATTGATTTATTAAATTGTTGTTTCCAGAGTACTTATGTCAAAGAAGAGAATATGTTTTGAACTCCTTATGTCACCTTGAAAAGCAATGCTCCTTGTGATTCCCTCTAATCCACTATGATATACTAGATAAAGGAGATTATTCTCCAAAGGTTTATACTTTGGTTTACTCAAGGGGTCGTTATCATTTCCCTAGTAGGATTAAAAAAAAATTATGTTCTTGTTATCTTGATTTAATGTGATGTAAGTTGTGCAAGCAAATTAGATGATCTTGTTTAACTTTAACAAAATTTTATCTTTGGTAAGGTAAAAGGAGTCTTTAGGTCAGGTTCACCAAATATGCAGGAGAGGAAAAAAAATTCTCTATCTATAGTCTAATCAAGTCAAGCATGTACAAGGGAGATTTGCTAGAATCTATACTTCCCCACTTGAGGATCTCTTTCTAAAGGAGATCCCAAGGATATGAATATCCTCTGCATTATTAGACCCCTACTAATGTTGGACATTTTGAGTCCCTAAGCTAAAAGTTGTCATTGATGTCAAAAGGACCTATGTAAGTAAGCTCTATTATTTTGCTCCACAAAGAGCTTCATGAGAAGCAAAGATTTTGATCAAAGGTTCTAGAAGGGATGCATGGCATTTGGTTCCAAAAGGAGCTTCAAGGGAATCTTAGCAAAAGGTTTTTATGAAAACCAATGAAGGTAAGGAAATGTTTTATTTAAAACTAATGGATGGCAGATTTGAAATGGGTTTTTCTTAAAACCCAAGTTGGCTTTTTGTTTCATAAAAAAATGTGCCCCGCTGATGGAGAAATTTAATTTTAAAGGTTTAGTTAAAATTAAATTTATTTAAAATTTAAATTTTAATTTTAAAATTAAATAAAATATTTTTCCCTCCTTTCTTATTTGTTCCATCGACGTCATGAGGGCAATGTTAAAAGAGCTGATGTATTCACATTGAAGGATGGTTTATATAAATAAGCCAAAGGTTTTATATTTAAAAATCTAAGGAGTGTCGCATGATTTTAAAAATCCAAAAAAATATTTTTGCATCTGAATATTGTGTAGCGAATTTCATGGAGTGTGACGTGGGAAGTCAAGTCGTGGACGATCAAATTTTTGTGCCTTATGAGGAAAGCACATGCAAATTAAGAAAGAGAGTGCCCAAGGCACTCACATGGGCAGTGTTAGCTCACGCGACTTAGTTGTCACTTGGCAACACAATGGTCAGAGGTTCGAAATGCCAAGGCCCTTCGAGGGCTCCTTTGAGGTATGCGCTTTGACTCCGATATTTACCGGGGTCATTCTTTTAATTAAAATATTTTCTTGCTAAGGTTTGATTATGATTTTTGTGGGAGATATAAATTTTAGAAAGATTTAATATTTTAATAAGGTTTGATATTTGATTAATGTGAGATATTGCCTAAGAAAGCTTTGTGATTATTTTTGAGTGCAGAAGTGTTGAAAGGAAGGATGTAAAATATTTGATTTATTTTATGGTATAAGTGGTTCGTGGAGTGACAAGGTTATGCAATGTTTTGGTTTATTTTATTTTATGACAAGTGGTTTTAGGAGTGATAAGGAAGTTGTGCATTAATTATTAAGAAGGTTTTCTAATACAAAGCCTTGGTGAATATAATTGTGAAGTGGAGTAATGTTGATTATTTTGTGATCTTCTAACCCTTGTTAAGATTGGCAAAAGAATATTGTGATTGTGGAAGATTTCCAAAGAGGCTTCTTCATCTTCATAAAAGGTATGGGCACATTCTCCTATTGATTGATTATGGTGGTCGATTTCTAAAAATATCTTTGGAGTGAAAAGAATTGATTGTGGTTTCTTTTTCGAAAGTGATTGGTTTAATGCTTCAAGGTTTTCTGGATTGAGAGTTGTGATTAAACATTTTTTATAAGAATTATTGTTGGAACCCATTGGTTGTGCGAATAACTTGAACTTGAGTTAGAAGAGAACATGAGTATCATTGTTATGTGAGATTTGTTGTTGAGCATTGTTGAAAATATTTTGAGTTGATTGATACATGCTTAGACTAGGGTTTGTGAGAAAGGGTTGTTCATTGAGGTTCTTGGTTGAGTTGAGTTGATTGATCCTAGTCAAGTGGATGCATGTGGTTGTTCAGGTTCCATAAAAAAAACTATTCTATATTCTTGATTTAAGTTGATATTGAGATTTGAGAATAGAACATATAGAGTCTCTAACAATTCTCTTTATGCTTCTATGATATTGATTTGAGTTGAGATTGAGATTTGAAAATAGAAAATATAGAGTATCTAACAATTATCTTTATGCTTCTATGAGATTGATTTGAGTTGAGATTGGGATTTGAGTATAGAACATATAGAGTCTCTAACAATTCTCTTTATGCTTGTATGAGATTGATTTGAGTTGAGATTGGGATTTAAGTATAGAACATATTGAGTCTCTGACAATTCTATTTATGCTTCTATGAGATTGAGTTGAGATATTGATTGAGCATTAAGTATAGAACATATTGAGTATCTAAAAATTCTCTTTATGATTCTATGAGATTGGACAAGTTCTATGTAAGCTTGTTAAGCAGATTTGAGCAAGTCCTAGAGAGGACTTATTGAGCAGATTTGAGAAAGTCCTAGAGAGGACTTATTGAGAAGATTTGAGCAAGTCCCAGAGAGGACTTATTGAGAAGATTTGAGCAAGTGCTAGAGAGGACTTATTGAGCATATTTGAGCAAGTTCTATGTGGTCATGTTCAGTAGATTTGGATAGGTTCTATATGGAAATTTTGAGCAGATTTCGATAGGTTCTATGTGGACCCGTTGAGAATATTTGATCGGGTTCTATGTGGACCTATTGAGCAGATTTGAGCAGGTTCTGTGTGGACCTATTGCACAGATTTGAGCAGGTTTTGTGTGGACTTATTGAGCAGATTTGAACAAGTTCTAAGTGAACTTGTTGAGAAGATTTGGACAAGTTCTAAGTGAGCTTGTTGAGCAGATTTGAGAAGGTTCTGAGTGAAAATATTGAGACAGAGCTTTGGAGGTTGATGAGCCTCAGAAATGCTCATATTTTGCATGAGTTTTATTGATTATTATGCGGAAATATAATAGGAACTATGTACTTTTATGAATTATTATGTAATTATATAATAGAATTGTGTGTGTGTTACATTCCAAACATAGCCTGCGTCGGCTATGTTTTCCAAGTGTTTAATATTTATTATATATTGATTCACAATAGTTTATTTGAAACGATCAATCTTATTTTCTAAATTCATTTGCGTTATTCGCATTGGCCTATACGGCGAGGGTGTGACCACCTCAAGTGGCATTTAATTATTTTTATTCTTCCGCTACAAATTCTTATTCGATATATTATATTTGTCATTTTGTTTAGAAAATCTCTCTCTGTATTTCTCATTGTGCAGAAGGATAGATATATCCTTCCAAGTGGTATCAGTCTAGACGATTCAGGGGGCATCTTCGGTCTCACAACGTACGCAAAAAAATTGGCGGGGTTTTGTCGTACAGCAATAGAGTTACCGTCAGTGGAGATTACCAGCGTATACGCGTATATAAGGTGAAGATTACAGTCGTGACGCGGTTTGTTTCAACTTCCCCGTCACCGTTCGTTCGAATTCCTGTCCTAAAATCTATAGTAACGGTAGCCAGGGTCTGAGATCCGTCCTTCGTGGTTAAAATCCGTAAGCCAGGCCGTAAATTGCACACAGTCATTCACCACCATTCGCGAGCATCATCGTCCAATCACAATTCAAGAAATATTCAATATTTCGGGAAAAAACTAAGGTAGTTGTTTAATTTCGATTGCTGACGTCAGATAAAAAATTGTTCGTGGCATTGGGCTTAACCCTTTATCCCACATTCAACATATTAAGTTTGTTTACGGGTTTAAAATGTGTACGTCACACCTTCTATGGTGTGACTTCGGTCACGTTGGTGGTTCCTCCACATTATATTCCAACTATCATCTTTCCCATGTTAGCTGTCATTGCCGTGTTTAAATTATCGATCATTCTAGTTATTCGTGTTGCGGCTATCGCGTTCGTGTTGTGTTCCATTCGACCATGTCTTGAGGGTTTGTTCCCTGTCCTCCATGTCTTGTGTCGCTTTGTCATCTCTATTGTTCATTGTCTCGTCCGTCGTGTCTTAGTCTGGTCTGCTCGCATCCTCGTTATTCGGTCTACGTCGCATCTTGTTTCTTCTGTTATATCTCGTGTCCTTTCTGCTTGCGTCCTCGTTGTTCGATCTATGTCTGCTCATGTCGTATCCGTATGTCGTTGTCTGGTCCACTCGGTCCTTCCTCGTTGTCCACTCGCATTGTCGTGTCTTGTGTCGCTTTGTCATTGTCTTGTTCTTGCGTCTCGTGTCCACGTTCGCTCGTGTCGTCGTTGTCTCGTGTCCATGGTTAGTGGTTAAGAAAAGTTGTCAAAATTGTCAAAAGCTATCAAATAAATTGCAGTCAAGAAAATTTGTCAAAAATTGTTGAGATTGTGGTCAAGGAGGCCATCCAAATTCAATTCCGCGTCGCAGTGGGAGCGACAGTTGAAGCAGAAAACAATTTTTTTTTCCAAATTCAATCGAATTATCGTAGAAATCAAAGCTCAAGGATTCCTAAGCATGCACTCTTGAACAATGCATGAGTAGAAGTTGGACCAAGGGACCTGATGGTCGACTATCTAGTTCAGAGATTCCCAATACAAGCGCAAGAAGACCTAATTGAAGCCCAGGTACAAAAAATTATCCTTCTCCTTTTAAAATTGGCAGTTATAATTCACATCATCCACTGGTAGACCCTATGGCTACTAACCCTCCCCCAACTCACAAAAACATCACACAAGGAAACTCAAGTAACTCAGCCATTTCCAATGATGAATCTCTTCGACTCTTACTAGAGGGTATGAATGAAATTAGTCTCAACCTAAAAACCCTAGTGCGAGCACAAATCTAGCTTAATCCCAACACTAATCCCCAAAATCACTCCCATGCCCAAAGGAATGAAGAAAATGTCGATCATGATGATGATTGGGAATAGCAAAGAGGCGATTCGGATAATAACAGGGACCGCTATCATAGACAACGGTATAACCAAGATCAAGAAAGGGATACGGGTTATCACCAACCAAGAGGCCCTAATAATTTTCCATGCATTGATATGCCCACTTTTGAAGGTCATGATCCTCGTGGTTGGATAGCCAAAATGGAAGGCATTCTCGACTTATACCAAATTAAGGAATTTGATAAAGTCCCTTTCGTTGCATCAAAATTAGGCACTAAGGCCTACCAATGGTTCGTATGGCTTAAATGAGAGAAAGGAGCTACTATTAACTGGAGAAAATTCACTACCTCTTTTTTAGAAAGATTTGATGAAGCAGCTACATCATCATACACAGTAAGACTGTTATCTCTTAAACAAGAAGGATCGGTTAGCGAATTCGTTTCGGAGTTTACCAGTTTACTACCATACACTTTAGACCTCAATCCCAACATAGTGGTAGGAGATTTTCACAATGGATTGAAAGAAAATATTTGAGTGGAGGTAGACATGCACAATCCAACCTTGCTGAACAATTGTATAAGAATAGCTAAGCTGGTCGAAAAGAGAAATCAGTTGTCTACACAACGTGACACTTATAGTCGTCCTTCGTATCGCAACAATTCCTTTCGTAGAAATGATCAACCATCAAGATACTTTAGCTATAAATGTCGCACTCATCACACCAAGGAACAAGCATGTGCCCAAAAACAAAAATTTCATATTGAAGGCGATCAATATGAAGGAGAAGAGGACGAACCTTACCAACTAGAAGAACCTATGCCAGAAGAACTACCAAGTACTCTAGAAGAAAAAGAAGAGGATACAATGGTGATCTCCGTGCATGCCCTCATGGGTTTAACCGCCCACCATACCATCAAGGTACCAGGATTTCTCCGCCAGAAAAAGGTGAATGTGCTAATTGATTCTGGTAGTACCCACAATTTTATCGACATCAAAACAACAAAAGCTTTGAATTTATTCATTAATTCTTCCAAAAAAGACAAATTCTAGGTTCTAGTGGCCAATGGGGTGAACGCACAATGTGTTGGTCGCACATCTCAAGTTTCCATAAATATGGGAACTTATACCTGGTTTGGATCCCTTTTCGTCATGAATTTGTGGAACTCTGATGTCATTTTGGGAGTTGAATGGTTGGAAACATTAGACACGGTTAGCTTCAACTTCAAAAAATTTTGTGTGGAATGGAAGGAAAACGGACGAGTCATTCGCTTACAAGGCATTACTACTCCTCCATCACAAATGGTGATAGTATGGAGAAGATGTTAAAAAAGGGTGGATATGGGTTTATAGCTCAAATTAATTGTTTGGAAAAACAATCTCAAGCAACTTCGGATATTACTGCTCTAGAGTTACAAGACATCATAACACATTACAAAGAGGTTTTCCAAGAACCTAAAGGATTACCACCTAAACGATCTCATGACCATGCCATCCATTTTATTCTTGGAAGTTTCCCACCTAACAATCGTCCTTACCACTATCCTCAACCACAAAAGACAAAAATCGAACAGATCATTCAGGATTTGTTGGATCATGGAGTCATTCGTCATAGCACTAGTCCTTATTCCTCACCTGTAGTTCTGGCTAGACGAAAAGATAACTCTTGGCATATGTGTCCTGACTTTCGTTCTCTCAATAAACTCACTATCAAGGAAAAATTTCCTATCCCTGTCATAGATGACCTACTAGATGAGTTGCATGGTGCAAAATATTTTACAAAATTAGACCTTCACTCCGGATTTCACCAAATCTGTGTCAGAGAAGAAGATATTCCTAAAACTACTTTTCATACTCATGAAGGTCATTACAAATTTTTGGTCATGCATTTTGGTCTCACCAATGCACCATCCACATTCCAAACTCTCATGAACCAAGTGTTTCGTCCACTCCTCCGTAAGTTTGTGTTAGTTTTTTTTGATGATATTCTCATATACAGCAAAACATGGACGGATCATTTACATCATGTGGATAAGGCCCTTCACATTTTACACAAAGAAAAGTTATTTGCCAAACATTCCAAATGTTCATTTGGTGTTCAAGAAGTCGAGTATATTGGTCATTTAGTTTCACACGATGGTGTCAAAGTGGATCCCAATAAGATTAAGGCAATTCAAGAGTGGCCTTTACCTAAAACCATCAAGAAACTTCATGGTTTTTTGGGTCTCACGGGTTACTATCGCAAGTTTGTACAAAATTATGGTAAGATTGCAGCACCTCTTACCACACTCACAAAGAAGGATGCTTTTCGCTGGTCAACAGAGGCTACTAAAGCCTTTGAAGCTCTTAAGTAGGCCATGTGTACAACTCCAGTATTAGCAACTCCCAATTTTAACAAACCATTTATTATTGAGTGTGATGCATTAGGAACAAGAATTGGGGCTATATTAATGCAAGAAGGTCATCCGTTGGCATTTGAAAGTAAACAACTCTCCGAGAAAATTTTGGGAAGATCAACATATGAAAAAGAAATGTTGGCTATTCTTCATGCAGTAGAAAAATGGAGACACTACCTAATCAGTAGTCACTTCATTATCAAAATAGATCATAGTAGTCTCAAACATTTTCTTGAGCAGAGGTTTTCTTATCCAGAACAAAATAAGTGGTTAACCAAACTATTGGGTTATGATTTTGTTATCGAATACAAGAAAGGGAAGGAAAATGTAGCCGTCGATGTGCTATCTTGGAAATATGAAGACGAAGTAGTCATTAACGCTATTTCAGGTCCTTGCTCCCAATGGGTGACTCAATTACAAGATGACTGGTTAGCCAATAGTGAAACTGCTACGATAATTCAAGAATTGTCTATCGGTTCCTCTAAACACCCTTTGTTCTCTTATGAAGATAAAATCCTCCGGAAGAAGAATCGCATTTACATTCCACATAATTCGGAACTCAAATCGAAGATCCTCAACAAATCACACGCTTCTCCATCAGCAGGACATTCAGGATTTTTGAAAACATATTTAAGAGTGAGTGCAGAAGGATAGATATATCCTTCTAGTGTGTTATCTAATTTGTGTGTTTTTGTGGAAATGTAGTTGGTTTTGATAGACTTGGATCAGTCAAGGTCCTTCATGGACCTGGCACTCTATTTATTTCAGGATTAAGGTATGGTGAGTAGGCACCTTCCTCTTCAAGGAAGGCACTAGGAGAAGGTAGGTGCCTTCCTCTTCAAGGAAGGTGCCAAAAGAAGGTAGGCGCCTTCCATATAAATAAGGCACCCGACATACTTAGGCGACTTTTGCATAAGGAAGGCACCCCATGCAATGCAAGGTGCCTTCCACATAAAGAATGCGCCCAACATTAGTAGGTGTCTTCCCCATTAAGAAGGTGCCCGATCTTAGTAGGCACCTTCCATGTGAGGAAGGCACTCAACTTCAGTATGCACCTTTTGCTTAAGGAAGGTGCCTACCAAAGCACATGATGAAGGTACCTTCCTCATAGAGAAGGTGCCTTCATTTTTTGCCATTTGACTAGATAAAGAGATGTGGGTAGTGTTGACTGGTGTAGTTCTAGTTCCATGTCACAAAAGATAATTTTGGGAATTGTACCAACTGACAAGAATGTATTACCTATGTTAGGCAAAGTATGAACCAATTAGCGAACGTGCCATCGTTAGGAATAATGCTTATTTTTAGCAGATCCCGATTGCATTTACCAGACTATCCTAGTTTAGTCTGGACTAAACTACTGTTGTAACTTCCTTGTAACAAAATATCTGTGTGTGTGCTATATAAACACATATAGATCTAAATGATAGATATCCATATTGATAATATATTTATCATTCTGAGGAAATAGAAGCATTGTATTAATTCTTTTGCAATCATAATAAAGTTTGAGAGTTCCTAATCACATGTTCAGTTGGAAGGGAGCTGTTGGATCTTGGACCCACTCCAAGCCAATATTTCTTCCATTTTACTTGTGCTTTCTTAGATTAATTTCTTTCTTTCATAGGTTTGCTTTATGTACTGTTATTTTCATTGTCGTAGTGAACTTACTTTCATGTCTAGTTAATTATGCACGTATGAATATTTGATTTCTAAAGATTTAATTATTCATACATAAATTATTGTGGTGTGGATGAATGACTATCAATATTTTAAACCCCCCAATGATAGAATTATTTTGACTCATATCAAAGTGGGTATTGTAGTGACCTTGTACGAGACACTTCTAAAGTTTACGAAGCTCCCTGGGTTAACAATTTAAATGCACAGGTAGTGACAAAATAGGAACAAAATTAACTTGTGTTTGGCCTGCAACATTTTGGCATTGTTTCCAGGGAAGTGCCTCTACTAGATTAATTGCAATACCTAAAAACATTCCATATGACTTTGTATGATTTCTTCAAGAAAAAGAGGACCTGACGGTCATTTTGTAAAATAAAGTCCAAAATCTGAGTTAGTCGAACACTCTAAATTTGAATTAGATTCCCTAGACTTGTCACCAGCAGTCCACTAGAGTGAGAATCCTCAATTTATGTAAAGTGCTTCCTCATCCCACCAACCTAGGGAAGAATGAATCATTATAAAATTGTTATTTAAGAGGACACCCTCAGAGGAAGCCCTATTGTAGAAAGCTATAGAGGATCAGACGATAACACCAGCCAATTTCAGAGCCCTAACTTAGAAAGTTCTAAACAACCATGAGGACATAAGAACTACATTAGAGAGAACATTTATTGAAAAATGGCTGATGAAGAGGCTTCATCTGGATTTAGTTTCCCAATTCATGAAGGAGTAGGAGAAACCAAAATGAAAAACATATCCCCTACTCACTTTCCTACCTTCAGAGGATACCCAACCAAGGACCCTGACCTATTTTTATTTAAGTTTGATGTTCTATGCAGGTTTATGGAGTACAAATATGATACCTAAAATCTAAATCTCTTTCCTTCCACATTAGACAATGCAGCTATACAATGGTTCATCGATATGGGAGACAAACACATTGCTACATGGGATCAAATGAAGAGGCTATTTTTAGAGCAGTATAAAGACTTTGGGAGAGTAAGAGACTCCCGAGAGGAGGTACTGAGCATGATGCAGAAAGAAAATGAGTATCTTGAGGAGTACTAGGAGAGATTCAATTTCAATTTTCAATGATCTCCTAATGCGAAGTTAGCTGACAAGTCTCTTAAAAGCATTTTTTTGAGAGGACTTAACAACGAATCATTAGAAGCTCTCAACATGATTTTTGGAGGTGATGTCTACCAGCACGATATGGAAGATATCCGACAATTATGCCAAAACTACTCAATAACGAGAGGCAAGACCACTTCTAGAACCATGAAAGCAATTGCTTCAATCACAAAAATAGATATAGAAAATATGCTAGAAGATTTGAAAAGTGAGATGCTTTTGTCTCTGGTATTACAAATGGACATGCTACTGTTGGAGAAAAAGAAGCAAGAAAATGAGGTAGCATTGGCTTATTTCTACCCAAAATGTAGAGGAAAGCATGCAAAGAATGCATATCCACAAAACAAATTTAGAGAATGCATGGTTTGCAAACCAAATCATAAGACTCGATTGTGCCCACAATTGTCTAGTATCAAGGAGGATGCCGATGTTATGTAATCCTATTTTATAGGCAATCGAAGGAGTTGGCCACAAGCCTTTGCAAAGAATACACCACCAATAATAACATCATATAGGGGAGGACCATACATACCACAAGGCCAGCCTTAGCCACCTAACATGGGGTGGTGGGGGCCATCGCTTTGATCCAACGCACCCCCAAGAGAAACATTTTTGAACCAGCAATCCTGGATGCTGTATCAATATCTTGGAAAATAATGGAGAGGCCATACTCCATGGAATTTGACTCCACATAATGTAGTGCCAGCTCACCCCCATCAAAACCTATTGGCCTTGCCTGTAGTGAGACCTACACAGATACCCATACAATCAAATATGAATCCAAATAATAGAGTAAATCAACTGGCATACAATGTTGAAAGTGAGATGTATCTAATGTATCATATTAGTTACAATCCCATTCAGCTTAGATCAGATATATAGCTAGGCGTAGAGACACCTCCGCTGATAGAAGAGGAGGCAGATGTAGGAGAAACACCTCTTATAGAAGAGGTGGAATAAGAAGTGGCTAAGAGAACAAAGGCTCCATTTCCTAACTGGCTATAATAATAGAAGAAACAAATGCAGCCAGAGTATGATATTTTTTCTAGCTTGAAAAATATCACAATGATAATTCCACTTTTTCAAGCTATCCGAGATGTACCGATAGATACTAAGGCAATAAAGGATATGTACCTAAGGAAGTCATGATGGAAAGTAACACAGACTATCAATCATGGGTAATTTGTAGATTTAATGATGGGGAAGGTGTGTCATCCTAAATACACAGACCCAGGCAGCTCAGTATTGACTATAAAAATTAGGGGACATTCCTTGACCAATACGTTGGTCGATCTCGATGCAACCATCAATGTAATGCCTCAGGAGACCATGCAGAGGCTACAAATCATAGATCTAAGATCTACTTCAATGGTACTATAGTTGGTTGATCTATTAACCATAGAATCAGAAGGAATTATGGAGGATATAATAGTAACGGTTGATACGTGGGAATATTCGACCGACTTCTTGGTCTTACAGTCTAAAATAAGGTTGGGTGGCTACCTGTTTATTTTGAGGAGACTATGGCTGGTGATAGCCTATGCTTGCATTAGCTACCGTGATTTCTTGATGAACATATCCAATGGAAAAAACATAAAAAGGTTGACCATTTCACCTCCTGTGTAGTTTGTGGATTCATCGGGAGACCCTATGTTGATCGAGCATGGAGACAATGAGCTATCCATAATACAACTAGTGATGGCATTGGATGAATTTGCAGAGGATGAAGATGAATATGGAGATATCGTGGAACTCCTCCAGGGAAAATTCTCCATCACCATGCCTGAGTCACCATTGGTTGGCATCCAAAACCACCATGTTCAGTAGATAAAAATTGGGCCAGAGAAGACATTAGACATCAATAGTGGGTTGACCCCCATGCAACTAATAAAAGTGGAGGAGCTCCTAGTAAAAAACCAAAAATATTTTGCATGGGATTACTCGGATATGAAAGGTATCAGGCCAAAAATATATACCCATTGAATATACCTCGAAGAGCAGGTGACTCCAAGTAGGCAACCGAAAAGAAGAATAAATCAAGTAATGAAAGACATTGTCAAGGTGAAGCTACAAAAACTCTTATCTATCAGATTCATTTATCTTATGTTTTATAGTGAGTGGGTGTCACCGCTTGTGGTGGTTCCCAAGAAGAATGGGAAGTGGCGGATTTATGTCGACTATAGGGCATTGAATAAAGCGACCAAAAATTACCACTTTACACTCCCATTCATCGATCAAGTCTTGGATACACTATCAGGGTGAAAGTACTTCCTTCCTAGATAGATTCAATGGATACAACCAGATCCAGATAGGAGAAGAAGATCAAGATAAAACAACATTCACCTGCCCATGGGGAACGTTTGCTTATCAGGTGTTGCATTTTAGGTTATGCAACAAGGTATCCACCTTTAAAAGGGCGGTGCTTAGCATATTTTTAGATATGATAGGAGATGCAATCGAAGTGTACATGGATTACTTCACCATTTATGGAGAAACCTTTGAAGAAGCAATGACAAACTTGGAAAGAATGCTCAAAAGAAGTGAGGAAAACAATTTATCCCTTAGTAATGAAAAGTGCTTTATTATGATGCAGGAGGGCATCGTATTGGGACACCATATCTTCGTGGAAGGAATAAAGGTTTATCAAAGAAATATTGAAGTCATCAAGGAATTACCTAGCCATAGAATGTAGCGAGAGGTGAGAAGTTTTCTCGAATCTACCAAGTATTACCAGTGATTTATCACCAACTTTAGTAAGATTACAAAACCATTGCACATGCTATTGTCTAAAGATGTGGATTTCAACTGGATGAAAGGCTATGAAAGAGCATTTTAGTCACTCAAAGAGAAGCTGATATCTACATCAATTTTAAGGGGACTGAATTGGGCCATACCCTTCCATATCTATTGTGATGCATCCAACAATGCGATTGGAGAAATCCTTGGACAGAAGGATGGTGAGGAATTTTATGTCATCTACTACATAAGCAAAAACTTGGTAGGAGCTAAGCTCAACTACACAATGACTGAGAAAGAGTTCCTTGTAGTTGTGCATGCCATAAATAAATTCTGCCATTATATTACCAGATACTAGGTGTTCGTCCATATGGACCATGCGGCCATCAGGTATTTAATGAGTAAATCGGCTATTGGTGGAAGAGTTATCAGATGGCTTCTACTATTGTAGGAGTTCGACATAACCATAGTTGAAAAACCAGGCAAGGACAACATAGTAGAATATTTTCTATCCAGATTGATACCAGCAGATCATGTGATAGTGGAAGACCAATTTTCGGATGAACATTTGTTCACCATCAATGAAAAAACATCATGGTATGCAGATAGCCAATTACTTGGCCACTGGAAGAACCTCGCCTACTCTCTCCTCTCAATAAAAGCATACAGTAATAGAGAAGAGCACCTCCTTTCTATGGGTTGACAACCTCCTTCTTAAAATACGATGCGATCATCTTATAAGGAGATGTGTAGTAGAATAGGAGTTCTCATAAATACTGAAGGCTTGTCACGATGAACCATGTAAGGGACACTTTGCAGGAAAATGGACTACTTTTAAAATCCTACAGCCTGGGTAATTTTGGCCCACTCTATTTAAATATGCGGCCGCCTATGCCAGCAAGTGCGATGAATGTCAAATAATGGGTAGACCAACCCATTGGGATGAAATTCCCCTTCAACATCAAGTGCACCTGGAGCCCTTTGATAAGTGGGGCATGGATTTTGTAGGGCCAATTAATACACCTTCGATAGGAAGGAGATTTATTTTAGTCTGTACATACTACATCACCAATTGGGTGGAGGTTCAAGTGTTAAGGGATTCGAAGGAAAGAATAGTAGCCAATTTATTATTTGCTCATATTTTTACATTATTTGAGGTCTACAGACCAGAGGCCTCAATTTACCTCCAAGTTGATTGAGGAGTTGATGAAGCAATATAGAATTTGGCACAACAAGACTACACTCTACCACCCATAGGAAAACAGGCAAGTGGAAGTGATGAATAGAGAGATTGAGAACATCCTCACAAAAACCATGTAGAAAAATAGAAAATATTGGGCTACACAGCTACCAGAGGTAGTATGGGCATATAACACCACATGGAAATCCACCATGGGATTCACACCCTTCCAACTGGTCTATGGGAAGAGTGCAATGATACCTATTGAGTTTGAGATTAAGACATTGATAACTACTTTAGAATTAAATTTGAGCTTGGAAGAAGATCAAAAAGAAAGAGTTTAGAAGCTGAATCAATTGGATGAAATCTGAATGGATGCTTTACAAAGAATGAATATCATACAAAAGCAAAGAAAATAGTGGCATGATCGTCATATTAAACTAAATCAGTTCAAGGAGGGAGAATGGGTGCTATTGTATGATTCTAGGTTCCAAGAATGGAAGGAAAAATTAATGCAGAGGTGGATGGGACCGTATGAGGTGGTAGAGCTCATCAAGAATGGTATTGTACACATAAGGACCATTTATGGCAGCAATATTGTATTGACAATTAATGGCCACCGATTGCGGCCCTACAACACATCCAAGAATTTATTGGTGGAGTCCAAAGCAGACATGGGGGAGACCCCATCCTTGTAAATATAAAACTCTCAGCAAATAGAATGGTGGACATGGAAGTGTCCACCAACATCAGTTAGTTTAGATTTACTTATTTCTTACGGTGTGTTTTGCAGGGACAACATCCGCATGCAAGTTGTAGGCATCCTGAGTTCATGGCCTAACAGGCACAAAATACATCTAACTACCTATATTTTCCTTTCTTTTTATTTGATTTTTATAGGTGAAGTGCCTAAAAACATGAAAAATAGGAATTTAGGAAACCAGGCCTAAACCAACTCAACATCCCACCACCTATGCGTATAGTTTAGAAGCAGCATCTATCCAAGCTTGGATATGGCAACAAACTCTCCTCCAAGGGAAAAATCACATGCCAAACCTAGAAGGAAGATGTTGGAGCAACATTAAGTAAGTCTGAGGAGGCTTAATCACCCTTGCTCGGATGATCATGACATGGTTTCTAAGAAAAAAATGCCTTGCAAAAAGCCTTCATCTTCAAAGAAGACTCTCCACTTAAGGAACAGTGCCTTCCTCCTACAAGAAGGTGCCTAACTGAGGTGGACGTTTCCTACCATGAAAAATGTATCATGCTCAAGGTAAGATAAAGCACCTTCCTTATGAAGAAGGTGCCTATTGAGATCAGGAGCTTAGGGTTAGAAACCAAAGAGTCGAAACAATAAAAATCAAATGAGCATTAACCATTAACAATAATAATCAGGATACAAAGTTTAAATAGGATCTAATTAACCATACGCATAACTTAGGGGAAAGAGAATAGGGAGAAGGAAAATAGGGAGGAAAGAAGAAAAGGAAATTGAATTTGAGTTCTCTCTCTGCTGCCCATGCCGTCCAAACTCCGTCGTCCATGAGGTAAAAGGTAAGTCCACCCTTTCACTGTGGTAAAAACATTTTTTACCTAATGTAACTTCCAACATTCTCCCCCTTAAAGTTTAGAGGACTGACTATACAGTCTCTCAAATTTATAAATTGAGTTGTAGCTATGCATTTGGTGAAGATATCTGCTATATTTTCCAAAGTGCTGCAGTATTTAAGCTCAACTATCTTCTGATCCACCATATCTTGAATGAAGTGATACTTCATATCAAAATGTTTTGATATTTTGTGATGGATTGGATTATATGCCAACTGAATGGCACTAATATTATCACAATTCAGAGTTGTTGGACCACTTTTTTTTTTGCCAATCTCTTCAAGGATTTTCCTCAACTAGAGGACTTGAGTACTAGCATGTGTAATGGCTATATACTCAGCTTCAGTAGATGATAATGCTACAATATATTGTTTCTTGGAACTCCAAGTTATTAGTCCTGAACCTAGACTAAAATAGTTCCCTGATGTAGATTTCCTGTCATCTATATTTCTGCCCCAATCACTGTCACTAAAACCAAGTAACTTCATAGAGTTACTCTTGTGGTAATGGATTCCAAAATCCAATGTACCTTTTACATAACATAGAATTCTTTTGGTTGCTTTAAGATGCAACTCATATGGGCTAGCAATAAACCTTGAAACAAGAGAAACAACGTACTGAATATCAGGTATTGTGTTGGTAAGAAACATCAGACTCCCAACCATACTCCTGAAAGTGGTCATGTCAACCTTTGGTGATCCATCATCTTTGCTCAACTGGATTCCATGTCCTGTTGGTGTTGTAACTGATTTGCACTGCTGCATAGCAAACTTATTGATCATGTCACTTGCATACTTATGTTGACATATGAAGATCCCTTTTTTTGATTGATGTACTTCCATGCCTAGGAAGTATCTCATTAATTCGAGATCTTTCATCTCAAACTGATTCATCATGGAGTTTTTGAACTCCATGTTCATTTTATTATTACTACCCATAAATATAAGATCATCCACATATAAACAAACTATGAGGATGTCTGTTCCATTCTTGAGGTAGTACATATTTGGTTCACTTTTGCTTTTAGTGAATCCAAGCTCATTAAAATAGCCACCAATGCGTGAGTACCAAGCTCTTGGTGCTTGCTTGAGGCCATAAAGTGCCTTTTTCAATTTATAAACAAGGTTTATATTTTCCTTGTTCTTGGAAACCTTGAGGTTGCTAAAAATACACCTCTTCTTTTAAGTATCCATTTAAGAATGCACTTTTCACATCCATGTGTTGTGTTGCCCAACCTTTCTGAGCAGCTAAGGAAATAATTGTTCTAATTGTCTCCTGTCTTGCTACAGGAGAAAAGGTTTCCTCATAGTCTATTCCATATTTTTGAGTAAAACCTTTTGCAACTAGTCTTGCCTTATGTCTTTCAATGCTTCCATCAACATTGAATTTGGTCTTATAGACCCATTTACAACCAACACATTTTTTACCTTTGGGTAGCTTCACAAGCTCCCAAGTATCATTTTGTTTAATAGAGGATATTTCTTCTTTCATGGCATCTTGCCATATACTTTATGTACATGATTTTTCATAGCTAGATGGTTCTAGCTGTGCAGTAGCCAATAAAGCATAATTGACTACATATCCTCTTGGTTCGTGAGATTCATCATCTCCAGACATGTGAAGATTTTCAAGTCTGGATAATATGTCATCCATCTCACTAGCTTGACTTCTAGTGTATCTTCATTGGAAATTCCTATCCAACATTTGAGAAGATGGATGATTCTGTAGTGTTCTTTTTCCTTTATTAGTCTCTTTCCTTTGAGAAGATGGATCAATATCCATAGGACTTGGAGCACTTACAGATCTCTGAAATCTTCTTGGAGAGTTTGGTGGTGCCTTCAAAGGACTTCTTCTAGGACTTGGTGTACCACTCGATGTACTCGAAGAAGATTCATTTTGAGGACTCTATGGTGGGGTACCACTGCTATTCTTAATTTGTACCTATGAAGAACTGGTTGAATAAGATTCTAGATTAGCAAATTTTTGATGACCCCATTATCCCCCTTCATAAAAAATTACATCTCTTGAAATAATTACTTTATGGGTCTTTGGATTGTAGAGTCTGTATCCTTTTGTGGATTCACAGTACCCTACAAATATACATGCTTGACTCTTGGGATCAAGCTTCTTTCTTTTCTCTTCTAGAATATGTGCATAGGCTAAACAACCAAATATCTTGAAATGCTTTACATTTGGCTTCTTGTTGTACCATCCTTCATAAGGAGTGATACCATCTAAACTAGAAGTTGGACTTCTATTTATTATGTATGCACTGGTTCTAACAACATCTGCCCAATATGTGTGTGTTAGATGCTTTGTTTGTAGCATAGTTCTTGCCATCTCTACAAGGGTGCAATTATTTCGCTCTGCCACACCATTCTATTGAGGAGTATAGGCAGTAGTGAACTACCTTTTAATCCCATTCTCTCTATAGTATTGCAAGAATTCATTTGAGGAGTACTCACCTCCTCTATCTATCCTTAGAAATTTTACATGATATTCACTCTACTTTTCTACATTATTTTTGAAATCTATGAAGCAATCAAATGCTTCATATTTATGTTTTAGAAAATAAATCCAGCACATTCTGGAATAATCATCAATAAAAGTTAGAAAATATGAAATTTTTCCTTGAATTTTTGTTTGTATAGGACCACAGATGTCCGAGTGCACTAGCTGAAGAGGATAAATAGCTCTCCAGGCTTGTATTTTAGGAAACTTTGATCTAGAGTGCTTTCCCAAAGCACAACCTTCGCATACTTTCTTGTGATATGAAATATTTGGTAGTCCTGTCACCATAGCTTGTGAAGTTAACATTTTCAAGCTAGCGGAATTAAGGTGACCATATCTCAAGTGCCACAGTACACTTGGATTTGAAATAGCTACATTCACAAGTTGTGCTCCCCCTGGCTCACAAAATTTTAGAGGGAATAACCTATTTTTTGTCATAGGTACTTGTGTAATGACTCTATTACAATTGTTTTTATCAAGTATGGTACATCTACCTTCATCAAAAACAAGTTTGTAATTCCTCTCCATCATTTTCCCAACACTAAGGAGATTGTGTTGGAGCTTGGGAGTAAAATAAATGTCATTCACTTTTTTAAGGCCTTCTTTTGTTGGAACCTCCATGGCTCCAATGCCTTCTACTTGCAATGTCTTATTATCCCCTAACTTAATATGGGATTTATAATTTGAATATTGTAGCACCCTAAAATTGGCATAGTAAAACTTAGTAATAATTAAATTACCTTAGTAATAATTTAAATTCAAAAATTCAACCCCAAAACTGCTCCAAAATAGCCTTTTACCTGTTTCCTCATTATTCGTGCCATTTTTAAGATTTGTTTTGACCATTTGATGATATCGTCACCGATCAGATGATATCACCTTAGATCGGACGATTTCGTCTGGACTAGGACGTGCAGACGATTTCGTCCCAAAACTGATTTTTCATAAGTAGCTTCTATTTCAACAACGTCTCTAAGTTGGGCAGAAGCGTGTCTGTGCCATTAGAGACCTCCCCCATTGGAGATATTCCAAATTAGGATGATCTCCAACCTCCCAAATTCCCTCCTAAACCTATTTAAACCTTAGGACCCCCCTTGACATTCCCCTGGCTGAATTTTCTTGTAACTTGACTTTTATACGTGTTAAAATACCCTGGATTACCATCTACACTTGTGCTTTCCAAATTTTCTTGTAGGAACCTTGTCATTCTTCAGCCAGAGCAAGCTCAGATCGTTGCAGATGATCCTATCCAATTTGAGGTGATTTCATACCAATCCGAGATGATTTTGACTGTAGTCTACATTGGGGGCAATCAGTGCCCAGAGTTTGTGCTTTTCCTATATTTTTTTGTTGTTTTATTTTGCATTTAGTCAATTTTATTATTATTTCCTGTTATCCTACACCTTGGAGTTCACCCATGTAGTTTAATTGCATAATCAAATCATGGTTAGCTATTAAAGTGTTGCAATTCACTTGCATTTCCATTCAGGATTATCTTATTAACATCCTTATCATTATTTTACATCATTTTCCTTCATCAGAATAGTTGCATTTCTGGTATTTTGTATCTATTTCTCTATTTGCAGGTCTCTGATGAATTTGTCAGATCTCAGACGATCCTACAGATCGAAGATGATCCTATCAAATTCTAGATGATTTGGACTGCTTCAAAAATTAGAACCTCCATCAGACATCCGAAACCAGGTATGGATTTATTAACTTAATTTATTCTCTATGTTTTATATTAATTTTGCTTTCTGTGTTCATTTAAATCTGCATTTCATATAGGACAACTTAGATTCATTTGGTCAAACCTAGGCTTTGGATGATTAAAGATAAAATTGAACACATCAAACATATTCCCAACCTAGGCATGGAAATTGCCATTCAAAAGTTTCCTGGTGAACCCACCATCCATCGAAAAATCACCATAATACACCTCCCTCGAGAGGCGGGACCTTCGCAAGGCCTCTCAGTCTGAGGTATTGTCCCATCCTTTTCACATCCCCATTTTGGGCACGGATCCTATAGCCTGAAGGTAAGGGTGTGAAAAATTTGGAACAATACATTTTGGTGAACCCGACATGAAACTAAAACCTTTTGAAAAAAAAAAAATACATGCATTTAAAATAATTGAAAAACTAATAAGTTGCATATCATGTTTAGATGGTAGCTCCTAAGAAAAGACTAGCAGTTACTATAAATGTTAAAAACCAATTAGCAGCCATAGAAATCAATTATGTGCTTAGTGTGCCTGAAACAGATAGAAACCAATTTTTGTGGGACGAACTTGATAGAAGACTAGGTATCATTTCATCTAATTCAATAGAACTTAAACAAATCAAGAGGCTTGTCCTAGATAGAATCCTATATCCTCATCAACTCATTTTTTATCATGAACTTCAGAGAGCTTGCCATAGGTGGTTAGCTTATAGGAGAGCCCTTGTGTCTTCAGAATTGTTCACCTTCGAGGAATACTCCAAGAAGGTAGCTGTGGTACGCCAATTCCTAGTTCATATAGAAGTCCAAGAAACTGATATTATGATTAGAAAAATATGTAATAGAATTCCTAGAGCTATGTTATATCATGAATATTTTCGTGAGAATTATTATTATCAACCAGAATCTGAAATACATGGTATTGCTATAGCACATTTCATCAAATTTTTGAAAGAAAATTTTCAATTTGAAGAAGAACATTTCATGACTCCTGAATAACTTGAGCCCATTAATGATATTTATAAATTGTTTATAGAAAACTAGATCATTGCTTTCATTATTATTATTTCTTGCATTTTGTGTGCTGTTTTTTGGCTTTATAATATTGTTATAAAAATTAATAAAAAAACAAGAAAAACTAAAAAACATAACAAAAACCAAAACATTTCATTTTAAATATTATAGTAGGTATATAATTAAAATATATACCTCTTAATATTGTTGCATATATATATGTATAAATATATATATTTTCTGAAATCTAAGTTTAAGCTCAATGACTAAACTTTCGAATGGTAAACAAACTGAAGAAGAAGAAGAAGAAGATTGGTTAGGCAAGAAAAATAAAAAATTAAATACCCTTCTTGAAGATCCAATCCCAGAAGAAGAAAATCTAGAACAGCCAGAAGATGACCTGGTTGAAGAAAATGAACAACAAGAAAATATTAGAGGAAGGATCCTCATCCCCTAGAATGGCTTCAGATGGAACTATTGCTTTTGATAACTTATATCATTTCTGGAAATTCTTCAATAATAATATTGGTGCTCTTAATATGGTAGTTCGTATTGATAGGGGACAAATTAGTGACACTCAAGCAGCCATGGAACATATGTTTGACATACACACTAATCCCTTGTCTTTCATTGATCAAGAAAGTGATAAAGCTGGGACATCCAATATGGATATGGCCGCTATAATTTAGAATATGTAAATACAACAGGTTACCCAACCTTCTAAGGAACCTATTATTGAGCCTAAAATCATGCCCACACAAAAGAGACCTTCATTCATTGCTTTATTTCGTCAAACTATTAATCAATATGCTTCAAATCGACAAAAACCTAAAATGAAGCCAAACACCAATTTTCAACAATCTGGGATACAACATAATACAACTTCAAAACTTCTTCATAACACCCTTCCTACCAACAATTTATACAATAGTAATATAGCATCTAATATGCATGTCCCTCCATAATATGCTCACCAATCTCATATTAATGCCCTACCGAACCAATATGGTGGGCAAACTAGTAATATGGAAGCCATGGTGAAACAGTTAGCTTCCCGCATGGACCAAATAGATCCCTACCATCCCTCGTACAATTATTAAGAGATGTGTATTCAACCTCTAGATCCTATGGTTGTTGCACAACCATACCCTAAACATTTTCTCATGCCTGTCCTGCCTATATATAAAGGAACTAAAGATCCCATAGAGCGTCTTCGCATGTTTAGGATAGCATGTCATGATATATCACATAATGACTTGTTATTAATAAAAAGGTTCCCGAAAAGTTTAGGAGGAATGGCATTAGAGTGGTACTATCAATTGCCCACTCATTCTTTGAGAAATTTTGAAGAAACTGCTGAATCTTTTGTGCATCAATTTAATGACTATATCGAGAGGCATGTAACCATTTAAGATTTATACAAATTAAAACAAGACAAAGATGAATGTTTTGCGGATTTCTTAGCTAAATGGAGGCAGTTGATAGGAAAATTGCCCTTTGTGCTACCTTATAGGGAAATGTTGGACATTTTTATTAATAATTTGTAAGAACAAATATCTTGTGAGTTATCAACTGCTACCTTAACTACCTTCGATCAGGCTATAGATTTAGCTCGAAGAGTAGAAGATGCCCTCATTAGGAGAGGCCAACTTAGGAAGAAAGATGATGATAAAACATCCAGAAATCAATATAAAAACAAACAAGTCGTAGGTGACAGAGTCGCTGACAGTAAAAATGTTGCTAATATCAATACAACGAAGACAACAAAAAAATTTATATTAAAATCTCCTGATAAACCTCCTCGAGAGTTTACTAGATTGAATCAACCATTATCAACTATTTTACCTCAATTACTCGAAAGAGGTTTGATTCAATTACCAACTATCCGGGAACCTGATCCAACCATACCTGGATACAGACAAGATTTACACTGTGATTTCCATAGAGGGCCTGGACACTCTACCAATTCTTGTAAAAGGTTAAAACATAAAATACAAGATCTGATTGATAATAATGAGATGGAGGTGCAAGCCTTCCAACCTAAAAAAAATGCTCCTAATAATGCTCAAAAGAACATTCCCCAAAATCAAAATCAAAATGCTAATCAATCATTAGACATATTTGAACATCCTTTACCAAGACATGGTAAAGAGGTGGCCAATCAAATTGAGCATCATAATGTTCCTCCTCCTACCCGATATGTAGGAACTATTAGCGGACATTTACCTAATCATGATTTACAAAAATTTGACACAAATTTATCCATGGTCACGACCAGGCCCCTACATAATATTCAAACACCGGATCTTAGTGATGTAGAATCGGATACTGAAAGTGAAATAGACATCACCTCAAACCAAGCAAATAGTTCTAAAAATGAATCAGATCCTATTCAACCTATCACAGATGCTATGGTTCCAGAAGAACCATTTCCTAGAAGAGTTACTACTCGACCCTCTTCTAATCAGTTCCTTTCTAATGAACAAGCTATAAATGCTAGACCAAGACCTATTCAGCATCCTTAATATAACATTGTAGGTACCATTGGAGCCATTACCAGACAACAGGCTCAAAATTCTCAACAAGAACCAAATCAGAATGATGGATCAACTCCATTTATTTTGAAAAATCCCAATAAAAGGAATCATGCTCCTAATGTTCAACCTAAACCCCATTACAATATTAATGAGCAATTATCCAATACTACAACTAGAATTTCCCTTTTGGATTTATTAAGATCTTCTCCTACCCATAGAGATGAATTAATGCTCACATTAAGCCAAATTATGGTACCACAAAATATTCAACCTGAAGCCATGGTCAATACTATCATCACTAGAGAAGTTGATTGTATTGACTTTCGAGATAAAGATATACCGCAACATAGTTTACATAAGGATAACCCCTTATATATTACTACCCTAATAGGAGATGTAGCAGTCAAAAGGGTCTTGATTGATAATGGTTCATCTCTAAATATTTGCACTTTTGACTTCTACCAGAGATTTGGGTTTAGAAGTGATGAAATGAAGAAAACTGACATGATCATAAAAGCTTTCAATGACGAAACACAAGAAACATGTGGAGTTATTACCATCCCATTGCAAGTTGGTCCTAGAACCTTAGATACGATCATGTTTATTGTACATTGCCCCACATCATACAATATACTCTTGGGTCGTCCTTGGATCAATGCAATGCGGGTTGTCCCATCAACTTTACACCAATGTGTTAAATTTGAATTTAAAAATCAGTTGGTCACTATCCATGGTGATCCTAGACCCTTTTATATGTGTGCTTTGGAAGAACCTGTTGGAGTTCAATTTTGCCCTTCTTTTTCATCCACACATCCTAATTCTTATGTTTCATATAAAGCTATGAAACACACACCCATAACTTCATCTATTTCTCCTCCATTAATTTCACCCTCATATATAGATCAACAATCTTTTAAACAAACTACTCTAGAACCTCAAAAAGATCTTCAATTCACAACCAGTCCTTCATGTTCCATCCCTATAATTTCAAAACCTATAAACCCATCTATTAACACCTCCACATTATGTACATATATCATACCTTCCACATCTAAATATATAGGGAATGATCCTTCTACATCTTATGCTCTTTCTGATGAATTCTTACCTGACTTATCTAAAATTCTTATATAAAAAAAAACAAATGCTTCTATGCAAAATTCCATTATCTTAAGTACTTTGCCACCGTCTCCTTGTACTTTTTGCCTCCCACAACCTATGGGAAGTACTTACCAAGTTGAGAGTTGTGCCTTCATTTATAAGGGATATGACTGGGGAAGAATACCTCGGAATATCAAAACTCATCATGATGGATATTCTCGATGTTATTTTACTAATGTGTATATTAAAGCTAAACCTATAATGCTTAAAATGGGATATAAAGGGAAAGGCTTGGGACCTTTCCAAAATGGTATGAAAGAACCTTTCGAGGTAGAACCGTGGCCTCGCCCACCTGTGGTGTGGGCCTATTTCCTAGTAAGGGTCAACCCTTCCCTTTTGAAGATGATGATCAACTTATATGTTATCAAGATTATTTGGATGGGTGTGATGATTTGCCTCTAAAAAATCAGACATTTACATGAAATATGCTATCCATAGCTTATCCTGAAATGATTGTTGAATCCGATGATGAGTTGGAAGCAGATATTTTCCATGATGTCTCCGTTGAAGAGATGTTACACAATGGTTTTCATTTTGATGGTTCTATACCTACTATAGCCCATCTTGAGGCCACGACTCCTCAAGATGAATTATCCAAGTTAACCTTAAAATAATTACAAGAATTGGGTATTTCACCTACCCCACCTAATTTTGAAAGAGATCTACACATGGAAGTAGAAAACATCATTAAAATCAACATTGGAACTGAGGATAGTCCCCACATAATCAATATTGGATCAAAATTAAGTCAAGAAAAACAAGAGCAATACATTGCATTCCTTAAAGAATATGAAGATGTCTTCGCTTGGACATATGAAGATATGCCAGGTTTAGACCCTTATGTAGTCATGCATCACCTAGTAGTCCATCCGGATGCTAAACCTGTTAAACAAAAACTTAGAAAAATGCATCCTAAAGTGGCTTTACTAGTCAAATGGGAGTTAGAAAAACTCCTAAATGTTGTTTTTATATAAGCTATTGATTATGCTGAATGGATTTCGAGTGTAGTTCCAGTCACCAAGAAAGAAGCTACCAAAGTTAGGGTTTGTACAGATTTTAGAGATATTAATGCTGCATGCCCTAAATATGATTTTCCTCTTCGAAACATGGATCAAATCATTGATTTTACTGCTGGGAGTGGGATGATTTCCCTAATGGATGGATTATCTGGTTATAATCATATCAGAATAGGTCCTGAAGATCAGGCTAAAATAGCCTTTATTACCCCCTAGGGTACCTTTTGCTGGAAAGTGATGCCATTCGGCCTAAAGAACGCAGGTGCAATCTATCAATGAGCTATGACTTATATTTTTCATGATATGATGCATGATATCCTACATGATTATGTAGATGATATTATAGCTCACTCTATTATTGAAAATGATCATTTAGATGATTTGAGAAAAGTTTTTAATCGGTTACGAGAATATCTTATTCGATTAAATCTAGCCAAATGCATATTTGGAGTTAAGTCCGATAAACTATTAGGGGTTATAGTTTCTTTACGTGGCATCGAAATTGACCCTCTTAAGATTGTGGCTATCACTAATATGCCCGCACCTACCAATATATCTGAATTACGAAGTTTACAAGGTAAACTTCAAGCTATCTGTCGCTTCATCAATAAGTTGGCAGACAAAACCGGTCCCTTTCTTAAGCTCCTTAAGAAGTATGTCCCTTTTAATTGGGATGACGAATGTAAGGAAGATTTTGAACTTCTTAAACAATACCTCCTTAACCCACCTATGCTTTCACCACCTAGACTTGATCATCTGTTTATCCTGTATATTTTAGCTTTCGATTTTGCTTTAGGAGCTATGTTAGATCAGCTTGATGATGAGAAAATATAACGTGCTAATTATTATATTAGCCGAACTTTAATTAGTTATTAAACCCGCTACACAGCATTAGAAAAACTATGTCTAGCAATTGTATTTTCTACGCAAAAATTACGCCATTATATGCTCAGTCAGAAAACTTATGTCATTGCTAAATATGATCCCTTGCGGTATCTCATGAGTCGACCTTATTTATCGAGTCACACAGCCAAGTGGGTTCTTGCTCTAAGCGAGTTTGAACTCATTTTTATAGGACAAAATTTTGTTAAGGGTCAAATAATAGCAGATCAATTAGCTGCTACACCCTTAGAGTCTACCCATCCCCTCATCATTGAGTTTCTTGATGAATGCCTTCAATTAGAGGTAGACCATGTTGAACAATGGTCCTTATACTTTTATGGAGCCCGATGCATGAGTGGGGCTAGTGCAAGTATTATTTTAATATCTCCACAAAAGCACATTATACCTTTGTCCTTTAAATTAACATTTGCTCGCACTAATAATACTGTTGAGTATGAAGCTCTAATCCTTGGATTATGAGCTGCCTTGGCTCTAAAAATTAAACATCTGTTAGTTTTTTGTGATTCTCAACTTGTTATAAACCAAATTAATGAAGTTTATCAGACCAGAGATGATAAACTGTGCCCATATAAAGCCTATGTTTTACAATTAATATATCTATTTGATCAAGTTACCTTGGAAGCTATTCCTCGAAATAGCAACGATGCAGTTGACGCTATGGCCGTAGCTGCATCTCTTCTACCCTTGGAGTTAGATGACGAATATGCCACCATCATTATTTGTCGACTCCAGGAACCCGCTTCACATAAGTCATGCTTAGAACCTTTGGATGTGTTTCTAATCAATGAAACTACCCCTAAACCTTGGTATATGGATATATTTGATTTTCTTCAAAATGGGACTTTTCCTGCCAATTCTAATAGAAACCGAATACGGTTATTACATAGACAAGCAAGTCAATTTGTAATAATTGAAAATAATTTATATAGGAGATCTTTTGAAGGTATCCTATTGAGATGTTTGAATTTAGAAGAATCCAGATCAGCTTTGAGTGAAGCCCACGATGGATCTTGTGGAGGACACTTCAGTGGTAGTGTATTTGCTAGAAAGCTCCTTAGGATAGGATACTTTTGGCCTACCATGTAAAATTATGCACATGATTATGTGCGCCATTGCGATAAGTGCCAAAAACATGCTGACCTTGTCCATGCCCCTGCACAAGAACTACAGGCTATTTCATCTCCTTGGCCCTTTTCAAAAAGGGGCTTAGACATCATTGGCAAAATTAATCCTGTGTCATATGATGAACACAAATTCATCATAACTGCCACTGAGTATTTCACGAAGTGGGTTGAAGGTATGCATTTAGCTTCCTGCACTGGAACACAAGTCTCTAAATTTATTTTTAATCAAATCATTTGTAGGTTCGGAATTCTTGCAAATCTCATCTCAGACAATGGAACTTGTTTCAAAAATAAATATGTCAAGAAATTATGCCAAAAATATAAGATTCAACATCGCTGGTCCACTCCCTATTATCCTCAGGGTAATGGCCAAGTAGAAGCTTCAAACAAAACCTTAATCAAAATTCTCAAAATATTGGTCAATAAATCTGGCCACGACTGGCACATTCAATTATATCCAGCTTTATGGGCTTATCGAACTAGTGTTTGAACCCCCACTAGAACTTCACCTTTTGTTTTGGTTTATGGCGTTGAAGCTATTTTTCCCTTTGAATTAGAAGTTCCTTCTTTGGCTCTACTACTTCAAGATACCAAAGTAAGAGATGAATATCGAGCTGGTAGACTCAGTCAGCTGGAACTACTTTATGAAAAGCGCATCAATGCTTTGGAGCATCTTCGTGCTTACCAAAACAAGCTTAAAAGATCATATGCTAAGAAAGTTCGTCATCGATCCTTTGAGGTCGACGATCTTGTTTTAAAAGAAAATCAAAAGAATACTAATGCAACTAAAGACCTTAAAGGTAAATTTGAGCCCAAATGGCTTGGACCATATATTATCACTGCTAAATTTGAATTGGGAGCATACAAATTATCTACCTTAGATGGTAAATAACTTAAAGAACCCATGAATATTATGCATCTTAAACATTACTATGCATAAAAATTGGTCATTTCATAATTGTATATATTTGTTTAAAATATTTTCAAAACTACTATCTTGTATTTCTTTTAATTTATAAACTTAAAAATCTAAAAAATACCAAAAACATTCAACATCATCAAAATCTTCAAAACCATCTTTTATTTTTTGTACTTCTCAAATTGTGACATATTTGCAGTTATATTTTCAGTTACTTTGGATAAATTAGCATTTATTTGGAATCCCACACTTTCACATTCACATGAATAAATATCTTGATTTTATCTGGCATGATTACTAATCTCTCTTATATCAAAGTCCACAAAATTCAATTAAATAAAGTTTGAGCATAGAGAATTGATCTCGTTATTTACTTAAACCAAGCATATCTTTTCACAATAAAATGATTATATTTGTAATGTCCATGCTATCATACATAGTAGAAGTGGTTTCTTGAGCGAAAAATTCCCCTTGCTATCCTATCATGCACATGGTCTAGAATCTTTAAGAATTGGCAAAAGGACAAGCTCACCCCTACCCGAAATAAAAATCCCTTGCTCTATAGCTAATCCGAGCAAGTATCCCTAGAATAGGAAGCAAAAGAAAAATAAAAATCAAGCAAAATCATTTAGCACTCTTTCAGCATTACATCAAATATCAAAGCAAAAGATACAAAAAAAAAAGAGATGCAAAGAAAGCAAAGAAAGCAAAAGCAAAAGCAATAAAATCCCTTTCCCTACCCCTTGAAAAGAAAAGAAGGGTTGATGAGCTTGAATCCTTGGAATTCTCAATTATTCTAAAACTGTGAGGTAAGCCCCATAACAGGTGGTTTGTGCCCAACTCGCTTGGCCTTGGGTAACTCCTAGCGTGGTGATATGTCTGTCACATTAGCGACCTTCTTTTGTACAGATCTATGTCTGCTTATGGATTAGCTAGCTCTTGATAACTTGACTTACATAGTAGTATGGTATGGTTATATGCATCTAAATCATGGTTAATGAACACTTATTTGGTTAATTCAAATCACTTGTATCATAGTATCTTGCTCAAACCTGGTAAACGAAAAATACAATCGCACACACATTTGTATTTGAGATATTTTGTGTATCATTATGATAAATCAAGATTGGAAATGAACTCACATACGCACATGGGATTCCTTATAAATCTAACTTTTGTCTTTAAGATACTTTGAAATATTTTTGCAAATTGTTTGGAATAATTTCATTTTCTTCTCTCTGAGAACAATTGTTTACTATAAAGACAACCACATGTATTTACCAACAAATCAAAATCATTTTCAAAAATATGCAATAAAGTTACATTTATATATAACTTTTTGACTTTTGCAACGATGGTATAGTTCCAAAACCAAAAGTGGAATTTTATGCCTAGCACAAGTCCTCATCTTCATATTTTTTGTTTCTTTTCAAAAATTAAAAATCAACCGTGCAATAAAACTATTTATTTTCTTCTTTTGGATTTCACGATGATGGTATAAGTCTATACCTAAATATTCTATGCCTAGCGCAAACCATTGTTTTAATTTTATTTTCCCATTTATCCCACATCATAAAAAAATATGACTTAAATCATTATGTTACACAATTATGCTTTATAAACAAATGAACACCCATTTTTTTTTTTTTTTTTTTATGTCATTATGTTCAAATTAAATATTGCAACCATGGTATAATTTCTAAGGAATTATTCAAAATTTTATGACACTTAGGAATTTATACCTAGCAAAAATCATTTCAAAATATTTCATGCATATCATTTTTATGAAAATCTGAAAACAAATCATCAAACTACCATCATCATCATCATTTGCATCATCACAACAAAGTCTTAAGACAGTATCTTAAACACTCTTTTACTTTTTAACAATATTTCTATACTGGGATTAGCTTCATGACCAAGTGAGCGGAGACTCCATGAAATGGTCTATAATAGTGACAATATCCTTTGAAATTATTGTTAGAAGTCCCTTGTATTTTTTATCAAATTATCACATCACAACAATCAATTTGTTTTCATCAGATTATTTCATTTTAATTTTAAAAGCATGACATCAAATTATAACATTTCCAAATGACATAATTACATGAATCATCAATCCAATAAGCAATCAATTCAAAACATTAAAGCATCATACAAATACATAAGACAAGTCATATGATCAAAAATATCTCGTCTATATATATATCAACAATATGTATATCATATCAAAACTAGATTGGTATGCCACATCTTGGCATACTCAATCTTCTCAATCATATATCCAGTCTTTGCAGTGTAATCTATAGCATCTAGCCTCAATAACCCCTTGAGCTCTCAGCCTCATCTCCTCCCCTACCCTGAGGTGTACGAGGGGGCCCCATCACAGTCTGTGTGGTGCTATGAGTCCTGGACATTGATTATGATGATGTCCTTGATGACCCCATCACGACAGGCTCTATAATGGGGGCCAACAGTGGTAAACTCTACCCCTTTGGCACCATCTGGTAGTATAGCGTCTGATAGAATGTGATCTGGGCAATAGCCCATGCTAGGTCCCAAGTGCTAGCCCCTTCGCTCCGTGCTCTGAGACGTGAGATCTCATATTTGAGTTGTGTGGCCTCCTCTCGGTGTCATGCAGCCTCATCCTGCAAGGCCTGCACCTAAGCCTAGAGATGAATAGTCTTCACCCAAAGAGTAGCCATCTCACTACTCTCTCCTACCTCAACACCCTTGCCCTTATCAGGTGATGGTGGTCTTTCTCTTTATGGAGAAGGGGGTCTCTCCTCCCTCCTCTCCTACTGCCATGACCTTTGTTGAGCCTATGGCCTCCTCTGATCTCTCCCATCGTGACCCTGTGCCACCTCAATGGCTACCTGGCATCGCCTCCCCATCCGATGCACAACTACATGAATCGAACCTTAATCCCTCATCATCCAAGGAGGGCAGATGCCTATGTACCAGGCATCATACCTATCTACAACCCCAGCATCATCCCCATCCAATGGCTGGATGGAGGCATCATCTGCATCTTGACTCTAAAATCATTTCATATCTAGAGCCTCGTTAATTGTAGTGTTATCCTAGATAGTCTGAGAAAACTTAGTCTCTAAGAGATGGGATCCCCTGCTGTAGAATGAACTGCCTCAAAACTCGATCGTACCGATGGAGCTCCACCTCTCCCCTCTCCATCCTCAGCCAGCAGACTCACCTAATGCAAGCCAGATTTTTTCCATCCTTGGCCCACTCTGGATGATCTCTCTAAGGCCTCAGGTGATCTGGTTGGAGACAAGGTCATCAAGTAGTCTTTGGGAAGCTGGCAGATCTATCCACCATTATGCCCCTCTCTGAATCCACCAATAGAAAACTCAGGATCTCTCCCCATCAATCTCTATCAGTGGGAGCCCTACCAGCATTCGTACCATGATGTGCTCCTAGCACCAAACTTGTAGTAGTGATGTCATTACTAGACATCAGCCACCTTTGTATACGATCCCATGTAAGATCCTATACAATCTGCATAGAACAAAACTCCCCCAAGCAAACCTATATCTGTTGTCTCTCATGTCGTAGACCACATCTATTAGTAGCCATGGTAGTTTGCATCAACTCTGATGGCATAGCAGCAGACCACCTACCACCCCAGCCAAAACCTATGTAAGTCTGGATGCCCCAAGCATCTAGCATAGAGACTCGATGTTCACTCTGCCCTTCTCTAGGGTGAAGCTTAGGTCTCAGCATAGTTGCATCATCGCATGGCATTGATTGGCCATTGAAGTGATTAGCCGTCCTTGTATGGGGATCCTCAAAATCCTCCATACATCCTCTAGTGTGGGAGTCATCTCCTTTTTTGGTAACCAGAAACAAGAAGAACCCAGATACCACCTCTCTGCTATGGCTGTCAATAGCCCCATGTCTGTAGACACTTGTGGCATATCTGCCACATGCTGCAAGCCGACCTGAGCTAGCTGATCTCGCTCTGCCTAAGATAGGGCGGCCAAGTCATCCCTTAGTCTGTTGTATTTCTATTCTCGGCTCTTTAGTAATCCTCTCTACAACATAAACAACAAAACAATAAAAAATCATCAATAACAATCATTAATCAAACATTAATTAAAAATTCAAGTAAAGCAAATGCAATTTCATATAAATGATGATATCGTCCACTATTGGATGATATCATCCCAAATTTGAGCAAATTCATCTCCAATTTTGCATGAGGGAATCGTCCCTTATTGGACGAAATCATCCCCCTATCGCCGATTTCGCCCTTGGATGAAATCGACGATATCGAGACAATTTTGGCGAAATCGAGATGATTTCAGTGAAATCGAGATGATTTCATCCCAATGACATCGATAGCCCAAAAACGGTCGTGATGCTCAAAATCAGTCAAATCTAATCTAAAAAACATGAA
This sequence comes from Wollemia nobilis, assembly GCA_028583015.1. Classification (NCBI taxonomy): domain Eukaryota; kingdom Viridiplantae; phylum Streptophyta; class Pinopsida; order Araucariales; family Araucariaceae; genus Wollemia; species Wollemia nobilis. The sequence goes on along the minus strand of JAQPPZ010001934.1, from coordinate 1,478,225 downwards.
ATCCTAAAGTAAAGCATTCTAAACTAAGTTTAGACCCTTACCCGTAGCCTGTGCCGGACCTCTATCGATCTGTGCACTGTCTCAACCATCTTGTCTCCAGAGCTCTAAAAACCAGTAAAAATGAACAGTAACAATGAATTAGGGTTTTACCCTATTTTTCTTAATTTTATTCAAAACACTTAACAATATTTTTAAAATTTAGCTTTTTCACGTTTTTGCCTCAAATGTTCGATTTGGGTAAAAACACGGAGGGGGCACCATAGTAAGCTGTCATACGATTCGACCAAGAATCATCGCCTAAAAATGGAAATAATTTTTTCTTTCTCATAGATCGAGAAGAACTCATCTTTAACGCATTTTCTTTGAAAAATTCGCTAAAGAGGGGGCAAAATGTAGCACCCCAAAATTGGCACAGTAAAACTTAGCAATAATTAAATTACCTTAGTAATAATTTAAATTCAAAAATTCAACCCCAAAACCACTCCAAAACAGCCTTTTACCCGTTTCCTCATTTTCTGCACCATTTTTAGGATTTGTTTTGATCGTTTGATGATATCATTGTCGATCAGACAATATCGCCTCAGATCGGATGATTTCGTCTAGACGAGGACGTCTAGACGATTTCATCCCAAAACTAATTTTTCATGAGTAGCTTCTATTTCAACGGCTTCTCTAAGTTGGGCAGAAGTGTGTCTGCGCTGTTAGAGACCTCCCCTATTGGATATCTTCCAAATTAGGATGATCTCCAACCTTCCAACTTCCCTCCTAAACCTATTTAAACCTTAGGACCCCCCTTGACATTCCCCTAGCTGAATTTTTCTATAACTTGACTTTTATATGCGTTAAAATACCCTGGATTACCATCTGCACTTGTGCTTTCCAAATTTTCTTGCAAGAACCTTGTCATTCTTCAGCCGAAGCAAGCTCAGATTGTCACAGATGATCCTGTCCAATTCGAGGCGATTTCGTACCAATCCAAGACGATTTCGACTACAGTCTGCATTGGGGGCAATTAGTGCCCAGAGTTTGTGCTTTTTCAATATTTTGCTATTGTTTTATTCTGCATTTATCAGTTTTATTATTATTTCCTGTTATCCTGCATCTTAGAGTTCACCCATGTAGTTTAATTGCATAATCAAATCATGATTAGATATTAAAGTGTTGCAATTCACTTGCATTTCCATTCAATATTATCTTATTAACATCCTTATCATTATTTTACATCATTTTCCTTCATCAAAATAGTTGCATTTTTGGTATTTTGTATCTATTTCTCTGTTTGTAGGTCTCTAACAAATTCGTCTGATGAATTCGTCAGATCTCAGATGATCCTGCAGATCGGAGACGATCCTGTCAAATTCTAGACGATCTAGACTGCTTCAAAAATTAGAACCTCCATCAGACATCCGAAACCAGGTATGGATTTCTTCATTTAATTTATTCTCTGTGTTTTATATTAATTCTGCTTTCTGTGTTCATTTAAATTTGCATTTCATATAGGACAACTTAGATTCATTTGGTCAAACATAGGCTTTGGATGATTAAAGATAAAATTGAACACATCAAACATATTCCCAACCTAGGCGTGGAAACTGCCATTCAAAATTTTCTTGGTGAACCCACCATCTATTGAAAAATCACCATAATACACCTCCCCCGAGAGGCGGGACCTTCGCAAGGCCTCTCAGTCTGAAGTATTGTCCCATTCTTTTCACATCCCCCTTTCGGGCACGGATCCTATAGCCTAAAGGTAAGGGTGTGAAAATTTTGAAACGATACAAATATAAGGTAGAAAAGAGTTCTTCTTTGCCACTCATATGATTGGAACAACCAGTATCTAGAATCCATGTATCATCTAGATTGTGATCTGATTGTCCATATGAAAGAAAAATATTTGAGGGGTCTTCTTCTTCTCCATAGAAGGAACCGTATTGATGGCTTTGTCCTTGTGAAGTTTTTGACCAGCAGTCACGAGCAAAGTGTCCTGGTTTACCGCAATTGAAACATGTTGTTTTGGACTTGTTGCTTCCTCGTCCTTGATTTCCATTTTGGCCTGGATTGCCACTTTGATTTTGATTACCTCCTTTGTTCTGATTTTGTCCTCTATTTTGATTTCCTCCTTTTTAGGAGTTTGCTCCTCTTGAGTTGTCTCGGCCTCTGTCTCTCTGTTGTCGTCCTCTGCCTCTTCCTCTTTCTTGTCCTCGCCCCGTGGCTTCATTTGAAGTGAAGGCATTGTCTTCACCTCCATAGATTGTGGAAGGTGCTCCCTGTAACCTCTCCTCATGAGAAGTTAATGAACCTATTAAGTTATCAAACATGAGAGTAGAAAGGTATCTTGATTCTTTGATTATGATTGCTATGTGATTCCACTTAGGAAGAAGTGTTCTCAACACTTTCTTCACCACTATTTCAAGTTGTGTCATCACCCAAGGTTTGCATCATATCGATTACAACTTTAACTCTTACACAGTAATCTTCGACTCTTTCATTGTCTCTCATTCTGATATTTTTAAAATCTCTTTTCAGTGTTTGAATCCTGACCTGCTTCACTTTATCATTTCCTTGAAAACCTTCTTGTAAGGCCTTCCATGCATCTTTAGCAGTTGTGCTTGATGCAATCCTAGGAAAGATACTTTTAACTAATGCCGCTTGAAGTAGGGATAGGGTAGAAGAATTATTTTTTTGGGCTTCCTTTAGGGTTTTCTTGTCTACTGTATTCAAAGTAGTCCAATCCATTGGAGCTGTGTAGCCATCTTTGACAATATCCCATAAGCCTTTTCCAATGAGTAGTGTCCTCATCTTGATGGACCAGTACTCATAATCATCCCCATCAAATTTAGGGATGGGTAGATTGTAGTTTGATGCCATTACAAACAATAACAAAAAACTACTATTATTGTGCAATTACAAGAAAATAAAAAAAATTACAAAGATCAAGCCTTGCTTGATTTTAAATTTTCACAAAGGGCTTTATTCTGCTTGATGAGACTCTGCTATCTCCTGGTGCACAAAATTGTCTACAACTTCTTCCTCGTCGTCACTGATTAAGATGATTTCTGGTGAATCTGGTTCAATAATTTCAATGGAATTACTATAATAAGTATATTTTTATTCTACTGGAGCAATTGGTATTGACTCAGATTGTTCAAATCTGCTTCCAAAAGAATTATCTTCTGAATCTGCTTCGTAGCCTAGTTTAGGATTTTGTTGATTTACAATTACTGCATTTTGTAATTGTGAAAATACAGTGTTAAGTCCAAGCGTTCTTACATGCTCGTCAAATTTTTTTGCATTTGTTCTTAGTAACAAACTACATAGAGCATGATAACACCCACCAGATCTGATCATCTAGATATTTTAAAGAAAATTTCCCCGAAATTTATTTTTTACAACAATTTCCTCTTAGGAAATTTTTCTAAGTTTGTACCTGTCAAAGCGTAAAAAATTTTACATCTATTTCCTCTTACGAAATAATTTTTCTCTAGGTCTAAGAATCAAATTTGAAAGAGAATGCTAGAGATTTTCTTTTAAAAAAATTTAATATATATAATTTTTTTTTTTTTAGTTTTAATCAAAAATTTTATAAACTATATATTTTTATAGATAAAAATTTAATTTTTTTTTTAAAATATTTATCTATATAATATAAATTTATAAAATTAAAAATTATTAAAAGAAAATAAAAAATATATATTATATTTTATAAGCAAAAAAAACTTTGTTAGGCGCGCGTGGGGTTCGACCCTGCGACCTCCCGCGCCTCAACTTAACGCTGGCCCGAATAGCCATTCGAGCTAGCGTATCCAACGGGAAAGGAAGAGTCCTTCCTTTTATTTCTTGTCGGTGCTAGCTATAGGATTAAAAAACTAGGACTTTAGTCCACATCCACTATGTAGATGTTTTTGTAGGCTTTAAAAGCCTAACGTCGTCGGTAGATTCTCGATTTCCTATGGGCAATCGGGACTGCCTTTTGCCTCCCCATGCAATTCATGCCTCCTCGCACCATGTGTTAGTCTGGTCTACTCTTGTTTGTTCATGCCACGTGTCAGTGTCTGGTCTGGTCTAGTCATGCCATGTGTCAGTCTAGTCTGGTCTGGTCTGGTCTCCTCATGCCACGTGTCCACGTCTTTGGTTCTATCTGCTCCTCAATCTTTGTGCCTCCAAGGTCACCTCGATTCATGTGCTATGGGCTAGGTTGACCTCATATCTAGTTTTGTCTGCTCCTTGATCTTTGTGCCTCTAGGGTCACCTCGGTTCGCATGTTGCGGGCTAGGTTGACCTCCTCAAGATTCATGCCTGCCTTGATTCACGTGCTATGAGCTGACCTCCTCCTCGAGATCTATGCCTACATCGACAATGCCCACCAAATTCGCTTCCAACCTACTCTGATACCAGATATTGATATCGGGAGCTTAGGGTTAAAAACCAAAGAGTCGAAACAATAAAAATCAAATGAACATTAACCATTAACAATAATAATCATGTTACAAAGTTTAAATAAGAGCTAATTAACCATACGCCTAACTTATGGGAAAGAGAATAGGGAGAAGGAAAATAGGGAGGAAAGAAGAAAAGGAAATTGAATTTTAGTTCTCTATCTGCCGCCCATGTCGTCCAAACTCTGTTGTCCATGAGGTAAAAGGTAAGTCCACCCTTTCACTGTGGTAAAAACATTTTTTACCTAATGTAACTTCCAACAGTGCCCTACTTGAAATAAGGTACCTTCCTTATAAAGAAGGCACCCAACTGAAATAAGGCACCTTCCTTATAAAGAAGGCATCCGTCGAGGGTTCCTAAAAAAAAAAAAAATCGAGAGAAAGCGCCTTCCGCATCATGAAGGTGCCTTGAATATATATATATATATATATATATGATTAAGGTGCCTTCTGCTCCAGGAAGACGTATCCATTCAAAGTGCCTTCTATAGTAGGAAGGCATCATTTCTTCAAAAGTGCCTTTCATAGTTGGAAGGCACCATTCCTCAAAAGTGCCTTCTACAGTAGGAAGGTACCATTCTTCAAAAGCACCTTCCACAGCTGGAAGGCACCATTTCTCAAAAGTGCCTTTTGTAGAAGTAAGGCACCATTTTTCAAAAGCACCTTCCATAGCAGGAAGGCATCGTCAAGTAGAAGCGCCTTCCACCTAGGGAAGGCGCTAGTCATTTAAAGCGCCTTCCACCTAGGGAAGGCGCTAGTCATTTAAAGTGCCTTTTGCATCGGGAAGGCACCAAAAGCACCTTTTGAGTACATTCGATGCTTTGATTTCACATGCACCTTGATTCAAATGAGATCAACACACGATTGGGCAACACCATCACCCCACATGATGGAAATCCACCCCAACCAAAAATATTGTAGAGTTACGGGGTGGGATCTTTGCGCATACCCAAAATATGATGGAAAAATGGTTTTTCATGTCAATCAGGAGTCTATCTTTGGCATCAAACCTCAAACAAAATAGCAACAGAGTCTAGCATAATCCATGCATGTAAAATACCCATCCTCCATGTCATAGGCCTAAAAATCACTATTTTCCATGATTCATGAAGCATCCAATAAAGTACGTGCATAATTCTAATTAAATTTTTATATAATTTTTCATGAACTATGTAGTACATAAAAATAGTGCCGCCATAAATATCATACACCACCCATTGCCAAAATATCGTACCAACATTATGGCTCAAGAGGCATACCTTGCTAACCCCAAAATTGAATGCTAGGATTAGGTGCCTTCCTTATAATAAGACGCCTTCCTGAGAATCTAGGGCAGGAAAATAGAGGAAAGATTAAGTAAGGTGCCATGGGAGGATGATCAAAGAAGCACACCATCAAGAAAAATGAGCCAAGTGACATGGAAGGGATTAGGGGGGCAGTCAAGACTCAGTTTGAAGCTGAGGGATGGCTCGATTACTGTACCCTGGTCTATCAAAACTAGGATATGAAGGCAGCTAAGGAATTTTTTACCTCCTTGAGAGGTGACGCAGCTTGAGTGCATGGAAAGGAGATTCTGGTCACCCCAGAATACATCTCCCAGGTGACTAGCTTGCCTCTCACAGGCAAGAGCATATACAAGGGTGGTATGTTGAAATAGTATGCCAAATTATTGTAGAAGGAAGAAAGTGTGTAGATAGAGAAGGAAGGTCTTCCAAAAAGTAGACTTCCAATGAACCTACGGAAGATGTTTGAGCAGGTTTCTTGACTCTTCACATGCATAGGGAAATATTCCCACCTGCACGTTAATCATGTAAAATTTTTAAATCACCTGGTGCATGGAAAAAAAAATCAATGTGCCCTTCTACCTAGAAAATGCCCTAAAGGAGGAAGCGACTCGATACTAGAAGGGTGCACCTTCCACCTTGGACCACCATGGGTTGATATTAGCACTGGGTCATCACGTAGAAGCACAAAAGGAAGACTCCAATGTAGAGGAAGATGACAACCAGGAAGGATGAGAAGATTCTACCATCAAGGAAGGGCAACATGAAGAAATCCCCATAGAGGAGGAAGAAGACAGAGGGCAATTGCCATTGCCCAATTTTGTAGAGGAAAGAGGGCAATCGCCATTACCCTATTTCATAGAGGAAGGGGCACAACTTGCCAATGGTGGAACCCAATTATGACAACTGGAACCAATACTTCTCTGCAGGATGTGGTGTTCTTCATTCTCTCATCACAGCTTCAAAGGGTGAGTGGGATTTGGTATCCAGCAAGGGACCACTCCAGCTCCAACAACTTATCCAAGGTACCTATTACCTGCACACACACAAACCAGCAAGGAATATCAGTAGCACCTGTATAGTCAAGTAGTAAAACCCGATGCTACACATAAACCTATCACTGACATGCATGAAAAGTAGATAGCATGAAATAATTAATAAATAAATCTTGGCTAATATTAAAGTTATTGATCTCGGCTACGCATATGATTTTTGTCTCGGAACTGTGGAACCACAAAACCATGGTTGTGGGTTGGAAACTATGGGCCTACGATTGTGAAACTGTAGAGTCACATTTTCTACCGTGGAACCTTGGACAAGCGATTTTGGCTGAAGAACATGTTGCCTTGAGATTTGAGCCAATGATCAAAATCAAATCTCACACTTCACAATTTCTCATTGGTCTATGCCAATTTTGGCAACCTGTCGGTATGCACATTCAACTCCCTTTGTTTGGTGGACTAATGGTGCTTTTATAGGCTTCCTAGGGCTATGGAGGGGAATGGGAGGTGGCAAGCCTAACTTTCTAAGTGGTAAATCTAAACTTCTAGGTGGAAGGGGCAGTTACAGTGAGTCATTCAATGTGGCTCACTTAATTGGGGTGATGTGGCTTGAAGTGGAGTGGGATGTGGGATGATGTTTTATGTGAAGGGACAAGGGGACAACAAAAAATGAGTTGTGGCATGGGTGTTGGGAATTTGTCTCATGTGCAAGGACAAGGGGGATAGGAGTGGGTAAGATGTGGTAGGGGTGTTGGGTGAAGTTTCTAAGGCACATGTCCAATGGGTAGATAGGGTATCCTAGGGTGATTTTCTAGATTTAATAAATTAGGAAAATAGGATAACGTGTAGGCTTTTATATCCCTAAGTTTAGACTTAGGCATATAATTTTGTTATGCAGGATTTAATGGTGGGGTGGCATATGTGGTTTTGAAGGTGTTGGATTTTAGTGTCTACATAATCAATCAAGGAATCTTAGGTTAGATCTTAGATTCTATTTCATTTCCAAGCATATAGGCAAAGAGAATGAAAATCATATAGTTACATTTAGGCTAGCTTGTCTTCTTGCATCCTCTCTTGTTTGCCTTGAAATATCAAAATCTCCTTTAGTTAGCCCATCAAAAATCAGAAAATCATATAAGATAGCTCTTGTATTCTTGTATTTCATGTGATATAATTTTGGTATAAATTTTAGATGATCTTCATTTTTAAGTCTTAAATAATCATTAAAGCTCAAAAAAAGTTAAGATAATAGCAATCCAAGTCTTAGGTATTTTTTATTGAATAAACTTATATAAAACACCAATCAAACAAGCATTTACATCAACTTCTACAAAATGTGAGATAATTGAATTAACTAAATCTCTAATTGTGTAGAGGATATTCATATCCTTGGGATATCCTTTGGAAAGAGATCCTTAAGTGGGGAAGCATAAATTCTAGTGAATATCCCCTTTGCAAGATTGAATTGATTAGACTATTGAAAGAGAGAGTATATTTTTCCTCACCTACAAGGCTATATCACCATTTTCCCAATGGGATCTTGATATTATTGGTAAAATTTTACTCCCTTCCTCAAGGTGCCACACATTCATTATCACCGCCACTAAGTATTTTACCAAATGGGTTGAGGTAATATATCTTAACAACATGATAGGATCTTGAGTCTTAGAATTTGTTGAGAAGCAACACACCCCCACGAAAAAAAAAAAAATGAAATTCATCTTTTGAAAATATTTAGTTTTCATTTTGTCGCGGGGACCCTCTTGATGTTTTTCAGGTTTTAATTCCAAATTTTGCTTGCCTTCTTCTTCAAGTTTTGCATATATCAAAATATCCAAGTAAGCTTGCATATGGCTTTGATCTCAATTTAGAATTCATTTTTCAAATGTTAGAATCATTTCTGAGTAAAGAATATCCTTCACTGATATGTAAAAATACAGAATACAGATGAATAAATTCATTGGAGTCGACCTACATTTCTGGAAAATTTGCTAAGTGGAAGAAACTTGAAGAGACATCGTGATTTCGTGACATATTCCATTTTCAAAAACATCATGATTTCATGACAATTTCCATTTTCAAAAACTTCGTGATATCGTGACATATTTGGACTAAAATAACCAAGTGATGAGAACGTCTCGATTTCACGATGTGTTTTGGAAAAGGAGCCAAGCAATAGAAACATTGCGATTTTGCGACGCATTTTGGTAGAGAGAGCCAAGCGACGAAAACGTCGTGATTTTGTGACACATTTTGGTAGAGAGAGCCAAGCGACAGAAACGTCATGATTTCACGATGCATTTTGGTAGAGAGAGCCAAGTGACGAAAATATTACGATTTCGTGATGCATTTTGGTAGAGAGAGCCAAGCGACGGAAATGTCACGATTTCACGATGCATTTTGGTAGAGAGAGCCAAGCGACGAAAACGTCGCGATATCACAAAATATTTGGATTGAAAGACCCAAGTGATGGAAACGTCATGATATCACAACATATTCTGGTTAGAAGCCAAACTTGAAGAGAACGTCATGATTTTGTGACACAGGTTTTGGAATAAAGAGCCAAAGTGATGAAACGTCGTGATTTCGTGACGTGTTTTAGCTGAAATCAGGTCTTATGGAAAACGTCGTGATTTCATGACACATCACGATTTCATGACAAAGAAGCTTGGAAGAAGCAAGGTGAAGGGAGATGTCATGATTTCATGACACGTCGTGATTTCGTGACAAAGAAGCTTGGAAGAAGCAAGGTGAAGGGAGACGTCGCAATTTTGCGACACATCATGATTTCGCGACAAAGAAGCTTGGAAGAAGCAAGGTGAAGGGAGACGTCACGATTTCATGACACGTCACGATTTCACAAAAAAGAAGCTTGGAAGAAGCAAGGTGAAGGGAGACGTCGTGATTTCATGACATGTCATGATTTTGCGACAAAGAAGCTTGGAAGAAGCAAGGTGAAGGGAGATGTCATGATTTCGTGACACGTCGCGATTTCATGACAAAGAAGTTTGGAAGAAGCAAGGTGAAGGGAGACGTCATGATTTCGTGACACGTCACAATTTTGTGACAAAGAAGCTTGGAAGAAGCAAGCTGAAGGGACGTCATGATTTTGCGACATGTCACAGTTTCACGACAAAGAAGCCAAGAAAGAAGAGAAGTAAGGAAAACATCGTGATATCGTGATAGGTTTTAGCTAGAAGCAACTCTTATGGAAAACATCGTGACATGTTTCAAAGGAAATCAAGCCGACGTGTAATAAACGTTAGGGTTAAATTCAATAATATTAAAAGGGTTTAATTTAATAATATTAAAATGCTAACCCTTGCTTTTCTTTTGCAGAGAGCGATCCGACAGTTGCATGATAGCAGAAGTAATGGCGAGAAAGACAAAGTTAAGCGCAGATTAAGCGAGGACCATCACATTGAAATGGGAAACACTGGGAATTTTTGGTCCATCCAAATTTTATAGATCTGGTCGTGAAAGACTTTAAAGTGTGACCGAGCAGCTGCCCCATTTAATGAAATATGTTGGCGATTGGCCAGAAAATGAAAATATCCATACACAGTCACCAAAATTTGCCGATGGATGCAGTTAAAGGAAAATTTATGGCTGAAGTAATGGTAGGCAAAGATTTTCAACTTGAACCAAGTGAATGCGGCTTTGTGAGGTTAAAAGGCCCAGGAAACCAGTGACTCATCCAGATTTCATAGAGGGATTAATGAGATGCTCTGACAGCCTACCTAAAAGATAAAGATACATTTACGTGCGGTATCCATTTGATGAAGACGAAGTCAAATCTCATTTTCTCCATTTATGGCGAGATCCCTATGAATATTTTTAGAGTAATTAGGGTTTATCGAAATTCTATATAAAAATGCCATATATTGTAAAACCTAGGCAGTAGGATTTTGAGGATAAGATTTAGGGTTTGAGAAGAAGATATTTCTGAAAAGATCAGGGTTTGTCCTGAGTCTATATATACTTCCTATGAATGTAAGATCGAGATTCAAAAAACTTGGAAAAAAAGACACTTGAACATTTCTTGCAAATCTTGTTTGAATGCTTTGTTCTAGACCTGGGGTTGGTGTGAAATCATTCTTCTATAATAGCGTGGCCAAGAGCCTAATATCTTTCGAATTTCGATAGGTGCATCTTCTTCTATTTTTGTCTCACTAAAGTTGTATTTATTTTGGTTGCAAATATGTTATCAAGATTAAATATGCTGTTAGGCTTCATTCTTTTTATTATATGCTAGGGAAAATTATAGATTTAAGGTTTAGGCCTGTTCTAATTGCTCTATCCACACTGTGTGAGCTAAGCTGCTGGTGAGAGATCAATTTTAATCGACTTCCCTTTTGTTTATGATTTTATTTTAGATCTTTTTTATCTTTGTCTTATGCTCTTAGTAGAAGGTGATCTTAGAAAGCTAGACACCTTCCTCTTTGATTTGTTCTATTGTGAAGCTCTATAGTATAATTAAAATTTGTAGTTTTGGTTTTGCAGCTAAGTTAGATAAACTTCTCTTTCTGCCCTACCCTACTCTCTTTGTTCTATCGATTGAATGATCCATTTTTATTTTCTTTAAAATTTGTCTTTTATTTAAATCTACTAAAGCATAAAGAGCTAGATCAAAGAACTGATTGTAAATTTGAGTGTCCACAAAGATAACCAACTCCAAAAGCATTAATAAACTAAAGTCTCAGATCCGTTGTAAGGTAACAGACAGTCCACTTGAAACTATTCCATAAGTGAAAAAGAGTGAATAGACATTCGACCCAACTCTGTAACTCACACCTTGGATAATCAGCAAGATCCTAAAGTGAGTGGGATTTATCCCTTATAAGTGTTATTAGTATTTCATGCTCATTCTTCATAGGGTGTGTATAAAAGTTGAACCAACATTTAAAATGGTGCTAGAAGGAGGGCTTGAAGTTCAGTAGTTTGTTAAGGATTGTAAGATTATAAGTTGCTTGTGAAAAGCTGGATTCTACATATAAAGTAACAAGGTCCCACTCCAGAGCTGGAGAGTTCCTTGTGCCTAAGTTAGAAACCCCAAGAAGAAGCAGCCTCAGAAGGGCCAAGTCCTTATCTGAAATAGTTTTGTCATCACTTGTTGTTACTCCAACTACAACTGAAAGTATCATCATCAATCAAGTAGTAATGGCAAACTGGTTGGGTTCCACTGCCTTAAATATCCCTGGTGTAGCCCATGATCTACCCAAAAATCTTGAGAGGTATCTTCCTAGATACAAGCATGATGGGACTAGAACAATAGAAGAACACCTAGTAGCATTCAAGAATGCTCTAAAATTGTTAAATGTATAGCATGAAGATGTGGCTTGCAGATTGTTCCCGTTCACTCTCCAGGAAGGAGCATACGACTGGTTTTTGAATATCACTAACGATTCTATTGCTAGTTGGAATGACTTGGGAAAGGTTTTTGTATCGCAATTTGGTGAAGTGATAGATCCTAGTGTATTATATCAGCAATTTTCTAGTATTAAAAGAGAAATAAATGAATCTGTTAGATCTTACAATATCAAATTTCAAAAGGCTTATGGTAGACTGACAGGTTATTATGTGCCAAATGCAGATCTGGCATTAGAAATTTTTAGAAATTCTCTAGATCCAATGACCTCTGTCTTCTTGAAAAGAGATGCCAATGTTACTAATTTAACAGAGGCTTATAAAGAAGCTTTGGTTCTGGAAAGACAATTGGGACCTCAACCTTTGAGTACCCATCAAATTCCTTTGGTCACACAAGGTACCCCTATTTTCAATCCCATACCGCATCAGATGATGTTGCCAACATGTCAAACTCCATCGATAAGCAATCCATTGACTCTACCACCTGCTAAAAGTGTACATAATCCAGGTAAAGAAGTTGATAACACAAGAGTCGAGGAAGTATCAAAAATAGTCCAAAAGTTGGAAAATGACTTTTTAAGTTTTAAAAGGCAGGTTTCTACTGGGGAAACCTCAAACAGGTTTTCCTATCAGCAGAGCAGATTCACTCGGCCCCCATACGAACCCAATAAGGATTATAAAGGTAAAGGCCATGATGTGAATATTTGTGAATTGGCTTTGCCTAACTGGTGCATGATACATGCCACATCTCAGCACGGGGAATTGGATTGTTTGGAATTTTTTAATGCCTTTGAAGCTTTATCTGGTGAGTTGATTTCTCCTAAACATCAAAGAAATGTGGATGGTCCAAGGTAGCTATGGTCTTAGATTCTTTCACTTTTTTAGGTGAGTCTAAGATTCTTTCACTTTTTTAGGTGAGTCTAATAATGTAGTGGAGATGCCTATGGATGAGGTGCAGGCTTTTCAACAATACAAGAGGGACAACTACAACCTCAAAAATAGAAATCTAGAGCCCAACACTACATCTACCACTCTAGACAATTCCCACAATGTTCCTCTAGATCCATCTTCAAGTAATAACCCATATCCACCCAAGGGAGGAGATCCAAGAGTCAGTAATAACCCATATCCACCCAAGGGAGGAGATCCAAGAGTCCCATATGGATCTATTGCTCCACTCAATAAAGGGTACAATATAGTGGAGGACATGAAGAATATCAAGGCTAATATCACTCTCCATGAGTTAGCTCAGATTTCATAACAGAGGGATAACTTGATTAAAACATACTCTGGGCCTACTACCAAACCTTTGGAAAAGGAAAAGAAGATGGCAAATGCAAATGTGGCCATGTATAAAGAGAATACTGAAGTTCCACCTTTTCTACTGACTGTTTGTATATTTGGGAAAAACTTACACAACTGTCTGGTAGATTTGGGTGCTTCAGCCAATGTTATGCCTTTGGCCATTTGTCAACAGTTGGGTTTAACCCCAATGAATTCTGAAAGAAGAGTAGTCCAATTGGATAAATCTGAGGTTAAAGTAGTATGTGAACTTCAAAATATTCATATTCAGCTAGCATCTGAGCCAAGGGCACAACACAAAATTGAAATTCAGGTGGTAGATATTCTTGTGGGATACGGGATGCTTCGAGCGAGAGATTGGTCAAAATCTTTGAATGGATACTTGGCGACTGATTTTTCACATATGTGGTTGCCATGGAAAGGAGTTGTAAACCAATTAAGGGTTGAAAGAGAACCTAGATACAAACATACGATCACCTGAATATAATGCAGAAAATGAGACTGTAAATATTGCTGATGTAGATATTGGGGTTTATAATTTAACAACGAGACAAAATGAGAAGCTTAGTAAAGCTCATCTTGTTCATAGTAATGAATTTTGGACGCTTCATGTGGATGGGGCTAAATCTAAACAAGGTTTTGGTATGGGGGTAGTTCTTAAAGGACCTGAGAGTCAGACATATTTTATGTCTTATCGCCTACAGTTCCCTTGCACAAATAACTTAGCAGAGTATGAAGCATTGGTGCTAGGATTGAAATTTGCTTTAGACAGAGGTGTAAGAAATATCCAAGTTTTTATAGATTCAGAGTTTGTGGCCAATCAAGTTAAAGGTAAATTTCAGTGCAAAGCATCCTACTTAAAAGGATACAAACATCGAGTGTGGGATCTCATAGAGGATTTTGATGCTTTTAATTTAACGCACATACCTAGAGAGTATAATTCACTTGTAGATGTATTAGCTTCATCAGCCGCGAGTCTGAAGCCACTAAAAGAGTTCAAATGGAACAAATTCTTGATCAAGTTAGTCCCTTGTCTTTCGGTCCCAAATAATGTAGATAATTTTCAGGTTTTCTCTGATGACCAGTAGATTATAAACTTTTTACAGAGTACCAATGTGTTTGAAAATGCTATAATCGATGATAGTCAAAGGGATACTCTGCTGAAATAGTTAGACAATGAAAGGGGAATAATAAGGTTGAAAGGTAACAAAATTTTGAAAGGGATGGTGGAACTGGAGCGACTGTTTGATCTTGACCAAATTAAGCAAAAGGTGAGTTCTGGGAATTCTATTGGTGTAGCAAACAGTGAGACTGAAAACCTGAATGTCAGGACTGAAGAAGATCCCAGGCACCTTAAGTTGGCTAAAAATTGTGACCCTAAAATAAAAAGAAATATGATTGAATTTCTTCACAGGTCCAAGGATGTTATGACCTGGTCTTACAAAGACTTAAAGGTTTTTGATCCAAAAGTTTACACCCATGTAATACCTTTAAAAGAGTTCTGCAAACCCTTTCGACAGAAATAGAGGCATGTCAACGCTTTGCTAGAGCCCGTCATCAAGAAGGAGGTAGAAAAATTATTGAGTGTCACCATTATTTTTCCCATTAGGCATTATACTTGGGTGGCCAATTTGATGCCGGTCAAAAAGAAAAATGGAGAGATCAGCTTGTGTGTGGATTTTAGAAACTTGAACAAGGCATCTGAGAAAGATAATTACCCACTGCCTTCCATGGATGAGGTGCTACAAATTGTAAATGGTTTGAATATGATGTCTTTCTTAGACAGATTCTTAGGGTATAATAAGATACTAGTTGAAAAGGAAGACAAGATGAAAACTGCCTTCACAACCAAGTGGGGAACTTTCACCTACAAAAGAATGTCATTTGGATTGACTAATGCCGGAGCTACTTTTCAGTGTGCAATGGATCATGCCTTCAAAGGTATTATGGGTAAATGCATAGTTGTCTACATGGACGACTTGACAATTTTTTCCAAATCCCAGTTTGACCACGTAAAGCACTTGGAATCTATTTTCAACAAATGCAGGGAATTTGACATTTCTTTGAACCCGAAGAAGTGTGTTTTTGGTGTAACTGAAGGAAAAATCCTTGGACACTTGATCACCAAATATGGCATTTCCATGGTTCCTGACAGAGTTGAAACCATATTAGGGATACCCTTTCCTAACTCTAAGAAAGAGTTAAGGTCCTTTTTTGGGAAAATTAATTTTGTCAAAAAATTCATCTCCAGCTTCACAGAAATAGTCAAGCCACTGAATGACATGCTGAAGGAAACTGCTAAGATCGTTTGGACAATAGAAGCCAAAACAACGTTCTAAGAGATCAAATCTTCCATCCAAAAAGCTCTAGTGCTGGTGAGCCTAGACTTTAGTACATATTTTTATTTGTACTCTTTTTTTTCAGAGCATACACTTGCTGTGGTTTTGACCCAAAAAAGAGAAACAGGGGAGCATATGATTGCCTTCGAAAGTACCAACTTAAAGGGGGCTGAGCTAAAATACTCTCCCTTGGATAAGCAAGCCTATGCCTTAGTAAGAGCAGTTAAGCAATTCAGGCACTACATACTAAGAAGAAAATTACATGCTATAGTTCTTGATCTAGCTGTCAAATACTTATTAATCCAGGGCGAATTGGGTGAACTAAGAGGTAATTGGGTTATGAGACTACAGAAATACGACTTAGAAATTCAGCCTATAAAATTAATTAGAGGACTTGGTTTGTCTCGAAATATTGCTGAAGTACCTGTACAAGGAGAAATTAATCAGCAGGACTCTGGATTCGATGATTAGTATGGAGATATCATTCATTTGCTGCAATTTGGAATTTGTCCATATCACCTGAATAGAACCTAGAGAAGAGCACTAAAGTGGAAATCTGCTCATTTTCTGCTCAAAGGAGGTAACTTGTATAGAGAAAACTATGTTGGCATATTCTTAAGATGCATTTCTAAAAATGAAGTCAATGAGGTGATGTCCAAATTTCATGAGAAGTTAGGGGCCGAGCATTCCTTAGGTTTCGCTACTACGCACAAGATATTGAGAGCAGGCTATTACTGGCCTACTTGTTTAAATATGCACATCAGCATGTGAGAACTTGCCATTAGTGTCAGAATTTTGCATCCAAAGAGGCTAATCGAGCTCTACCATTGCAACCTATTGTAATAAACAAACCTTTTATGCAATGGGGACTTGAATTTGTGGGTGTGATAAACCCAAATTCATCAGCAGGGCATAAGTATGTTCTAATAGCCACTGATTATTGTACAAGATGGGTTGAAGTAGCAGCAACCATGAGGAGTACAACCCATGAGGTGATTGAATTTCTAGAGTCAAATGTCATAACCAGGTTTGGAGTTCCTTTGAATTTGGTGTGCGACAACGAGCCAGCCTTTCAATCATTAGAGTTTGTAGAGTGGGCATACCAGATGGGGATAGTCATCAGATTTTCATCCAACTATTACCCCCAAGGTAATGGACTAGATGAGTCCACAAATAAGAATTTGATGAATGTCATTAAGAAGTCTGTTGTAGACAAACTCAGACAATGGCACACATTATTGAAATATGCACTTTGGGTTGATAGGATAAGACATAAAATAGCTCTTAAGACTTCCCCATTTGCTTTGTTGTATGGTATTCAACCCATTGTTCCTATTTCTTTGAAATTGCCCACTTATCAATTTTTTTTAGACTATTTTGAGGATCAAGCAGATGCAAAGGCTCGTATTTTGGATTTAACTAATTTGCAGGACAAATGAATTCAAGCCCTGGAACATTTCAGTCGGCACCAAGAAACAGTCAAGCGTTGGTTTGACAAAAGAGCCAGAGTGAAGGCCTTCAGACTCGTAGACCTGGTGCTTCTATGGGACAAAGCCCATGAAAAGAAAGGTAAACATACAAAGTTGCAGCCGCTATGGATATGGCCATACCAGATTGCCGAGATCCTAGATAATAATGCATTTTGTCTACAAGACCTCAAGGGTAATTTTTTGAACCTTCCTATTAATGGTCAATACCTAAAGCATTATTTCTTAGTTGTTCCATCCAATACATCGTTTGAATAAATCACAAAGATGTTGTAAAATATGTATATGTTATAAATAAGGTTTGAAGTAGTGTGTTTTTATTTTTGTTTTATTTTAGGTTGAAGTTATGTGTTTTATCCTTTGGGGTCTGTACAAATTTCTTTTAGCTTTTAAAATTTTATTTGTTTAAGTTTTTCCTGGGCAGCAAAGAAAGAATCAACCTTTGAAAATTGTTTTATTCTGAGTTTAAAATCTTGTGTTCATTTTGTTTTATTCTAATTAAGAGATAGTCTATTTAAACTAAAAAATAGAACCATTTTGTTATTCAGAACAACAGTAGAAAGATAATAGGATTTTGTGTCTTGCTTGCCACAATTATTTTAATTATAAAGAAACTACTATACTGTTTGGCTGGAGAACTCCCAGGGAATCCAAGAAAAGTTGGTCGTAAGAGGGGACTCTGATTCGTGAAATTATTTAAGTGTCCATAGAGGCTATCGGTACCCAGGCTGAAGCGGTTAGTAGATCGATGAAATATTAAAAAAAAAATGTTTTTAATAAGGCTTTCCAGATTTTGGTATATTTTCAAAAGAGAGAGAGAGAGAAGGTGAAAGTTGAGCAAGGCAACATAAAACTAGCACTCTTTTATACAAAAAAAAAAAGAGGAAAGAAGAAGTTATGTAATGAAAGAGATAGCCAAGGCTCCAGAAGATGTTTTCTTTTACCAAGCTGTAGATACCACCTCATAGTTGTGGATCAGGGTCGTGAAAATCTAAAGAGTAACTCTATCGGGGTTGTAAAAGGCTAAACTAGTAAACAGAGCCCTACTCGGTTTCCCCTTCACAATATAAAAAAAGCTGATCAATCCGAAGTAGAACATTCGAAGGCCCAGTCATCCTTGAAGAAAGTTATACGCTTATAATTGCACATCAGAATCTTCCTTAAGTGATTCAACTTAGTATGTCCTTGGGAAATTTTAACAACTATCAGGTAGTAGTTAAATTATTGTGAAGAATATTTGTGGCAAAGCATGATACATGGTCTATATTGTTTTGAAACTAAAGTCCTGGGTTCTAAAATAGTGCTCCTATTTTACCCGCAGATATCACCATTTGTTGAGAAGCAACACACCCCCACTAAAAAAAAAAATGAAATTCATCCTTTGAAAATATTTAGTTTTCATTTTGTCACGAGGACCCTCTTGATGTTTTTCAAGTTTTAATTCTAAATTTTGCTTGCCTCCTTCTTCAAGTTTTGCATATATCAAAGTATCCAAGTAGGCTTGCATATGGATTTGATTTCAATTTAGAATTCATTTTTCAAATGTTAGAATCATTTCTGAGTAAAGAATATCCTTCACTAATATGTAAAAATGTAGAATACAGATGAATAAATTCATTGGAGTCGACCTACATTTTTGGAAAATTTGCTAAGTGGAAGAAACTTGAAGAGATGTGGCGATTTCATGACATATTTCATTTTTGAAAACATCATGATTTCGCAACAGTTTTCATTTTCAAAAACGTCACGATATCACGACATATTTGGACTAAAAGAACCAAGTGATGAGAACATTGCGATTTCATGACGTGTTTTGGAAAAGGAGCCAAGCAACGAAAACATCACGATTTCATGGCGCATTTTGGTAGAGAGAGCCAAGCGACGAAAACATCGTGATTTCATGACGCATTTTGGTAGAGAGAGCCAAGCGATGAAAACGTCATGATTTCACGATGCATTTTGGTAGAGAGAGCCAAGGGAAGGAAACGTCACGATTTCACGACGCATTTTGGTAGAGAGAGCGAAGCAACGAAAACGTCACGATATCGTGACATATTTGGATTGAAAGACCCAAGTGATGGAAACATCGTGATATTGCGACAAATTCTAGTTAGAATCCAAACTTGAAGAGAACATCACGATTTCGCAACACAGGTTTTGGAAGAAAGAGCCAAAGTGATGAAACATCATGATTTCGCGATGTGTTTTAGCTAAAAGCAGGTCTTATGGAAAATGTCACGATTTCGCGACACGTCACGATTTCGTGACAAAGAAGCTTGGAAGAAGCAAGGTGAATGGAGACATCGCAATTTCATGACACGTCACGATTTCATGACAAAAAATCTTGGAAGAAGCAAGGTGAAGGGAGACATCGTGATTTCATGACACATTGCGATTTCGTGACAAAGAAGCTTGGAAGAAGCAAGGTGAAGGGAGACATCGCGATTTTGCGACACGTCGCGATTTCATGACACGTCACGATTTCGCGACAAATAAGCTTGGAAGAAGCAAGGTGAAGGGAGACGTTGTGATTTTGCGACATGTCATGATTTCGTGACAAAGAAGCTTGGAAGAAGCAAGGTGAAGGGAGACATCGCGATTTTGTGACACGTTGCAATTTTGCGACAAAGAAGCTTGGAAGAAGCAAGGTGAAGGGAGACGTCACGATTTCTTGACATGTCACGGTTTTACGACAAAGAAGCCAAGAAAGAAGATAAGTAAGGAAAACATCGCGATATCACAACAGGTTTTAGCTGGAAGCAAGTCTTATGGAAAACATCGTGATATTGTGACATGTTTCAAAGGAAATCAAGCCGACATGTAATAAACATTAGGGTTTAATTTAATAATATTAAAAGGGTTTAATTTAATAATATTAAAATGCTAACCCTTGCTTTTCTTTTGTAGAGAGCGATCCGACAGTTGCATGATAGCGAAAGTAATGGCGAGAAAGACAAAGTTAAGCGTAGATTAAGTGAGGACCATCACATTGAAATGGGAAACACTGAGAATTTTTGGTCCGTCCAAATTTTGGATTGAAAGACCCAAGTGATGGAAACATCACGATATCACAACATATTCTGGTTAGAAGCCAAACTTGAAGAGAACATCACAATTTCATGACACAGGTTTTGGAAGAAATATCCAAAGTGATAAAACACCATGATTTTGTGACGTGTTTTAGCTGAAAGAAGGTCTTATGGAAAATGTCACGATTTTGCGACACGTCACGATTTCATGACACGTCGCGATTTCATGACAAAGAAGCTTGGAAGAAGCAAGGTGAAGGGAGATGTCATGATTTCATGACACATCACAATTTCAGGACAAAGAAGCTTGGAAGAAGCAAGGTGAAGGAAGACGTCACGATTTTGTGACACGTTGCGATTTCGTGACAAAGAAGCTTGGAAGAAGAAAGGTGAAGGGAGACATCGCGATTTCACGACACGTCATGATTTCACGAAAAAAAATCTTGGAAGAAGCAAGGTGAAGGGAGACATCGTGATTTCGTGAAACATCACAATTTCATGACAAAGAAGCTTGGACAAAGCAAGGTGAAGGGAGACGTCGTGATTTTGTGACACGTCACGATTTTGTGACAAAGAATCTTGGAAGAAGCAAGGTGAAGGGAGACATCGCGATTTCATGACACGTCGTAGTTTCATGACAAAGAAGCCAAGAAAGAAGATAAGTAAGGAAAATGTTGCGATATCACGACAGGTTTTAGCTGGAAGCAAGTCTTATGGAAAACGTCATGATATCGTAACATGTTTCAAAGGAAATCAAGCTGATGTGTAATAAATGTTAGGGTTTAATTTAATAATATTAAAATGCTAACCCTTGCTTTTCTTTTGTTGAGAACAATCCGACAGTTTCTTGATAGCTGAAGTAATGGCGAGAAAGACAAAGTTAAGTGCAGATTAAGTGAGGACCATCACATTGAAATGGGAAACACTGGGAATTTTTGGTCCATCCAAATTTTACAGATCTGGCCATGAAAGACTTTAAAGTGTGACCGAGCAGCTGCCCCATTTAATGAAATATGTCGACGATTGGCCAGAAAATGAAAATATCCATACACAGTCACCAAAATTTTCCGATGGATGCAGTTAACAAAAAATTTATGGCAAAAGTAATGGCGGGCAGAGATTTTCAACTCGAACCAAGCGAAGGCGGCTCTACGAGGATAGAAGGCCTAGGAAACCAGTGACTCATCCAGATTTCGTAGAGGGATTAATGAGATGCTCTGACAGCCTACCTAAAAGATAAATATACATTTATG
Source organism: Wollemia nobilis (assembly GCA_028583015.1). Classification (NCBI taxonomy): domain Eukaryota; kingdom Viridiplantae; phylum Streptophyta; class Pinopsida; order Araucariales; family Araucariaceae; genus Wollemia; species Wollemia nobilis. The sequence goes on along the minus strand of JAQPPZ010001934.1, from coordinate 1,456,728 downwards.
CGTGGTATCCATTTGATGAAGACGAAGTCAAATCTCATTTTCTCCATTTATGACGAGATCCCTGCGAAGATTTTTAGAGTAATTAGGGTTTATCAAAATTCTATATAAAAATGCTATATATTGTAAAACCTAGGCATTAGGGTTTTGAGGATAATATTTAGGGTTTGAGAAGAAGATATTTTTGAAAATATCAGGGTTTATCCTGAGTCTATATATACTTCCTTTGAATGTAAGATCGAGATGCAAAAAACTTGGAATAAAAGACACTTGAACATTTCCTGCAAATCTTGTTTGAATGCTTTGTTCTGGACCTAGGGTTGGCTAGGAGCCTAATCTCTTTCGGATTTTGGTAGGTGCATCTTCTTCTATTTTCGTCTCACTAAAGTTCTATTTATTTTGGTTGCAAATCTGTGTTATCAAGATTAAATATGCTGTTAAGCTTCATTATTTTTATTATATGCTAGGGAAAATTATAGATTTAAGGTTCAGGCCTGTTCTAATTGCTTTGTCCACACTGTGTGAGCTAGGCTGTTGGTGAGAGATACCAATTTTAACCGAATTCCCTTCTGTTTATGATTTTCTTTCAGATCTTTTTCATCTCTGTCTTATGCTCTTAGTAGAAGGTGATCTTAGAAATCTAGACACCTTCCTCTTTGATTTGTTCTATTATGAAGCTGAATAGTATGATTAAAATTTGTAGTTTTGGTTTTGTAGCTAAGTTAGATAAACTTCTCTTTCTGCCCTACCCTACTCTCTATGTTCTACCGATTGAATGATCCATTTTTATCTTCTTTAAAATTTGTCTTTTATTTAAATATACTAAAGCATAAAGAGCTAGATCAAAGAACTGATTGTAAATCTGAGTGTCCACAAAGATAACCAACTCCAAAATCATTACTGAACTAAAGTCTCGGATACATTGTAAGGTAACATACAGTCCACTTGAAACTATTCCAGAAGCAGAAAAGAGTGAATAGACATTCAACCCAACTTTGTAACTCACACCTTGGATAATCAGCAAGATCCTAAAGTGAGTGGGATTTATCCCTTATAAGTGTTATCGGTATTTCATGCTCATTCTTCATAGGGTGTGTATAAAAGTTGAACCAACAGAATTCATTCTCCATCACATCATATGTTGCTTTGGTACCCCCTCCAAGATCATTTTCAACAACCCCTCTTTCAAAAATAAGGATGTTTGAGCACTCTGTAACAAACACTACACCAAAAAAGGGCTTTAACGGTGGCTAAAATAAGGTAATTTTTTATGATGGTAAAAAACTACCCTAATAGAGTCTAAGAGGGTAGTTATAACCATCCTCTTAGGATAATTACCCTCTTAGGGTTAAATGACCTCTTAGGGTGACCCTAAGAGGATGATTATAAACCACCCTCTTAGAACTAAGAGAGTGGTTTATAACCATCATATTAGCTCTAAGAGGGTGGTTTAGGCAACCCTAAGAGGGTGGTTTAAAATCACCCTCATAGGGTCTCAACGAAAAAAATTATAAATATTGCAAGAAAAGCAAAATGATAATTTTATTTTGCTTTTCTTATTGTATAGAGAGCTCAAGCCAGGATTTTTGATCAAAAAGAGGTTGGATAGAGATCTTGAGATAGGGCATTCACTCAAATGGAGGTTAGATAAAGAGCTCAAGCTAGGGCATTCACTCAAATGAAGGCTAGATAAAGAGCTTGAGCTAGGGTGTTCACTCAGATGGAGGTTGGATAGAGAGCTCAAGCTAGGGTGTTCACTCAGATGGAGGTTGGATTGAGAGCTCAAGCTAGGATTGGACAAAGAGCTTGATATAGGGCTTGATAGAGAGCTCAAGCTTTTAAGTGGTACACACTACTCAGGGTTTGGGTATGCATGGGGAAATTGTGTTCAAAATTTAGGGTTTTAATTTTTTTATAGTGATGGTTAAGATTTTTTTAAATGATGGTTATTTTGGAAAATGGAAATTAGAGTTGTTCTTACATACTTGGAGAACATATTTGGTTGTTTTGTTCTTTGTTATGCTTTCTATCAAGGTCTATAGACCTGCCAAGCATATAAAGAAAATATGGATGTCCCAAAATTGACACTTAACATGTCAATCTATGTATTCACTAAATATTATTTGGTTGTTTATTGAAACTCTCTTTATTGGGCATGTTGGTTTCTAGTATAAAATATTGGTAAGAAGGATATGACAAAGTTGTTGAAGCCATGAATTATAAACAAAATTTTCAATGTGACAACAATTAACATATAATCACACATACTGAGAATTGTCCTTTATGGGCTTAGGGATGTGGAGGGTTTGGGGTTTGGGGATGTAGAGTATTTAGGGTTTGGGGATGATTCTTTAACCAATTAATTAATGATGTACTATATCAAATTATATCTATGAGTTAGAATCTACTCCATCATACTATGTATTACTAAAAAACTTCAAAACTCTTGATGTACTAAATAGTTTCACTACTGCTATAATCTATTATCGTAAGGATTCAAGTTATTCTATTTTATTTCTTACAATGATGGTTAATATTTACTACTAAATTGATTTAATTTTGCTATGTATTGTTGCATTTGCTATTATGGTATAAAGTGGGTTAGTAAATGTACTATTGCATTTGCTATTATGTCTATTTTTTTAAATGATGGTTATTTTTGGAAATGGAAATTAGAGTTGTTCTTACATACTTGGAGAACATATTTGGATGATTTTTTCTTGGTTATGCTCATTGTCAAGTTTGATGTACCTACAAAGCCCATAAATAAAATGTGGATGTCCCAAACTTGAAACCTTTGAAAATATCTATTTAGAAAGGCATCTATCATGATTTGACAATGCTAAAATAAAATACATATAATATGACAATGTGATAAACATGTTGCTCATAATTTTTCATGAGCAAAAATAGCATTATATGATCTTGGCATATGTGTAACCATAGGGTTTTTAACTATTGGGTCTTCTCCCCTACTTTTTTAGATGACATTTCCTATCATTCCAGTTCTGAAATAAAATTTCCAAGCTTTGTTTAATTGTGTTGATTATTTTATTCAAGGTTTCATACAATAGTCTGTAACTACAAATATCTATGTATTTGTTAGTTATATCATCATATAACTTGCAAGTAGAAATTAAATTTATTTCATTATCTACTTAATACTTTTGAAAATTCTATTTCTAAAGGTTTTTATGGGTGGATCTGTCTAGTGGTTTCACCATGTAGTTCATGCGAGTTAGTTTTTGGTTTTGCAAATATGGTTTTCTTGCAGGGTTTTGCCTTATGAAGGCAAGTAAAATGATCTAGTTTAAGTTTGTTAATATTCCTATAGTACCAAATATTTGGTTTTTATTATTATTATCCTTTCAATGACTACTATTGATTTTATTTTGCTTTGATATTCTATTGTTGTTTTAAAGGCTATAGTGGTTACTGTTGATGGTCTACTTTCATGTTTACAAAATTATTTTAGTGTTAAATATCTAGAGATGATACAATACTTCTTCACTTTATAAGAAACACATTTTATTTTTATTGAAATTTATGTTCTATCAACAAACACAAACCTATAATTTTAGTCCTTGAAATAATTTGAATATGAAATCTAAATAATTGATCAATTAAAAAATTTGGGAGTTTCTTATTTTTATCATATTAAAAATTATATTTAATTTGTGATAATATTTTCTTGATAAACATATGTTCTTATTATATCTTCTCCATATCTTGTATTCTCATTCTTCTTATCCATATCTTGTATTCCCACTCTCACTATTGTTCATAGAGTCATGCAATTTACATAACTTGGAGGATGTTATTATTAAAACTTTGGTATGAGGTTTGTAACAATCTATGACTTGCCAAATTGAAATCAAAACTTACTAAGAGGCCATAAAGGACCTCTTAAACATTAGCAAAATTAGAAATATAAGAAATAAAATAACACAAGAATCCATAATATGAGGTAGCTTTTATCATAGCCCTTGTGAGGGAAATTACCCTATGTAGCTAAGTCAATGTTGGAAACTTAGTCCTATATTTGATAGGTTCCAAGTTCTCTCTATCATCGAGATTCTATTAGCATCCTCAATAGTATAAGCTGGATAGAAGTCCTTGAGTACAAGAAACACCCAAACCCTTAAGGTTTTCATGTCTTAATACCGTTTTAGAGGATCTTTGATTTATAGAGTTTACACCTTGAAATATTACCATTTGTTTTTTTGCTTCCTTTTGAGTGTATGTATGTAGCACATTCATGTACTTTGGTTCCCTGTAGATTCACTAATTGCATTTGACTATAGAGGGTCAATGTCAAGGAATATTTTAGAGCATAGGTCTAGCTCGACATTCTTGGTATGGAGTATGAGACCTCCTAGAGAGACACACATACCCTACCACATAGGATTCAAAAAAGTGACTAGTCTTGAATTTAACTAGTGTAGCACCCTAAAATTGGCGCAGTAAAACTTAGCAATAATTAAATTACCTTAGTAATAATTCAAATTCAAAAATTCAACCCCAAAACCGCTCCAAAACCGCCTGCTACCCGTTTCCTCATTTTTTGTGCCATTTTTAGGATTTGTTTTGACCGTTTGACGATATCGTCGCCGATCAGACGATATCGCCTCAGATCGGACGATTTCGTCTAGGCTAGGACGTCCAGACGATCTTGTCCCAAAACTAATTTTTCATAAGTAGCTTCTGTTTCAACGGCGTCTCTAAGTTGGGCAGAAGCATGTCTGCACCGTTAGAGACCTCCCCCATTGGAGATCTTCCAAATTAGGATGATCTCCAACCTCCCAACTTCCCTCCTAAACCTATTTAAACCTTAGGACCCCCCTTGACATTCCCCTGGCTGAATTTTCCTGTAACTTGACTTTTACACGCATTAGAATACCCTGGATTACCATCTGCATTTGTGCTTTCCAAATTTTCTTGCAGGAACCTTGTCATTCTTCAGCCGGAGCAAGCTCAGATCGTCGCAGATGATCCTGTCCAATTCGAGACGATTTCGTACCAATCCGAGATGATTTCGACTATAGTCTGCATTGGGGGCAATCAGTGCCCAGAGTTTGTGCTTTTCCTATATTTTGCTGCTATTTTATTCTGCATTTAGTCAGTTTTATTATTATTTCTTGTTATCCTGCATCCTGGAGTTCACCCATGTAGTTTAATTGCATAATAAAATCATGATTAGCTATTAAAGTGTTGCAATTCACTTGCATTTCCATTCAGGATTATCTTATTAACATCCTTATCATTATTTTACATCATTTTCCTTCATCATAATAGTTGCAATTTTGGTATTTTGTATCTATTTCTCTGTTTATAGGTCTCTGATGAATTCATCTGACGAATTCGTCAGATCTCAGACGATCCTGTCAGATAGGAGATGATTCTGTCAAATTCTAGATGATCTGGACTGCTTCAAAAGTCAGAACCTCCATCAGACATCCGAAACCAGGTATGGATTTCTTCACTTAATTTATTCTCTATGTTTTATATTAATTCTGCTTTCTGTATTCATTTAAATCTGCATTTCATATAGAACAACTTAGATTCATTTGGCCAAACCTAGGCTTTGGATGATTAAAGATAAAATTGAACACATCAAACATATTCCCAACCTAGGCGTGGAAACTGCCACTAAACATTTCCTGGTGAACCCCACCATCCGTCGAAAAATCACCATAATACACCTCCCTCGAGAGGCGGGACCTTCGCAAGGCCTCTCAGTCTGAGGTATTGTCCCATCCTTTTCACATCCCCCTTCCGGGCACGGATCCTATAGCCTGAAGGTAAGGGTGTGAAAAATTTGGAACGATACATTTTGGTGAACCCGACGTGAAACTAAAACCTTTTGAAAACAAAAACAAAAAAAAATAGATGCATTTAAAATCATTAGAAAACTAATAAGTTGCATATCATGTTTAGATGGTAGCTCCTAAGAAAAGACTAGCAGTTACTATAAATGTTGAAAACCAATTAGCAGCCATAGAAATCAATTATGTGCTTAGTGTGCCTGAAACAGATAGAAACCAACTTTTGTGGGACGAACTTGATAGAAGACTAGGTATCATTTCATCTAAGTCAACAGAACTTAAACAAATCAAGAGGCTTGCCCTAGATAGAATCCTGGATCCTCATCAACTCATTTTTTATCATGAACTTCAGAGAGCTTGCCATAGGTGGTTAGCTTATAGGAGAGCTCTTGTGTCTTCAGAATTGTTCACCTTCGAGGAATACCTCGAGAACGCAACTATTATACACCAATTCCTAGGTCATGTAGAAGACCAAGAGGTCATTCTTATGGATAGGGAAATATGGAATAGAGTTCCTAGAGCTATGTTATATCGAGAGTATTGCCATGAGATTTATTACTATCAACCAGAGTCTGAAACAGATAATATCACTATAGCACTTTTCATCAAATTTTTGAAAGAAAATTTTCAATTTGAAGAAGAACATTTCATGACTCCTGAAGAACTCGAGCCCATTAATGATATTTATAAATTGTTTATAGAAAACTAGATCATTGCTCTCATTATTATTATTTCTTGCGTTTTGTGTGTTGTTTGTTATCTTTATAATATTGTTATAAAAAAAAAAACAAGAAAAACTAAAAAACATAACAAAAACCAAAACATTTCATTTTAAATATTATAGTAGGTATATAATTAAGATATATACCTCTTAAGCTTGTTGCATATATATATATATATATATATATATAATATATATATATATATATATATATATTTTCTGAAATCTAAGTTTAAGCACAATGACTAAACTTAGGAATGGTAAACAAACTGAAGAAGAAGAAGAAGAAGATTGGTTAGGCAAGAAAAATAAAAAATTAAATACCCTTCTTGAAGATCCAATTCCAGAAGAAGAAACTCTAGAACAGCCAGAAGATGACCTGGTTGAAGAAAATGAACAACAAGAAAATGTTAGAGAGGAAGGATCCTCATCCCCTAGAATGGCTTCAGATGGAACTATTGCTTTTGATAACTTAGATCATTTCTAGAAATTCTTCAATAATAATATTGGTGCTCTTAATATGGCAGTTCGTATTGATAGGGGACAAATTAGTGACACTCAAGCAGCCATGGAACATATGTTTGACATACACACTAATCCCTTGTCTTTCATTGATCAAGAAAGTGATAAAGCTGGGCCATCCAATATGGATATGGCCGCTATAATTCAGAATATGCAAAAACAACGAGTTACCCAACCTCCTAAGGAACCCGTTATTGAGCCTAAAATCATGCCCACACAAAAGAGACCTTCATTCACTGCTTTATTTCGCCAAACTATTAATCAATATGCTTCAAATCGACAAAAACCTAAAATGAAGCCAAACACCAATTTCCAACAATCTGGGATACAACATAATACAACTTCAAAACTTCTTCATAACACCCTTCCTACCAACAATTTACACAATAGTAATATAGCATCTAATATGCATGTCCCTCCATCATATGCTCACCAATCTCATATTAATGCCCTACCGAACCAATATGGTGGGCAAACTAGTAATCTGGAAGCCATGGTGAAACAGTTAGCTTCCCGCATGGACCAGATAGATCCCTACCGTCCCTCGTACAATTATCGAGAGATGTGTAGTCAACCTCTAGATCCTATGGTTGTAGCACAACCATACCCTAAACATTTTCCCATGCCCGTCCCGCCTATATATAAAGGAACCGAAGATCCCATAGAGCATCTTCGCATGTTTAGGATAGCATGTCATGATATATCACATGATGACTTGTTATTACTAAAAATGTTCCCAAAAAGTTTAGGAGGAATGGCATTAGAGTGGTACTATCAATTGCCCACTCATTCTTTGAGAAATTTTGAAGAAACCGCTGAATCTTTTGTGCATCAATTTAGTGCCTATATCGAGAGGCATGTAACCATTAAAGATTTATACAACTTAAAACAAGACAAAGATGAATGTTTTGCGGATTTCTTAGCTAGATGGAGGCAGTTGATAGGAAAACTGCACTTTGTGCTACCTTATAGGGAAATGTTGGACATTTTTATTAATAATTTGCAAGAACAAATATCTTATGAGTTATCAATCGCTACCTTAACTACCTTCGATCAGGCTATAGATTTAGCTCGAAGAGTAGAAGATGCCCTCATTAGGAGAGGCCAACTTAGGAAGAAAGATGATGAGAAAACATCCAGAAATCAATATAAAAACAAACAAGTCATAGGTGACGGAGTCATCGACAACCAAAAATGTTGCTAATATCAATGCAACGAAGACAACAGAAAAATTTATATTGAAACCTCCTGATAAACCTCCTCGAGAGTTTACTAGATTGAATCAACCATTATCAACTATTTTACCTCAATTACTCGAAAGAGGTTTGATTCAATTACCAGCTATCCGGGAACCTGATCCAACCATACCCGGATACAGAGCAGATTTACACTGTGATTTCCATAGAGGGCCTGGACACTCTACCAATTCTTGTAAAAGGTTAAAACATAAAATACAAGATCTGATTGATAATAATGAGATGGAGGTGCAAGCCTTCCAACCTAAACAAAATGCTCCTAATAATGCTCAAAAGAACATTCCCCAAAATCAAAATCAAAATGCTAATCAATCATTAGACATATTTCAACATCCTTTACCAAGACATGGTAAAGAGGTGGCCAATCAAATTGAGCATCATAATGTTCCTCCTCCTACCCGATATGTAGGAACTATTAGCGGACATTTACCTAATCATGATTTACAAAAATTTGACACAACTTTATCCATGGTCACGACCAGGCCCCTACATAATATTCAAACACCGGATCTCAGTGATGTAGAATCGGATACTAAAAGTGAAATAGACATCACCTCAAACCAATCGAATAGTTCTAAAAATGAATCAGATCCTATTCAACCTATCACAGATGCTATGGTTCCAGAAGAACCATTTCCTAGAAGAGTTACTACTCGACCCTCTTCTAATCAGTTCCTTTCTAATGAACAAGCTATAAATGCTAGACCAAGACCTATTCAGCATCCTCAATATAACATTGTAGGTACCATTGGAGCCATTACCAGACAACAGGCTCAAAATTCTCAACAAGAACCAAATCAGAACGATGGATCAACTCCATTTATTTTGAAAAATCCCAATAAAGGGAATCATGCTCCTAATGTTCAACCTAAACCCCCTTACAATATTAATGAGCAATTATCCAATACTACAGCCAGAATTTCCCTTTTGGATTTATTAAGATCTTCTCCTACACATAGAGATGAATTAATGCTTACATTAAGCCAAATGATGGTACCACAAAACATTCAACCTCGAAGCCATGGCCAATACTATCATCACTAGAGAAGTTGATTGTATTGACTTTCGAGATAAAGATATACCGCAACATAGTTTACATAAGGATAATCCCTTATATATTACTGCTCTAATAGGAGATGTAGCAGTCAAAAGGGTCTTGATTGATAATGGTTCATCTCTAAATATTTGCACTTTTGACTTCTACCAGAGATTTGGGTTTAGAAGTGATGAAATGAAGAAAAGTGACATGATCATAAAAGCTTTCAATGACGAAACACAAGAAACGTGTGGAGTTATTACCATCCCATTGCAAGTTGGTCCTAGAACCTTAGATACGACCGTGTTTATTGTACATTGCCCCGCATCATACAATATACTCTTGGGTCATCCTTGGATCAATGCAATGCGGGCTGTCCCATCAACTTTACACCAATGTGTTAAATTTGAATTTAAGAATCAGTTGGTCACTATCCATGGTGATCCTAGACCCTTTGATATGTGTGCTTTGGCAGAACCTGTTGGAGTTCAATTTTGCCCTGCTCTGTCATCCACACATCCTAATTCTTATTTTTCATCTAAAACTGTGAAACACACACCCATAACTTCATCTATTTCTCCTCCATTAATTTCACCCTCATATATAGATCAACAATCTTTTAAACAAACTACTCTAGAACCTCAAAAAGATCTTCAATCCACAACCAAATCCTTCATGTTCCATCCCTATAATTTCAAAACCTATAGACCCATCTATTAACACCTCCACATTATCTACATCTATCATACCTTCCACATCTAAAGATATAGGGAATGATCCTTCTACATCTTATGCTCTTTCTGATGAACTCTTACCTGATTTATCTAAAATTCTTATATCAGAAAAAACAAATGCTTCTATGCAAAATTCCATTATCTTAAGTACTTTGCCGCCATCTCCTCGTACTTTGGGCCTCCCACAACCTATGGGAAGTACTTACCAAGTCGGGAGTTGTGCCTTCATTTATAAAGGATATGACTGGGGAAGAATACCTAGGAATATCAAAACTCATCATGATGGATATGCTCGATGTTATTTTACTAATGAATATATTAAAGCTAAACCTATAATGCTTAAAATGGGATATAAAGGGAAAGGCTTGGGACCTTTCCAAAATGGTATGAAAGAACCTTTCGAGGTAGAACCGTGGCCTACTCGCTGTGGTGTGGGCCTATTTCCTAGTAAGGGTCAACCCTTCCCTTTTGAAGATGATGATCAACTTATATGTTATCAAGATTATTTGGATGGGCGTGATGATTTGCCTCTAAAAAATCAGCCATTTACATGCAATATGCTATCCATAGCTTATCCTGAAATGATTGCTGAATCCGATGATGAGTTGGAAGGAGATATTTTCCATGATGTCTCCGTTGAAGAGATGTTACACAATGGTTTTTATTTTGATGGTTCTATACCTACTATAGCCCAACTTGAGGCCACGACTCCTCAAGATGAATTATCCAAGTTAACCTTAAAAGAATTACAAGAATTGGGTGTTTCACCCGCCCCACCTAATTTTGAAAGAGATCTACACATGGAAGTAGAAAACGTCATTAAAATCAACATTGGAACTGAGGATAGTCCCCACATAATCAATATTGGATCAGAATTAAGTCAAGAAAAACAAGAGCAATACATTGCATTCCTTAAAGAATATGAAGATGTCTTCGCTTGGACATATGAAGATATGCCAGGTTTAGACCCTTCTGTAGTCATGCATCACCTAGTAGTCCATCCGGATGCTAAACCTGTTAAACAGAAACTTAGAAAAATGCATCCCAAAGTGGCTTTACTAGTCAAAGGGGAGTTAGAAAAACTCTTGAATGTTGTTTTTATACAAGCTATTGATTATGCTGAATGGATTTCGAATGTAGTTCCAGTCACCAAGAAAGAAGCTACCAAAGTTAGGGTTTGCACAGATTTTAGAGATATTAACGTTGCATGCCCTAAAGATGATTTTCCTCTTCCAAACATGGATCAAATCATTGATTTTACTATTGGGAGTGGGATGATGTCCCTAATGGATGGATTCTCCGGTTATAATCAGATCAGGATAGCTCCTGAAGATCAGGCTAAAACAACCTTTATTACCCCCTGGGGTACCTTTTGTTGGAAAGTGATGCCATTCGGCCTAAAGAACGTAGGTGCAACCTATCAACGAGCTATGACTTATATTTTTCATGATATGATGCATGATATCCTACATGATTATGTAGATGATATTATAGCTCGCTCTATTAATGAAGATGATCATTTAGATGATTTGAGAAAAGTTTTTAATCGGTTAAGAGAATATCTTATTCGATTAAATCCAGCCAAATGCATATTTGGAGTTAAGTCCGATAAACTATTAGGGGTTATAGTTTCTTTACGTGGCATCAAAATTGACCCTCTTAAGATTGCGGCTATCATTGATATGCCCGCACCTACCAATATATCTGAATTACGAAGTTTACAAGGTAAACTTCAAGCTATCCGTCGCTTCATCGATAAGTTGGCGGACAAAACCGGTCCCTTTCTTAAGCTCCTTAAGAAGGATGTCCCTTTTAATTGGGACGACGAATGTAAGGAAGCTTTTGAACTTCTTAAACAATACCTCCTTAACCCACCTGTGCTTTCACCGCCTAGACCTGATCGTCCGTTTATCCTGTATATTTCAGCTTCAGATTTTGCTTTAGGAGCTATGTTAGCTCAGCTTGATGATGAGAAAAGAGAACGTGCTAATTATTATATTAGCCAAACTTTAATTAGTTATGAAACCCGCTACACAACATTAGAAAAACTATGTCTAGCGGTCGTATTTTCTACGCAAAAATTATGCCATTATATGCTCAGCCAGAAAACTTATGTCATTGCTAAATATGATCCCTTGCGGTATCTTATGAGTCGACCTTATTTATCGGGTCGCACAGCCAAGTGGGTTCTTGCTCTAAGCGAGTTTGAACTCACGTTTATAGGACAGAAGTCTGTTAAGGGTCAAATCATAGCAGATCAATTAGCTGCTGCACCCTTAGAGTCTACCCATCCCCTCATCATTGAGTTTCCTGATGAATGCCTTCAATTAGAGGCAGACCATGTTGAACAATGGTCCTTATACTTTGATGGAGCCCGATGCATGAGTGGGGCTGGTGCAGGTATTATTTTAATATCTCCACAAAAGCACATTATACCTTTGTCCTTTAAATTAACATTTGCTTGCACTAATAATATTGTTGAGTATGAAGCTCTAATCCTTGGATTACGAGCCGCCTTGGCTCTAAAAATTAAACATCTCGTTAGTTTTTGGTGATTCTCAACTTGTTATAAACCAAATTAATGAAGTTTATCAGACCAGAGATGATAAACTGTGCCCATATAAAGCCTATGTTTTACAATTAATATCTCTATTTGATCAAGTTACCTTGGAAGCTATTCCTCGAACTAGCAACCGTGCGGCTGACGCTATGGCCATAGCTACATCTCTTCTGCCCTTGGAGTTAGATGACGAATATGCCACCATCATTATTCATCGACTCCAGGAACCCGCTTCACATAAGTCATGCTTAGAACCTTTGGATGTGTTTCTAATCAATGAAACTACCCCTGAACCTTGGTATATGGATATATTTGATTTTCTTCAAAATGGGACTTTCCCTGCCAATTCTAATAGAAACCAGCATCGGTTATTACGTAGACGAGCAAGTCGATTTGTAATAATTGGCAATACTTTATATAGGAGATATTTTGAAGGTATCCTATTGAGATGTTTGAATTTAGAAGAATCCAGATCAGCTTTGAGTGAAGCCCACGATGGATCTTGTGGAGGACACTTCAGTGGTAGTGTCATTGCTAAAAAGCTCCTTAGGATAGGATACTTTTGGCCTACCATGGAGAATGATGCACATGATTATGTGCGCCATTGCGACAAGTGCCAAAAACATGCTGACCTTGTCCATGCCCCTGCACAAGAACTGTAGGCTATTTCATCTCCTTGGCCCTTTTCAAAATGGGGCTTAGACATTATTGGCAAAATTAATCCTGTGTCATCTGATGGACACAAATTCATCATAACTGCCACTGAGTATTTCATGAAGTGGGTTGAAGCTATGCCTTTAGCTTCCTGCACTGGAACACAAGTCTCTAAATTTATTTTTAATCAAATCATTTGTAGGTTCGAAATTCCTGCAAATCTCATCTCAGATAATGGAACTTGTTTCAAAAATAAAGATGTTAAGAAATTATGCCAAAAATATAAGATTCAACATCGTTGGTCCACTCCCTATTATCCTCAGGGTAATGGCCAAGCAGAAGCTTCAAACAAAACCTTAATCAAAATTCTCAAAATATTGGTCAATAAATCTGGCCATGATCGGCACATTCAATTATATCCAGCTTTGTGGGCTTATCGAACTAGTGTTCGAACCCCCACTGGAACTTCACCTTTTGTTTTGGTTTATGGCGCTGAAGCTGTTTTTCCCTTCGAATTAGAAGTTCCTTCTTTGGCTCTACTACTTCAAGATACCGAAGTAGGAGATGAATATCGAGCTGGCAGACTCAGTCAACTGGAACTCCTAGATGAAAAGCGCATCAATGCTTTGGAGCATCTTCGTGCTTACCAAAACAAGCTTAAAAGATCATATGCTAAGAAAGTTCGTCATCGATCCTTTGAGGTCGGCGATCTTGTTTTAAAAGAAAATCAAAAGAATACTAATGCAACTAAAGACCTTAAAGGTAAATTTGAGCCCAACTGGCTTGGACCATATATTATCACTGCTAAATTTGAATCGGGAGCATACAAATTATCTACCTTAGATGGTAAAGAACTTAAAGAACCTATGAATATTATGCATCTTAAACGTTACTATGCATAAAAATTGGTCATTTCATCATTGTATATATTTGTTTAAAATATTTTCAAAACTACTATCTTGTATTTCTTTCAATTTATAAACTTAAAAATCTAAAAAATACCAAAAACATTCAAAATCATCAAAATCTTCAAAACCATCTTTTATTTTTTGTACTTCTCAAATTGTGACATATTTGCAGTTATATTTTCAAATTATTTTGGATAAATTAGCATTTATTTGGAATCCCGCACTTTCACATTCACATGAATAAATATCTTGATTTTATCTGGCATGATTACTAATCTCTCTTATATCAAAGTCCACAAAATTCAATTAAATAAAGTTTGAGCATAGAGAATTGATCTTGTTATTTACTTAAACCAAGCATATCCTTTCACAATAAAATGATTATATTTGTAATGTCCATGCTATCCTACATAGTAGAAGTGGTTTCTTGAGCGAAAAGTTTCCCCTGCTATCCTATCATGCACATGGTCTAGAATCTTTGAGAATTGGCAAAAGGACAAGCTCACCCCTACCCGGAATAAAAATCCCTTGCTCTACAGCTAATCCGAGCAAGTATCCCTAGAATAGGAAGCAAAAGAAAAGAAAAATCAAGCAAAATCAAGCAAAATCATTTAGCACTATTTCAGCATTATCTCAAATATCAAAGCAAAAGATACAAAAAAAAAAAAAAGAGAAAAGAAAGAAAAGAAAGCAAAATGAGCAAAAGCAAAAGCAATAAAATCCCTTTCCCTACCCCTTGAAAAGAAAAGAAGGGTTGATGAGCTTGAATCCCTGGAATTCTCAATTATTCAAAAACCGTGAGGTAAGCCCCATAACAGGTGGTTTGTGCCCAACCCGCTTGGCCTTGGGTAACTCCTAGCGTGGTGATATGTCTGTCACATTAGCGACCTTCTTTTGTACAGACCTATGTCTGCTTATGGATTAGCTAGCTCTTGATAACCCGACTTACATAGTAGTCTAGGTATGGTTATATGCATCTAAATCATGGTTAATGAACACTTATTTGGTTAATTCAAATCACTTGTATCATAGTATCTTGCTCAAACCTGGTAAATGAACAATACAATCGCACACACATTTGTATTTGAGAGATTTTGTGTATCATTATGATAAATCAAGATTGGAAATGAACTCACATACGCACATGGGATTCCTTATAAATCTAACTTCTATCTTTAAGATACTTTGAAATATTTTTGCAAAATGTCTAGAATAATTTTATTCATTTTCTCCTCTGAGAACAGTTGTTTAGTATAAAGACAACCACATGTATTTACCAACAAATCAAAATCATTTTCAAAAATATGCAATAAAGTTACATTTATATATAACTTTTTGACTTTTGCAACGATGGTATAGTTCCAAAACCAAAAGTGGAATTTTATGCCTAGCACAAGTCCTCATCTTCATATTTTCTGTTTATTTTCAAAAATTAAAAATCAACCATGCAATAAAACTATTTATTTTCTTCTTTTGGATTTCGCGATGATGGTATAAGTCTATACCTAAATATTCTATGCCTAGCGCAAACCATTGTTTTAATTTTATTTTCCCATTTATCCCACATCATAAAAACATATGACTTAAATCATTATGTTACACAATTATGCTTTACAAACAAATGAACACCCATTTTTTTTATTTTATGTCATTATGTTCAAATTCAATATTGCAACCATGGTATAATTTCTAAGGAATTATTCAAAATTTTATCACACTTAGGAATTTATGCCTAGCAAAAATCATTTTAATATTTCATGCATATCATTTTTATGAAAATTTGAAAACAAATCATCAAACCATCATTATCTCCATCATTACAACACAAAAGTCTTAAGACAGTCTCTTAAGCACTCTTTTACTTTTTAACAATATTTCTATACTGGGATTAGCTTGACGACCGAGTGAGCGGTGACTCCATGAAATGGTCTATAATAGCGACAATATCCTTTGAAATTATTGTTAGAAGTCCCTTTTATTTTTTATCAAATCATCCCACAAACAATCAATTTGTTTACATCAGATTATTTCATTTAAATTTTAAAAGCATGACATCAAATTATAACATTTCCAAATGACATAATTACATGAATCATCAATCCAATAAGCAATCAATTCAAAACATTAAAGCATCATACAAATACATAAGACAAGTCATATGATCAAAAATATCTCATCTATATATATATCAACAATATGTACATCATATCAAAACTAGATTGGTATGCCACAATCTACATCTTGGCATACTCAATCCTCTCAATCATATATCCAGTCTCTGCAGTGTAATCTATAGCAGCTAGCCTCGAGAACCCCTCGAGCTCTCAGCCTCATCTCCTCCCCCACCCTGAGGTGGACGAGGTGGCCCCATCGTAGTCCGTGTGGTGCTATGAGTCCTGGACACTGATCGTGATGATGTCCTTGATGACCCCATCATGATAGGCTCCATAATGGGGGCCGACAGTGGTAACCTCTGCCCCTCTGGCACCATCTGGTAGTATAGCATCTGGTAAAATGTGATCTGGGCAATAGCCCATGCTAGGTCCCGAGTGCTAGCCCCTCCGCTCCGTGCTCTGAGGCATGCGATCTCATCTCTGAGCTGTGTGGCCTCCTCTCGATGTCGTGCAGCCTCATCCTGCAAGGCCTGCACCTGAGCCTAGAGACGAACAGTCTCCACTTGGAGAGTAGCCATCTCGCTACTCTCTCCTGCCTCGACACCCTTGCCCTTATCAGGCGATGGTGGTCTCTCTCTCTATGGAGAAGGGGGCCTCTCCTCCCTCCTCTCCCACTATCGTGGCCTCTACTGAGCCTGTGGTCTCCTCTGCTCTCTCCCATCGTGACCCTGTGCTACCTCAATGGCCGCCTGGCGTCGCCTCCCCATCTGATGCACAACTACATGAATCAGACCCTGAGCCCTCGTCATCCGAGGAGGGCGGATGCCTACGTACCAGGCATCATAGCCGTCTACAACCCTAGCGTCGTCCCCATCCACTGGCTGAATGGGGGCATCATCTACGTCCTGACTCCAGAATCATTGCATATCTGGAGCCCCGCTAACTGTAGTGTTATCCCGGATAGTCTAAGAAAACTCGTAGTCTCTGAGAGATGGGATCCCCTGCTGTAGACCGAACTACCTCAAAACTCGATCATACCGATGGAGCTCCACCTCTCCCCTCTCCATCCTCAACCAACAGACTCGCTTGATGTGAGCCAGCTCCTGTCCATCCTCGGCCCACCCTGGATGATCTCTCCAAGGCCTCCAGGTGATCTGGTCGAAGACAAGGTCATCAAGTAGTCTCCGAGACACTGGCAGATCTATCCGCCATTGTGCCCCTCTCTGGAGCCACCAGTAGAAAACTCGGGGTCTCTCCCCATCAATCCCTATCAGTGGGAGCCCTACCGGCCTCCGCACCATGATGTGCTCCCAACACCAAACTTGTAGTAGTGATGTCATGACTAGACATCGACCGCCCTTGTATACGACCCCATGCAGGATCCTATACAACCGGCATAGTACAAAGCTCCCCCAAGCAAACCTGTATCCGTGGTCTCTCATGTCGTAGACCACATCTGTTAGTAGCCATGGTAGTCTGCATCCACTCTGATGGCATAGCAGCAGACCACCTACCACCCCAGCCAAAACCTGTGTCAGTCTGGATGCCCCAGGCATCTGGCATAGAGACTCGATGTTCACTCCGCCCTTCTCCAGGGTGAAGCTCGGGTCTCCGCATAGCCGCATCATCGCGTGGCCCTGATTGGCCATGGGAGTGATTAGTCATCCTTGTATGGGGATCCTCAAAATCCTCCATACATCCTCTAGTGTGGGAGTCATCTCCCCTATCGGTAACCAAAAACAAGAAGAACCCGGATACCACCTCTCTGCTAGGGCTGTCAATAGCCCCATGTCTGTAGACACTTGTGGCATATCTGCCACGTGCTGCAAGCCGACCTGAGCCAGCTGATCTCGCTCTACCTGAGACAGGGTGGCCAAGTCATCCCTTAGTCCATCGTATTTCCATTCTCGGCTCTTTAGTAATCCTCTCTGCAACATAAACAACAAAACAATCAAAAATCATCAATAACAATCATTAATCAAACATTAATTAAAAATTCAAGTAAAGCAAGTGCAATTTCATATAAATGATGATATCGCCCACAATTGGATGATATCATCCCAAATTTGAGCAAATTCGTCTCCGATTTTGCATGAGGGAATCGTCCCTTATTAGACGAAATCGTCCCCATATCGACGATTTCGCCCTTGGACGAAATCGACGATATCGAGACGATTTCGGCGAAATCGAGACGATTTCGTCCCGACGACGTCGACGGCCCAAAAATGGCCACGATGCTCAAAAATCAGTCAAATCTAATCTAAAAAGCATGAAATTCTAAATTAAAGCATTCTAAACTAAGTTTAGACCCTTACCCGTAGCCCGCGTCGGACCTCTGTCGATCTGTGCGCTGTCTCAACCATCTTGTCTCCAGAGCTCTAAAAACCAGTAAAAATGAACAGTAACAATGAATTAGGGTTTTACCTTATTTTTCTTAATTTTATTCAAAACAATTAACAATATTTTTAAAATTTTGCTTTTCCGCATTTTTACCTCAAACGTTCGATTTGGGTAAAAACACGGAGGGGGCACCATAGTAAGCTGTCGTACGATTCGACCTAGAATCGTCGCCTAAAAATGGGAATAATTTTTGCTTTCTCGTAGATCGAGAAGAACTCATCTTTAACGCATTTTCTTCAAAAAATTCGCTAAAGAGGGGGCAAAATGTAGCACCCTAAAATTGGCGCAGTAAAACTTAGCAATAATTAAATTACCTTAGTAATAATTCAAATTCAAAAATTCAACCCCAAAACTGCTCCAAAATCGCCTGCTACCCGTTTCCTCATTTTTCGCGCCATTCTTAGGATTTGTTTTGACCGTTTGATGATATCGTCGCCGATCAGACGATATCGCCTCAGATCGGACGATTTCGTCTGGGCTAGGACGTCCAGACGATCTTGTCCCAAAACTGATTTTTCATAAGTAGCTTCTGTTTCAACGGCGTCTCTAAGTTGGGCAGAAGCGTGTCTGCGTCGTTAGAGACCTCCCCCATTGGAGATCTTCCAAATTAGGATGATCTCCAACCTCCCAACTTCCCTCCTAAACCTATTTAAACCTTAGGACCCCCCTTGACATTCCCCTGGCTGAATTTTCCTGTAACTTGACTTTTACACGCATTAGAATACCCTGGATTACCATCTGCATTTGTGCTTTCCAAATTTTCTTGCAGGAACCTTGTCATTCTTCAGCCGGAGCAAGCTCAGATCGTCATAGACGATCCTGTCCAATTCAAGACGATTTCGTACCAATCCGAGATGATTTCGACTGCGACTGCATTGGGGGCAATCAGTGCCCGAGTTTGTGCTTTTCCTATATTTTGCTGCTATTTTATTCTGCATTTAGTCAGTTTTATTATTATTTCCTGTTATCCTGCATCTTGGAGTTCACCCATGTAGTTTAATTGCATAATAAAATCATGATTAGCTATTAAAGTGTTGCAATTCACTTGCATTTCCATTCAGGATTATCTTATTAACATCCTTATCATTATTTTACATCATTTTCCTTCATCAGAATAGTTGCAATTTTGGTATTTTGTATCTATTTCTCTGTTTATAGGTCTCTGATGAATTCATCAGATCTCAGACGATCCTGTCAGATAGGAGACGATTCTGTCAAATTCCAGACGATCTTGACTGCTTCAAAAGTCAGAACCTCCATCAGACATCCGAAACCAGGTATGGATTTCTTCACTTAATTTATTCTCTGTGTTTTATATTAATTCTGCTTTCTGTATTCATTTAAATCTGCATTTCATATAGAACAACTTAGATTCATTTGGCCAAACCTAGGCTTTGGATGATTAAAGATAAAATTGAACACATCAAACATATTCCCAACCTAGGCGTGGAAACTGCCACTAAACGTTTCCTGGTGAACCCCACCATCCGTCGAAAAATCACCATAATACACCTCCCCCGAGAGGCGGGACCTTCGCAAGGCCTCTCAGTCCGAGGTATTGTCCCATCCTTTTCACATCCCCCTTCCGGGCACGGATCCTATAGCTTGAAGGTAAGGGTGTGAAAAATTTGGAACGATACAACTAGACCTGACCTTTGCATTTTAATATCCAGGAGTATGTGTTGAATAAAATAACATAATCAAGTAAGAATGAGTATGGCAACCCAATTAGAAAATCCTTTCATTAAATATTTTATGTATCCTCTTGAAGCTCAGTACTTTACCTATCACATATCTCATAGGAATAATGTACTCACAAACAAAACTTGTTACAACTTCAAAGAAACATTTGTAAATACTTTTACATTACACTTCTTAAATTTTAAGTGGTATTTTGGATTGGCAAACTGATCAGAACCCATTCTTGACAAGTACTCCAAGTATTGAAATTTCTTATAAAAAATTTGAAACTTCATTAAAATAAATATCATTTATTTTTCTTACTTCATGAATAGATATTTTGCTCATACAAAAAGTATAACACAACTTGACTCCTCCATAGATATTCTAGGGTATCCTCATACACAAAAATACTTGATCATGAGGTTTTAAAATAAGTTAGTATATACCTTAATTAGTTTATATATCATGATTTTTATCCAATATCTCTATTTTTATAGTTTTTAACTATTCAATATCTCTATTTTTATAGTTTTTAACCATTGGAGCTTGCTTTAGACTAGTGTTCAATATGGTTATTATTTCCTCCTCTTGAAGGTTGGTGTCTTCTTGGATATATAAATATAATTTTATTCTATTTTTTGAGCATTATTTTGTGTAATAATAACTTCCTCACTTTATAAGAAACACCTTTAATGTTTATTGAAATTTATGTTCTATTAACTAACACAAACCTATAATTATAGGCCTTGAGATTACTTGAATATGAAATCTAAATAATTGATCAATTAAACAATTTGAGATTTTTTATTAAATATTATATTTATTATATTAGTGATAGCTCTGCAAGATAAAACTAAGGCATCAGTTGGGTAGTCAAAGAGAATTCTAGTTGCTATGGACTTGAAGACAAGTTTGTTGCCCCAAGAAGGCCCAATGGGGACACCTCTGAATCCTCTTTTAGAGAGACAGTTATTTTGTAGTTTTGTTAAAGGATAAATCTCCAATAGAGACTGAAGAAGCATAAAATACTACATAAAAAATGCTCTTTACAACTGTTGGAATTATATCAACATCTCAACGAGTTAATGGATGCTTGAAATAGTCAGAATCAAGGCCAAATATTGTCATTGAGTAAAGTATGGTAGAATAAATATTTTTATATAGAGACAATCATGATTTGATCTGTAAATCATGGGTATTCATACTACCCTAATTTTTTTGCATTCTTGGGCCCAACAAAACCAGGAGCCTCTTAGTGAGTATTCTTTGTGGTTTATTAGTAGTGGATATTTTATTGTTAGTTTTTCTTCACTTGTCTATAGAAATAGGGCTTTCAAAATAGAAATGAGGAATCATGATTTAGTAGGATTATTTATTTAGCCCTAGAAAGTAGGATTTGATCCTCGAATGAAACCACTACTATCTTTGTTTGGATCTGATTGTATGCACTTCCAATAGAGTTTTGGAGTGAGCAGATATTGGAAATTATCAACAATTCCCTTGGAAGACATTTGGGTGTTTCCAAAGACACAATGGAAGGAAACATAGTCGTTTATGCTAGGTTATAAATTGAAATGGATCTTAGATAACCTTTGTCGATAGAGGTTGAACTCAAACTTGTAGAACTATCTTGGATTCAATAACTGTATTATGAGGCATTGCCCTTCAGGTGCAAATTTTACCACAAATATGGGCATTTGGCCCAATCCTACCCAAACAATATGAACATAAAAATGGAGGCTCCTCTAGGAATGTCAAATATTCCTAAGGAGGGTAAGTCAACAATCAATAAATAAACAACCAATATTTCTCAAGGTAAAGAAGAACAGGGAGATGGTTTTGAACAACCCAAAAAAATGAGAAGGCAAAATAAAAAATATGGTAAAGAGCAAACCCAACACAAGCCATCCAATAGGTATGAGATCTTTAATCCACTAGTGGACCAAGAATAAGAACAATTCATGGAAGGAGTGGATGTGAATAATGAAAACAATAACAACCATGTTTAAGCCCTTCTTTCACCTCCTCCTATCCTGGAGTAGGTAATTGAGTGCAGTGAGTTACCATAATCAGAGAGTGCATGGGCATTGATAGTGCATAACCAAGAGCAATCGATAATTAAGGATATAATCATGGGTATAGTAGAAAATAATAGAGAAAGTCCAACTCTAGGGATAAATCAGGTGGAAAAGAGATCAAAAAATATGATCTCTCAATGAGTGGGTATAAAATCAAATAGGAAATTGATAGTAGTTCAAGGAGACAAATTGATCATTGGAGGATCGATTAGGCCAATAGAGTTTTACTACTCTTAAGGTAACCAATTATTATACAATCATGGAATGTTAGGGGTTTAAATAGTATAAACCATCAATATGTTGTTTGAATACTCTTAGAAAAATGTAAAACAAATGTTTGGCTTATCTAGAAAACAAAAATATCATTGGATCTTATGTGTAAAATAGTAAATAGACTTTGGAAGGGTGTTGGCCTTATGGAAGTGGTTGCCCAAGGGGGCTTAAGGGGAATAGTTACTTTTTGGAAATATTTTGAATGGATTTCAATGGAACATATATCTTGGAGGGATGTCCTCACATCACATTTTAGGAACAATATGATAGGTGAACAAGTTTTAATCATAAATTTTTATGGGGCTCAAAATATAGATGGTAATATTCATCAATGGAAAGTTTTGCATAACATGAGTGTCTCAAGGGAAGAGTTAGATTGGATTTTTTCTAGGGATTTTAATGCTAAATTATCCTCTAGATATTAGGAAGGGGGAATCATAATTTTAGACCTAGGGGATTGACTTATGATTGCCCAATTCTAGGCATTACACTTGGTGGATATTAAATGCCCTGGAACCAACTATAGTTAGACTAATAAGAGGAGGGAGCCACATAGTAGGAAGGTGAAGTTAGATTATTTTTTGATTTTAAAGGAGGCATTTGTGAAATGGAATATAAAATTTTAGATTTTGGAGGGTCTAGTTTTAGATCGCTTTCTCATTTTTTTGGAAGGGGGGATCAAGATAGTGCAACATCACAAACCATTTAAATTTGAAAACTTTGGTTACAAAAAGAGGAAATTCAAAAGAAAATTCCATAATGGTGGGAAGAGGGCTACCCAACATAGAGTACAACAATGTTTAGATTCTACAAACAACTTCATTATGTCAACGATCAACTGAAACAATGGAGGTGAGCTAACAAGATAGACTTCCATGTACAAAGAGCTCTATTTATGGCTAGATAGGATGAGGTTCAAAAACACTTTAGGAAAGGAATAATTATAGAGTAGCTCAAAGAAGATGATGGTGAAGACTTTTGAGTAGATTGAACAAGTTCTAGGGAGGAATTGTTGAGCAAATTTAAGGTAAGTCTTGGTAAAGACTTGTTGAGCCAAATTGGACAAGTTCTTGAGAGGACTTGTAGGTAGATTTGAGGCAAGTCTTGTTGAATACTTGTTGGGCAAATTTGAGGTAAGTCTTGGTGAAGACTTGTTGGACAGATTTGAGGCAAGTATTAGTGAAGACTTGAGAGTAGGTTGAGGAAGTTCTTGAGAGGACTTGTGGATATATTTGAGATAAGTCTTTGAGAAGACTTGAGAGTAGAGTTGATTTATGATTTGTTCAAGTTTTGTGTTAAAGCTTGAGGTAAATCTGAGTTGTGTTGATTTGTGATTGAATCAAGCTTTGTGTTGAGGATTGAGGATAGATTTAAGAATAGATTTTGGTGTATATTTGAGGGTATATTTGTGCCTGATCAGAGATAAAATTGTGAGAATATTTGTGCTAAACCAAGGATATTGTTTAATGCAAATTTGAAAAATATATTGAGCAAAGTTGAGAGTAAGCTTTAGAGGTGACAGAGCAGATGATAGTAGTCTCCAATATATAGATATCCATTAGCCAGGGTAGTGAGGATAGAGGTATTTTGAGTGAGGATAGAGATCTTTAGTGGAGAGATATACATAAGCCAGTGTAGTGGGTGCATAAGTCTTCTAGAAAGATCACCAACTAGAGCAGACGAGAAAGAGTTCTCCTATGGATAGAACTCCATGAATCAGCAAAGTAGATTAGTGTCTCCTATGGATTGGTATCCATAAATCTGATTTGAGGATCAGTGTATCCTTTGGAAAGAGATCCATAAATATTGTAATAGGGAAAGGATTCCCAAGAGAATTTTTAAGAAAATTTTAGTGAAATATTTTATTCATGGAGTAGCCCACATTGGGTGAACCACGTTAAATTGGTGTCTCTATTGTGTGTGATGATTTGTGCATTACTTTGATTACTACTATTGATATTGCCATTGATATATTATATAATATTGCTTGAGAAATAAAAGTAAAAGTTGGTCTTATATTGTTCACCCTCCTCTCAATATAAGCTTGTGTTATTCAAAAATTGCATGAAGCAGCAACACGAATCACACCATTCTGAAAGATAATTTAATATATGTGATATGGTTTTCTTGCATTTGCACCCCTACAAATATTTATCATTGAATATCAAGACTAATCAAAAGTTGGCTCCAAGATTTTATTGTCCTTACAAGATAGTGCACCGCATAGGTGAAGTGGCATATCAACTAGAGCTTCTTCCATCATCCTGTATACATCAAGTATTTCATGTTTTGTGCCTCAATGTGGTGATAGGACAAAGAGTACACTCTCAATTAGAACTTCCAATACTTAATGAATAAGGACGTATATATATCCAGCCAAAAGCAATACTGTAAAGCAGATAATGTATTATTTGATCCTGTCACATCAAATAATTTCTAATAAAATGGTAATACCTACCAATAGAAGATGCTACATGGGAAACAAAAATTATATTTGAGTCATTTCCAAATTTGAGGAGAAATATTTTCAAGGAGGGGATCCATGTTACAACACCAATATAGACACATCTCATCTCTCATAAGCCATATCTTTACAAGATTTTATTTGATTTAAACAATTCTTGGATCAATGTGTGCATAATTTGAAGAGCTTTAAAATGAGTGGTCATATAATATAATCTAAGTAATATTGAGGGAGATATGACATTTTGAAGTCAGCCATCTTGAGCAAGGGCAATGATGAATTTTCAATTTGCAATTTTTTTTAAAGACAAAATTTGTTTAGTTCGTGTAAGCAAATTAGTTGCACTTTATTTTGTTTGGAAGAAAAATTATAGATCTAGTTGTTTGTGTGGATTTTTAGCTTCAACTCAATGGGAATATGTTTAACCCTAGTTTGCATTAGGGCATGATATATATTGTCAAAAAACCCTAGTTGCATTAGGGCATCAACTATGGCATTGCAAAATTTTAATGGAGAAAATGATATTGATGTGAGAGAGTGGTTGAAAATAGTAAAATCTCAATACAGTGAAAATAGGTTTAAATTTTTTGTCCTGGATGTCTGATCATGCATTTATAATAGTATCACAAATATTTTTAAAAATTCACCAACGATCCTACCTAAATAGAGATTCCTTTTCAACATAAAAATTTAAAATTTCTAAATTATCTTGCCTAACTTGCCAAGTATACCACTATATATAATTAACACCTTAGGGATACTTTTTTATTATTGGATATTTTTCTACACTTGACGGATATACTAACCTAGTTCTACACAATATTGGACCCATTTTTAGCACCAGACAATATTAGACCCATTTCTGCACTAGATTAGACCCTTTACAGTGCAAGATAGGATTGGACCCTATTTTGTAATAGACCAAACAAATTTCAACACAAAATAAGACTGGACCCATTTTTGCATAGGTCTAAACCTTGTTCTACACCAAGCCAAACCTTGTTTTGCACCATATAAGATCAACTCCATTTCTATATATAACTGGACCTATTTATGCACTAGATCGGACCCTATTCTACACTAATCCAGACCTTGTTCTACACTAGGCCGAACCCTATTCCACACCAGATAAGATCAAACCCATTTTTCCATAGGACCAAATCATATTTGTACTAGGTCAGACCCTATTTTGCACCAGATAATATTAGAACCATTTTCGTACAGGACCAAACCCTATTCTACACTAGGCTAGAACCTATTTTGCACGAGGTCGGACCCTATTCTACACTAGGGCAGACATCATTTCACACCAGATAAGACCAAATCCTTTTCTACATAGGACCGGATCCTATTGTACACCAAGTCAATTTTTGGACCTCTTTTTGCACCAAGCCAACTTTTGAACCCTGTTCTACTTTTGAACTAATTGTCGAACTCTGTTTCGCATCAAAATAGACTGCTAGACCATGTTCTACACCATGTTCTTTGTCACTGCTCTATTTGCCATGTTTTTATCTATTTTACCATGTTCTACATGTTGTCCCCTATTTTATCTCTTTTTGTTAAAACTCTTTGATTATCTGTTTCTATTCAGATATGCTTTTCTATTATAAGATTATGAATAGGTGAATGCTTTGGTTCTTTAAAGACATTGTGATGCTTTGTTTCTCTAAAGACATTGTGATTCTCTATTTCTAGTCCATTTTGTACTATAATCTGATATTTTTTATATGTATATTTAATTATTTTTCAATTTTGTTTTGCACTAGACCAATATTCGAGCCCTATTCTGCATCTAAATGGTCATTGCTATGTTCCCATGTTTTTCTTTATTTTGCCTTGTTCTGTATTTTTTACCCTATTTTATCTCTTTTAGTTAAAACTCTTTGATTATCTATTTCTATTCAAATATGCTTTTCTGTTATAAGATTATACATAGGTAAATGCTTTGGTTCTCTAAAGACATAGTGATGCTCTATTTCTTTGAAGACATTGTGATTCTCTGTTTCTAGTCCATTTTGTACTATAATTTAAAATTTTTTGACATATGTATCTCTAATTATTTTTTGCATAGACAATTTTTTCTTAAATTGATTTCAATTTGTATGTTAAATACTTTTGTGCTCTTATTAGTTACAAGTGCTATCACCTAAAAATGAAACTGATAAAATTACAATAAAGCATGGCAAGAAACAAGTACGTATTTTCTACCAACCAACAATTTGTTTATTCTATTTACAAGATTATCTTGAGGCCTAACCGAAGTATGACCTATTCAACATTTTATTACTTTTCTAAATTGAAAAACATTTTCTTTACAAGTAAAATGTCACTTACTGGCGATGAAAATAAGGGGGCCAAATATTGATAGGGATTAACATTGTACAATATTTAATGCTCACATAGATTGGATGCATTAAATGCCACTTTTGTAAAGTTAAAAATACCTATAAAAATGTTTTTGGTGTGAATTCAATCTTAAGTTTTCATCGTGTTCATTCTTACGTCTTGATCTTGAGTATTTATTCTATATCATTGGTATTAGAGTTGACTATTGGATTGGCAAATATCCTCTTCCCCTAGGCTAGGCTGGTTCATAGAGGAATGATAAAACCACCAATAGATCTGGTCTTGGAAGAAGCACTCTGTCTTTGCAAGGGCATTCAAGCACTCCTCATTCAAAAACTCTTATTGGTATCCCTCTGGTCATGATCTTCAGCTAAGCCAAGGTTCCTCTAACCTCAACCCTCGATGCTTGATCCAAGTTCTCACACTTGGATTTATCATTCCATGAAAATTTTATCCAAGTATCCACCATTGGATTCAAAATTCCTTTGACACCATGCTACCAATTTTGATCCATTTGTTTGATGAAATCTCTCGATGGTATAGAGAGATCGATGATGAATTTTAGTTGATTCAAAAAGTCATTCTACTCGATGCTATGGTAGCTACTGATGCTGACAAATATAAATCAATACCTGGAAGCAAACTAGGGTATATGGGCAAAATTTCCATCATCTTTCTTATGAGTGAAACTAAATATAGAGAGAAACTCAAAGAAATTTTTGAAAAATATCAACAACTCAATGTTGAGTTTCAATTGCTCCAAGATGCCATATTTGCAGAAAAACTTCATCTATTGAAGAGAAAATCTTTCTCCTGCACTGGGAGATGAAATCCTTCCTATTGAAAAGAAGAATTTTTTGAAAATAAAGAAGCAACACCTAGATTCAAACTAGGATTTATGGACAAAAGGCCCACCGTCTTACCATTAGACGATGTTGCTAATGGTAGTGACATTTCTTCTGATGTAGATCTAAGCTTTTTGGAAGCTCTTGATGTAGATCCAACCCTTTTAGATATTGTAGTTGAAGAACCAGCTAACATCTCTACTGCCATCATCATTCTTGTTGCACTACATGATCTGATCATTCCTCTTGGCGATGTTATTCCAAACGTTGATTTATTGTCACCACTGTCTGATCTAGTTTCATCTAATCTCAACAGCCTTGGACATCTATTGTTTGTCGATTCAACATTTTTCAATGATGATCTCCTGATTTTAGGTGACAAGCTATGAGAAGATTTTCTGCCAGCTTCCACCTCAAAACCATGGCGATGACCATTTGATCTCGATGGGTGTTGCACATACTTCTGGACATATTTCTTTAAATTAAATTAAATTAAAATTTTTAATTTAATTTAATTTTTCTATCATTAAACTGCATTCATTAATGCATTTATAAAATTTTAATTTAATTTAATTTTTCTATCATTAACCTGCATTCATTAATGCATTTGCCACTTGCCCATGTTTTTAGTCATTGTCATTCCCTTGGAGAAATTTTAAAATTAAATTAAATTTTATTTAATTTAATTTAAAATTAAAATATTTAATATCGCAAGTATTTTTAAATACCATAATTATGTGTTAAATTAAATATTCTCCATTGACCATTGTCTTAGTCTACTTGATCGTTGTCCTGGTCCACCCATAATTTAATGCCAACAATTAACCATGCATTAATTAAATTAAATTATTAATTTTTTATTTAATTTAATATTTTCCCACATCACATGTTGTCCAAGCCCACTTGATTGTTGTCTCGATCACCAATAATTTAATGCCATTGATTCAATCTGTTGCACATCCACCACCATTTTTCAAATGCATTCAATAAACCCTCATTTAAATTAAATTAAATTTTTATTTAATTTAATTTAATTTTAGAATTTCATTCATTGCCTTTCATTAATGCATGTGGTCCAACATTCAAAACTAAAAATCAACTGCATCCACAATTTCCAACTTGGCTCATTTTGGCACGTGGTTTGAGGAATATTTTACTGCATCTTCTTCGACACTTCAGTTGTTGATGTCTTCTGCCCAATTTAGGGACCTATTTTAGCTGTTCATCAGTATAGCAATGTTTACAGTTGTTGGAGAGTATTTTTCAAGCATGTTCCAGATCCAGTGTCAGATTTTTTTTTTTTAAGATTTGTACAAATTTGTCATTTTGGTCTTCATGGTTTGTAACAAGAGTGCATTTTCGGTAGTACCTGACACTCTTCAACTCCACATCTTTCTCTTCCTGTACGCATTGGGGACCAATGCTTCCTTAGTGGGGAGGAATTATAGGGATTAGCATTGTACAACATTTAATGCTCACACGGATTGGGTGCATTAAATGCCACTTTTGTAAAGGCAGACATGCCTATAAAAATGTTTTTGGTGTGAATTCAATCTTAAGTTTTCATCGTGCTCATTCTTGTGTCTTGCTCTCGAGTTTTCATTCCATATCAAATCTTCTACTGAAAAGAGTATCCTCAAATATTTTAGCCAAATGTCGAAATGCAAGGAGCCAACGACATCCATGCAAATTCAAGGTACAAATAATTTTTGACTTCTAAACAGTTAGTTGTATATTCTGTAATTAATTTAAATACTACTTTCTTCCTCAAACAATTACTTCTTAGTATGTGCTTGACGATATGAATATTTTTTCTGTTTTTAAGTTTCTTTTGTAACTTTTTTTAATCCAAGAATGATAAAAAATATTATGGTATGCTACTATGCAGAATACCCTATCGACCCTGATATGCCTCGACTTGAAGATATTCCCCAGCAAGAGATGCCTTCTAATGAAAATCCTCTTGACAATGACATCCAACAAACACTTGAAGAAAACCCTCAAAATGACATATCAATTGAAAATGAAAGTGATAAATCAAATACATTACAAACTTCTTTTGAATCTTCAAGCAAAAATTCTAAAAAAGAAAAAGCATCTAACTGGATTATTGGAAGGGGATTTAAGAAAGAATGGGCAAAAAAATTTCCCTGGATTGAGCTTGTCCTGACTGAGGACAACCAAATCGATCAAAAATAATGTAGATGCAAAATTTGCAGTTGGAGACTTGGTAAGGATCACAGGCTGCAAAATAAGATAGATACAATAGAAAAACATGTTGGCAAAGCTTATGTAAAAGTTACAAGAAGTAATGGTGAAGTTAGTAAAGAAGTTAGGTGGAAGGATGCATCAGAATGTATGCATGTTAGATATGCAATAGAATATGACAATCACTTAAAGCAACAACAATCTCTTGTTGAGAAAGGTGGAACGATTGTAGCCCAATTTCATAAAATTCACAAGACCACCTTAGCTTCAAAAAGTTTGCAGTTTGTCGTTGTATATAGTATTCTCAAGAAAGGTAGACCCATGTCCGATTTTATTGATTATAAGCACCTATTACAACTAGCTAATGTGCAAAACCTTCCTAATTCCCATTGGTCAGATCGAAGTGGTTGGGAAATGGTAAAATGTCTATCATTAGTTGAGATGGAAGACCTGAGGGAGCAAGTAAAACTTGCCAGATTCATTTCACTTTCTATTGATGAGGTGATGGTTGTGGACAACACATCCTGGATTTGCATGCATGTGTACACATTTCAAAATCATGTAAGGAGGCCTAGTTTGCTAGGATTACATAAGATGGTGGAAATTTCAAATGCAGAAAACATCTATAATGTTGTTGTGACTAGTTTAAAGGATATTGCAGGAATGAATGATATAGACATAGCAACAAAGTTAATTTGCATTGGAGCTGATGGTGTTGCTATTATGCAAGGGCACATGACTGGTCTTTGTGTTCGACTCCAAACCACAGTTGCCCCATATATGATTCCCATTCATTGTATGGCTCATAGAGTGAATCTTGCATATAAAATCATGAGCACCTTTGCAAATGTTGGTAGAGTGGAAGACCTCATTCATGAAATACATTCTTATTTCTCATGCAACCCAAAAAGGTTTGCAGAGTTTCAACAGTTTGCACTAGGAGTTACAGAAGGAAAAAAATTGTTAAAATATGTGGATACAAGATGGATTTCACTGTATCAACCTGCTCATAGAGTTTTTATAGAATATCAATCATTAACGGGGTTTATGCACGTAAATCGTAGGATAGTTGATAAGGCAAAATATTTGTTGTTCCATTTGACTGACTTGGAAACCCTTTTGACCTTATGTGGTATTCTTCCAATGTTACAAGAAATGAATAGATTAATTAAACTTGCACAAGAGAGATCCATCTATATCATTGATTTCATGAGGATGAGAAAACAAATATGTGTGCTTATTGATACGTTATATGTGTCTAATGCAGATTTTACAGATCCCTTGTTTGATAGTTGGAATACATTGACAAACGTGAACAATCCAAAAAGCTTTTTGAAGTTTGACATCAATGATCATCTTTGTATTAATGTTCATGGAAAGTTGATAGCACTTTATTGTTATGAAAGGCAATCAAGTATAGTTGTGGATGATTTTGAAGAAGTTCCTGTAACACACAATAGATTTCATGTTGTTTTACACAAAATTAAGACAAATTTGTCAAAAATAGCAAAATATTTGACAAGTGAGATAAGAGAACGGTTTCAGAGAGATGAGTTGCTTGAGGCCATGGGTGTGGTTAACCCCATGTTTTGGGGTCCTTGTACTGAATACAATTCTACAAATGAGTTGTTTATTAAATATATGGGCATCTTCATTAACCATTTCAGTAAGAGTGTGGAAGTCAATGGTGTTGAAATCAAAGGTATACTCAACAAAGATCTTTTGAAACAATAATCATCGCATTTTGGAAGAACAATGGTTGGGCAAACATCACTTATGACTAGCATCCATGAGATTGGTTCCATTGCACGTTTGTGGTAAAAATTGTATCCAAGTACTGTCTTACAAGATACGATAAGTGAATACTTTTGTTTATATGAATTATGTGAAACAATGATTTTGGGGTCTATGGAAGATGAGAGAGTTTTCAATGCACTATATTTTGTTAAATCTAAGCTCCGCAATAGGCTCGACAAAAATTTAGAAAATTGTTTAAGAATTTATGTGTCATCGTATCAGTTGGACAAATTTTCGTATGATAGAGCATTGGCATACTGGAGTTCCCTTGCAGGCAGAAGGGGTACCATGAATACGATCGATAAGGATGATGATGATGCTTTCAGTGATCAGATGGTGGAGACATAGATATCCGCTATGCTTAATAATGATTCTGGACAAGCTGATATGTTTCAGCTACCTGAATTCTAATTATTCCATGATTTCATGGACATTGATAAACATGAATTCATTTGATAGCAGATTTCACAATATTGTTTCAGATTTATAAGATTTCAAAAAAATTGTTTATTCATAAATTGTATGTTTTATATCACATTGTTGTTTTATAAATTGCATGTTTTATATCACATTGTGGTTTTAAAAATTGTATGTTTTATGTCATAGTGTCTCAACTGCCTTCATTGATAAATATTTATGTTTCATGTTTTAAATCATAGTATTTGTATATTATTGTTGATGTATGTATGTTAAACAACAATAAGTTTAGGATCTATTTCAGTTCATGAGATATTAAAATATGCTTGGTTTGCATGAAGATCTATGATCTTATCTATGATGCTTAAGATCATTGTTTTGGTTTATTTTAGTTTAGGATCTATTATAGTTCATTTTAGTTTAGGATCTATTATAGTTCATGAGATCTTAAAGATGCTTGGTTTGCATAAAGATCTATGATGTTATCTATGATGCTTTTGTTGTTTGAGATGAACATAGTAAACAATATTGGCTAGAAATAAACTAAAATAGCAACACAAATTTATAAATGCAAACAACCTTTGAATGATGGAAGACACAAAATGAGAAAATATCTTTTTCATTAATTCGAATAGAAATATATTACATCGTACAAAATTGTTGACTACAGTCAACTTGAAAGCATTTTACATTGTTAAACATTTGATTGGGGGTTTGTTGCTTCAATATCGGTTGGAGTTGCCTTTTCTTTTCCTTTATCTGCTTTCATGACACCCTCTTCTAGTAGTGCTCCAACTCTGACTAGGTTTTCATGTACTTTCACAATACTCCCCACCAATGTTGCTTCTTCTTTGTTTGGATCTTCGAGTATTGTTGGAAGCGTTTCTTTTGCTTTCTATTGCTCTAGTACGTGGTCCGGATCTTCATTGAGCTTATCCCTGATATATTTTCTTAAACGATTATTCTCCACTATTTTTTATTGCATTTTCTTTTTCATTTCCATTGCATTATGCAAAAATGTCTTCACCCTATTAATATTGACGTCCATGCTCTTAACTTGTCTTTTTAAGTTATCAAAATTTGACTGCAAAAAGAAATTGAAAACATAATTCAAAAGAGTTATATGAAAATTATTACATGTTTTAAAGAAATATAAAAATTTAACTACAATAGAAAATTGAAACATAAAAAACTTTTCTTACCTCAGCCAAGTCCCTAGAAGCCTCAACAACTACAACTTTGTCCTTATCGAAAGTCCAATGGTTATAAAAATCTTGGGCTTCAACATTAATGTTCTCTAATCTACCGACCACAACATTTAAAACATCATCATCATAAACAAAATCAGACTTCACTGATCCTGATGTGGCCTATTGTAGCAGGCCACCAAGCTTTTCTGGTTCATACTGAACCAAAGAATAAATAGAATCTCTTTTTGTATAATTCTTATATCAGGCATTAATTTCCCTTATAAGGACTTTGGCCCGATATTCCCAATCCTTCATCTCTTGCAAATCTCTAAGCACAACCTGTTTAATGGTTGCTTCAGTATTCTCAATCATTAAAATATTTTCATCAAAATTTACAATATCATCCTCAGTTTGAGGATCTTGAGGATGAGGGTTGTTTCCTTGAGTTGATGGTAATGATGTCTGGTTAGCTGTAGGGGCTTCTCTTTGTTCTGCTTCACCCTGTGGATCATGAAGCACATCCATTGCCTTGAAGCCTAAAATGTTGCCCTACAAAAGAAAATCATCATCGAGTTGGATATTATCCAATCCCATGGTTGAAACTTCTGGTGCCTATGAATTTGTGTTAAATGTAAAAGATGACCACCCATACCTAGAACTTGGTGTTGGCCCCTGTGATCTATGTGAGAACCCATACCTAGAACTTGGTGTTGGCCCCTATGATCTCTGTGAAAAAAATTGTTTTCCAACGCGCATATGGCCTCGCATTTGCGTAGGTTGTGCCTGTCATTGATGTGGTGGAAGCGGTGGTTGTGGTGCAAGTGGTGGCTATGATGGAGGTGGTGGCGGCATATGGCCTCTCATTTTTGTAGGTTGTACTTGTCGTTGAACTTGAGAATCGACTGAAAATAGTCAAAAATATTTTGTTACAATTTTTCAGAAAATAAAATAGAAAAAAATCTTAATTTAAATTAAATACATAGATTTACCTGAAGATGATGAAATTTGTTGAATTTGGGTGCCAATGGGTGAGGGGTTGACCACACTAGATTCAGCCTACACATTTTGTGCATACCTAGGTGTACGAGAACCCCTAGGAGGAGCGACTTGCCTAGAACATTTATACGACCTCTACAATGGTGTCGCTTCTGATCTAGTGTCTTCAGAATCACCAGTTTGTTCTAGCCTGTAACCCCTATTGGTAGCATCCTATTTATTCCTTGTAATGGCTGCCCTACCCTGCATTTAGATGAAAAGAAAAATTAAAAAAATGTGATAAAATATAAAATAGTATTTCATGGTCAAAGATGGACTTATCACCTTCAATTCCTCTATTGTCATTGCAATAGCTTGTAGTGTTGCATGCACTACAGTTGGTACAGGAGTAGTTTGCAAATTATGAAAACACTCATAATAGAGTGCTAAAATATAATTAACGGTACCCACAATGGGTTGTGTCTTGTTGGTTTGCATTTGAACTCAATGCAACTCACCCCTGATCTGGTCTAAAATATACATGCACCAATCGAACCTATGATGCTTCTCATAGTGAACAACATAGGCTAGTGCCCAAAATAAAATTTTTGGTCTTTTAAGCAAAATTAATCTTGCCTGGAAGAACTCGATAATGGCCTTCAGAGTTGCATGGTTAACATCATTGATTGTTAACCCTCTTTTTGACTTAGTGGTAAAAGCTACAAAAATAAAATTAGATGACAATTTACAAATTTGAAACTTTGAACATTAATAGAATATAAATAACAAGAATTATACCTACCAAATATTTTGATCCTAGACCGTACGTTGTTTCGAGGTATCCTTTGTCATATGGAGTCAGTTGCAACCTCGTTGACACTTGAGGACAATCATTGAAAGGAAGATCTATCAATCTGTTAATATCTGCAAGCGTGATGGTGAAAACTAGATTTCTATTTTATACTTTCATTCTGATTGTAGCCTTGTCATGGTCATAATCGGCTATGATATGTTGTAGGAGGACTTTATCAGTTTTGAATTGTGGCATTGAAACCAAGGTTGTCAACCCTGCATCATCTAGCCATGAAAATTTTGTACCTGGGGTTGTTAGTAAATCTAAAATTAAACTACAAGAAAGGTTCTTGAACTTTGGTGCAGGGGTGGAAGAGGTGGCCATTGCAAGAAGTTGGAAGCAGAAGAAATTGGATTGGGAACCGAAAGGTTGCTTGCAATGGTTAGCTCTAGTTGGGTGTAGTCATAGAAATGAAATAGAAAAATGATTGTTGATGCCCTTTTATAGACAGAAGAGATGGGGTTGACACGTGGCAGCATTGTATTGGACATGCAGTGTGGTTGGTCGAACGTGTGACACATGGTAGCCGGTCAAAGGGGGAACATTTTCAAAGCCGGACCTTTATCTGCATCTGAACCATATTCTACATGAGGCCCCAGCATCGGACCTTATTCTGCATCAGGCCCGAGATCGATCCAAATTCTGCATCAGGCCCGATACCGGACCACATTATGCATCAGGAAAGATATCGAACCTTATTTTGCATGAGGCCCGATACCGGACCATATTCTGCATCCGATCCAATACCGTTCCACAATCTGCATCCGGTCCTATACCGGACCATTTTTTGCACCTAGTCCGATGTCGAACCAAATTTTGCATCAGGCCCGATATCGGACCGTATTCTGCATCCGATCTGATACCGGACCACATTCTGCATTAGGCCCAATACCAGACCACACACTACATCAGGCCAAACCATATTCTACATTCGAGCCCATACTAGACCACACACTACATCAGGTCGAACCATATTCTGCATCCGGGCCCATACCAGACCACTTTCTGCATCCGGGCCCATATCAAACCACTTTCTACATTCAAGACCATATCAAATCATTTTCACATCTAAGCCCATACTGAACCATATTTTACATCTGGATAAATACTAGATCACATTCTACATCTAGAAAATACCAAACCATATTCTGCATCTAGGCCAATATAGGATCATATTCTGCATTTAGACCAATATCGGATCATATTCTACATCTGATCCAAGATCGGATCATATTCTATCCATTTTGAGATCGGATCATGTTCTGCATCTAGTTCGATATCGGATCATGATTTGTAACTTGTTCGTCATCGTCGAAACTCGTTTTCCACCTGGTCTAGATCAGAACTTTGAAATTCACCATTTTTTTCAATTTTTTTTAAAATTAAGGTAATTCGCCATGTCCTCCTACATGAAGTTGGCCAGGATTCGCCAGGGTTTCGCAACAGGTTCACCATTTTTTAAAAAATATTTTTCAGGTCCGACCCCTTATGCATAACCTTTTCCTTAAGAAAAATCAACAAAACTCTCATTTACCTTCACATATTCATGATAAGTTTGCTACAAACTGGTTGGGTCTGTTTATTGTTAAGAAAAATTTCAAAACAATAGCCTAGAAACTTACCATACTCAAGGTAGTTAAGGATCCTAAGCCCATCAACATCATTCACCTGAGAGCCTTCTATACCTGATCCACCAAAAATCCAACATTAAAAAAAAGCAAAAACATTAAAAGCCAATAAAATATATCATCATAAAAAAATCAATCCAAAACCTTCTTATTGCAATCACATTCATCCCTAATCCACTTGTATTCAATTTTATTCTATCCTTTTCTTGTTTTCCTTCCTCACACAACACTCCTACTTGTATGGTCATGCTTCGAGTAGCTACATACCATGGACCATTGTGCTTTCTCCCTTATCTTCTTCTCTTCTCCCTTCTTTCCTCTTTTCTTCATCCCTTGTTTTCTTTTCCATTGTATTCTCTCTTCTTATTCTTCATTCTTGTTCACTTTCCATCTATTTATCTCATCCTCTGTTTGGTCTCATTTTTTCCCTTAAAGTAGTTTTGATTTTTGTTTGTATTGTTTTTGTTAGTGCTAAGACACTCCTTGTTGTTGTATTAATCAAGAGCATCTTCCTAGTTGTAGTGGCCCTGATTCATTGCATTTTCATTTTTGCAATGCTCACTTCAGTCACATTCACCCATTATCATCACTATTCATACACTTTCACCATCCATACGATGTCTTATCTCTTTTGAAGTCTCTTATTTGAAGAATATTTAGGTTCTTTCAATCACTCAACCATTCCTAATGTCTCAATCAACATCTATTGAATGTCAACCACTTTTTGAGTGCTATAGGTCATTATCAAATCTTCTTTTAGACCATGCACATGTATCACACATTAATTATATTTTGGTTCTTTGTAAATATGAACTCATGATTTGCTATCACCATAAAGTAAATAGTTTCCCCTACTCACCCTATCATGCACATGATCTAACCCTAAGAATTGGAAAAGAACAAGCACAAAAGAAAGGGTAAAAAAATATTGAATCCCTGGAATTCTTAGGTCCTTAGATCATGGGGTTAACCTCCATCGGGGCTATAGACACTTGAATTGTATTGGAGTACACCCTTCACATGGAAACATGTTTATCACATTAACGACTTTGTTTTGTACATACCTATGTACGCTCGTGGGTGAGCTAGCTTGTTAGCATAAGTCATAAGTTATTAGTCCAACCTCACTCAAAATTGGTAATGAACATCCATTACACACATTGTTGATCCTTGAGACACCTGATTCTCTAGGGAGATCTTAGTATCTTTGATGGCTTATTTTATTATTAGATGAGTTTGATTGCGATCGCTAGGGTTTTTGAGTATTTTGCAAGTAACTTTATATTCTTCATCCCTAGGACATACAAGTTTACAAGTGGTATCATTCTAATTTTTCTTTGTCATCCATTTCATCCATATTTTGTAAACCTTGTTACCTTTAGTCTTACATTCAAGGTTAGTATGATTATGTTGATGTCCTTGATTAAGCCATAAATAACAATTTCATTCATATTTGTGTAAGTGTCCCTTACATGGTTATCAAACACACATAGTTATATCCATTTTTGTGTTCCCAATGTGGAATTTCATGTATATCATATATACCATCTAATCCTTACATTATCATCATAAATCATCATCTATTACCAAATTTAAGTTATACCATCATATCAATTCATTCACACACACCACACACATCACCAATAAAAATCATTATATATATATATATATATATATATATATATATATATATATATATATATATATATATATATATATATATATGCAAAATAAGAATACATCACTAAATCATTCCTTTTAGGCTACATATATAAGAACCCTTAGGCTCATTATCATCATATATGTAAAATAGGTCCACCATCTATTGCCTACTCTGTTGTGTCATCCACTAGGCATTTTACTTTTTAGGTGTCCCTACATCATCAATATTTGGTATATCCATCACCTCATCTACCTCCTTGGCTAGTAGTTTCATATATGGTAACACAAAATTTAACTTGTCCCCTCATCTCTTATAAACCATACATGGGTATGGTACGCCCTATATCAATCCAAACTATATTTGGATCCTTATGAATTAAATCAGCTCACAATTTTTTTGGTATTGACCTATCACCCATATCACTCGTCTAACATGATCCAAATGCACAATATCCTCCTCCCATGCATTTACCTCTTACCACAACCTCCATATGATTAGCACTCAACCCCATCCATACACCCTTGTAATACTTACCATCACCCTAGTGTGGTCAACTCAACTGCCTCTTCCTATTATTATACCATCATAAAGCATAAGGTTATCCCATTTCCTTCTCACATGGTAGTCCTCTAGGGTGATATATGCTAAAGTGTTCCTAGTCCGACATTTGTAGTAGAAAAATACAACCTAATCCCTTATACCCTTATTGTCATACCTTGTAAAGCTTGTTATATGTCTAATCCAATATCTTTAGTACCCATGTGTACACTTTTAGTGTCTCCACCAAGTAAAAAATAAGCCCTATTAGATTCCATGGGAACCATTCACATGAGGAGTCTAGTAAGACCACATTTGAGATCAGAAACATTAGTACTACAAGTATCTATCTTAGCTACTTTCTACCGTACTCCTCTAGGTATGGGATCCATCCATGGCCTACCTCCACATCCCTCTAATCCTCACCATACACCAGGGCCATCATATCCTCTTTTTTCTCTACCACATAGATTGGAAGACCCTCCACTGGTAACCAAAACATCCACTAGATATCCTATAGCATCACAATAATATCTCCCATACAGAGGTAGAATATTCCCCTGTCAGTATCACACCACTCCATGAGGGATGATAAATATGTTACATTTTCTTGGATAGTCTTTATCCAAGCTACCCCTCCAAGCCAATCTACCTCAACCACTCCCAGTCCTCATCACTCCAATTGTCCCTAATATTGGGGAAATTAGAGTTGAATTGATGTTCCCACAAAATATTCATCCACATATCAAACCATCCACCCATGCCATTAGTTTACCTTTACCATATCCCCCACATCCATACCAAAACATTCCAAAATTTTCAAAAAAAAATGCAAAATCATCAAATTCCAAAAAAAATCATCATCAAAATGTCAAAAAAAAATGCACAAAACTATCAAAATTAAAAATATATATATTAAAAAACAAAAAAAAATAGTCAAAAACATTACAAAAACCCTAAAAAAATTCCCTCCCCCTCTTCTTTTCTATTTAAAAAAAAACAAATAAATTCCCTTCTACTTCTTTTTCCTTTAAAAAAACAAATTTCAATTTCTTTAAAAAAAAACAAAGAAATTCCCTCCTACTTCTTTTCTCTTCTTATTCCAAAAAAAACACATAAAAAGAAAAATGCTCAAAAAAGAACAACCAGCAAACAACAAAAAAAACATACAAAAACACACACACACACAAATCTAAACATAGGCACATAAACATTAATAAATAAAAATATCTAGAATAAGGGCACCTCACTACATACCTTTCTTATGCTCCCTCCAACTCCCATCACTAAGCTCTCTCCTGCCATCTCACTCCTTGCTCCTATCAATTTTCCTTCACTTGTTATATGCAAATGGCTATGACGATCTCCCTAGTACCTATTTATTACCCCCATTCACCAGCCTACCTCCAACCATTATTTTTGATCACCTACATGCCTCTAACTAGAGCTAACATCTAGCCAGTGTACTCCCAAATGGAGGTGATAATTGATCTCATATATCTCTAATTGTAGTTGATGGTTAGAAAATTGTAGTTGATAGTTAGTCAACTATAGTTGGTGGTCCCAAAACTATTTCTATCGGTCAAAACAACCTACCATCCCCATTTTGTAATTATTTATTCATTAATCCACATCATCTATCATTTTATTCATCCACATCTTGTTAATCGACTCTGCTTCATTGTCCATTCTATCCTCCACCTACTTGTTGATTGAGGAGGTAGAAAAAAACTAAAATTTAGAAATATTATTTAATTCCCTTTTACCAAGGTAACTATTGTAGCCTATTTTTTTATCTAGGTCATGCTAGAACTGTGATTATCATATCTTGATATTTGAAGGCGAGAACCCACTGATCACAGCCCAGACTAAACATTGGGAGAATCAAACTTCTTTGATTCAACCTCTAGAGAAGGTTGGCTCCTTGTCAACTTAATGAGTGTTGACTCTATTTAGCTCAAATATAGGGATATTAAGGATAGAAATGATAGGGTTTAGAAAATTATGTATTTAATATGGATAGGTGAATTTAATAGCATAGACAACCACACAATATTCTTTAACAAATTATTTCAAAAAAGCATCCTAGAGGATTAAAAACTTTCAAAAATTATGTAGTTACGCTATTCAAATGGTGTTTTTCATGTTCATAAAATTATTCCAAATATCTAGAAATATTGATTATCCAATTTTAGCAAAATAATATCAATACCCTAATTTGATAGAAATAGAATTCTCAATAAACATGTATGCAGAAACAATTAACTTGATCTACTCTAAGTTAGCTTTTCAAATTAACATAATAGACTAACCATAGCAGCAAGACAAGATAATATCTAGAATCAAGTCCACCATTCAACACAAGTACAAATTTGAGGTAAAAATCCCTTGTAATGCTTTATTCATCAATTTACAAAGAACTACACAGTGGTGCAAGCAAACACTCCAGAGCTAACCATTTGGAAGGAGGTTGTTGCCCTTATTTATAGGTTTTACAATAGTAATTTTACTCTCAAGCATTACAGGGAAATTTGATTTTCTCGTGGTTTCTCTAACCACTTTTCGTTCTTGATGTCTGCCAGCTATGCCCTCTTGGTTCTATAGCAATGGCCTTATGGTTGAGCTCATCGTTGTCATTGGTGATTATTGAAATAAATTCCTCTTCACCCATCTCACAACTGAATATGGTTCAGCAGGATGTTTTTGGAAGGTTTTGGGTTGTAATTGCTTTCTATTCAGCTTTTCTGGCATCAGTTTCAGCTTTTTTCCTACGTCCTGGATTACACACATAAAAGTTCACCAAAAACCATTAAGGGAGGTAAAATTTTAATTATGGTCATGGATCTGTCCGTCGAACTACTGGATTATCATTTCTTGATTGTGCGATGGAAACAAACAAAGGAGAGAAATCGTAGCTTTTCACCTTTATTTGTTTCTTTCCTTTTCTGGTGCTTCTCACTTTTAGCTTAATTTTAGCACTTTCCTTTTTGCATGGCTTATGCAAACAAGGGAAAGTGCAACATTTTGTTCTTCTATCTTTTCACCTTTTGTCTATGCTTCTCAGTTTCACCCTTTTGTTAACACTTTTCAAATTTACCATTTTTTGATGCTTTCCACTTTTCACAGCTCATGTGAATATGATTGATAAGTGTAGCTTCTACGACTTCTTTATTTTTCTCTCTTCTTAGAGCTTCTCAGCTTTGGGATCTTTTTAGCATTTTTCAATTATGCACTTGATACAAGGAAGGTTGAGAAGCATGGTCTTTCTAGACTTCTCACTTTTAGCTTAATTTCGATGATTCCTCACTTTTTGCCTTTGCATATCACTTTTTAGTTTTTTAGCGCTCTTCACTTCTGCACTATGAGTACAAAGGAAATCGATAAGTGTTGTCTTTCTAGAATTCTCACTTTTGAGTTGATTTTAGTGCATCTCAACTTGGGGCAATTTGTAGTGCTTTTGCATCTCCCTTACATACTTAGCCAAATTTTGTAAAATTTTGGCCTAAGTATGAATGTAGCCTTTTTTGGCCTACATTATTGGTGCCTCCTAGGGAATCTTGCTTGTAGGGTTTTGAGAACTCAAAGCCTTATCGATTTATGAAGTTGATGGGATGAACGATTTATGGAATGGAAAATAGGAATGAGATGGAAGGTATGATTTGGGATGCATGGAAATGGATGGAGTGGAGTGGGTAGGGATTTATGAAATGATATGGAGGGAAATGAATGGTGAACTTAGACTCAACATCATGGCTCAAAAATTGCTCCTTTGTGACTACCAACTTCTTGATTAGAGATAAAACATCTAGTAGTTGATAGTCATGAAGAAACTATTTGTGAAGCAAAAAATGATTCTCAATTCTCAAGAGGGTTCCTCTTATAGGTAGCTTCTCAACAATCTTCCATGCCATGAGCATGAGGCTCTATACGAGTTCATGCTTTATTTATTTTTTAACTATTGTCATACTACAAAAACTTCACCAAAAATGTGCTTTTGATAGGTCTTTAGTCTAGACTAGTTATTCATCCATCTCTTCTTCATTTTATTCTCCTAGTTGAACCGCTTCGATCTCAAGTTTTTCAGGGATGATTTCACAAATTTTATTATCTTCATCTTTTTTGACTTCATCATCAATCTGTTCTTCCCCTTCTTCATGGTCTTCATCATCAAATCTATTTCATCAAACTCTTATCCTTCAATTTCCTCTGCGATGGCATTGATATCATCATTATCTTCTTCACTAAGTAGCTAGGTAACATGGCTTAGTGTGCTTGAGGCTTATTTCTATATCTTCTCTGGAATTATAGGTATTAATGATTTGTTTCGATGGAGTCTCTGTAGGTTGGATAGCCTCTTGTGAGATGGTTCAAAACCATCATTTCCCAATTCATAGATGACATCTTTTACCTGTGTCAAGTTATTGATAAACTGGATTACTTGTTCCTGCTTGATTGGTTTAGTCCACCCTTCTATTTTAGATTCATGTTATATGATGGAATCTATACAACTTGATAGTATTGCTTCTCTAATAAATTGATGATCTTCTCCAAAGTAGTCAAGGAATCCTAGCTATCTGAGGTGGGAGAGTTTGCTCATCATATTGTTAGTCTTCTCCTCTAGTATGGATAGCAATTACAGACCTTTCCATAGTAATTTTTTTGTTTCCAGGATATCCTTGGCTA
This sequence comes from Wollemia nobilis, assembly GCA_028583015.1. Lineage (NCBI taxonomy): Eukaryota > Viridiplantae > Streptophyta > Pinopsida > Araucariales > Araucariaceae > Wollemia > Wollemia nobilis. The sequence goes on along the minus strand of JAQPPZ010001934.1, from coordinate 1,412,358 downwards.
TTCCCTCGACTATGTACCATTGCCTATTTGAAATGAGTTTGACCATGACTCTAGACTTGGTCTTTGCTAGCCTACAATTATTTTTGTTGGGGTTATCTTATGTCGAAGCTCATTTTTGAATTTTTGAAGGGTATTCCTAGAACTTGCCAATGCATTTAAGGCTTCATCTAAAAATATAAATATCACCTTATATTCTACGCTTTTTACTTTTATCTCTAACCATACCCTTATTCAATCTTGTTTTACGATTTCTTTGGAAAAACCAGCAGGTCTAGCTCTTTTTGACAACAATTACTAATTTAGCTGGTTGTTTTGTTCTGTGAGAGTCGTTACCAGGGCTTGGAGGCCTTCTACTTGTTCTTTGAAATTAGCTATTTCATTATATTTACATTACCACTCCTTTACCTCATTTCTAAGAGAGTTGGCCAAGTCCTCACATTCTTTGAGAGAAGTCGCTAGCTGCTCTATTCTTTGTTTTAGCTCTTCATTCTCCTCTCTTATAACATATCCTTGTAAGAAGATCATATTCATATGAGATTTTTCCAGTACCAACTCATCAAAAGCTGGTAGTTACATGATATCTATAGTTTTCTTGACTATCTCATAGTCTTCTAGAGTCATATCCTTTCTTGGTTTCTTCACTTTTGGAGTGATAGTGTATTTTGTCCTTTTTTTGGACACTATATTGGTGACTACAGTTTTTCTCTTTTGTGCTACATCCTTAGAATCTTTTTCCATATGCTCGTTCCACCAGGAGGCTGCATTGAAGGTCATCTCTTCTATTCTTTGCTGCTGAGCTACAATAGAGTCAATGGTGGGAATAGACACAGTGATCAAAGATGACCCCAAACTTAGAGGGGTAAGTGGAGAGGTCAAACTAGTGGAATATTTGTATGAAGGAGTAGTCATCATGACCTATTTTGATGTAGGGGTAGGGAGTGGTGTTGTGATTTATGGACCTAATAATATCATAGATGGAATTATGGGGGACTCCTTAGACTGTGAAAGTGGGGTTCCAATAAAAACTAATGGATGTTGCATGGATGAAGTTGAGATGGTTGTAACAACATGGGGTGATAAAAGATGGGGAACCTCTATTGATGAGACATGACTTTTAAAATGGGAGGGGAGGTTTTATTGGGAACTTAGAGGTGGAGGATTAGGAGGAGAAGAGATAGAAAATGTACCTAAGTTCCTTGGTGGGGACTAATGTGCATCTTAACCCGTGCTTGATTTCTCATTTGATGGAGCTTGAATATGCTCCTCTTTTATACCTCTTTCCTCTGTTTCTTGTTCCTCTCCCTGAGGTATTTCTACAAAATATTATGATCCAGAGATGTCAGCCATGGATTTTTCTCCTTGAATAGGCTCTTGATCATGCAATTATAAAGCACTAGGCTGTTCTTATTACTGAGGGGAGGTAGAACATGTGAATCTCACCATATAAGACCCTAACATGACTTGCTCTTGATTACCTCTATACCTAGGTTCCACATAACCCTCAACAGATGCTCCTAAAGCTAATATTTCTTGACTTTGCTCAACCAGGATAGATATTGCACTACCTGACTCATTAGGACCCAATCCTCCCCCTTGGTACACTTGCATTTGAATTAGGTGAGCACCTAGTCCATATGTTTGTAATTCCCCTATTGGGGATTGAAAAGTAACCTATTTTCCCTTCCCAATGAGGATCTCTTCTGTAGTACCCCTGGTCCATTAAGGAGAGGATGGGGGTGTTCAAATGGTAAAATATCTCAATATTGACCTAATGGTATATTCATTACTCACCTTTTTTGTTGGTCCAATAGGCCTCTTGAAGCTTAGCACTAGTAACGTTTTGGTTTCGTACCAGGTGTTGGCATGTGAATCATATTAGTCTTCAAACATTCCATCAATTTTGATGGGATACTTGGAGCTTATGGTATTATTTTCTACCCATATTTTCCAAAATTCAAACAACTTTACATAATTTCAAGTTTTTGTTTTCACTAAATCTTTAACATCATCTTCTATAAAAATATGTGTTGGATGATTTTTGTTAGGTGTGAAGTCGGTATGGTTAGACGTCAGTCATTAGGGCTGCTAGACATCTAGTCAATAAGGTTGCTAGACATCTAGGCTAGACATCTAGACGTCTAGTCTAATAGATGTCTAGGCTAGATGCCTATGCTGGCAGATGTCTAGGCCAGTTGTGACATTTGGCAAACGTCTAGGTAGACGTTAGTACGCGAAAGATGAAAAATATTGGGAGAAAAATACGAATAGTCTTTGGGAGCTAAAATGAACAGGTTTTGGAGGCTTTCATTAGAAGAGAAAATGAACAGTTTGGACTCTTATTTATGCTCTATAAAAGGGATGTGATCCCTTGCATTTGAAAAGGTTGTTGAAAACATCAAAGGACGTGAATGTAAATTTTGCTAAAATTAATAAGAAAGAGAAGTTGTCATTGCCTCATGGTTTTTCCTGCATATTGCAGGTTTCCATGTAAATCTTTGTCACTTGAATTACTATTTATGTGTTCTATATTTTTTTTATTGTGCTTCCTCTTGCAGGTGATAAATTTGAATTTTTTCCTAACATCTAGTATCATAGCTAAGGTTTTGTGCAAGTGGGAGCTGCAACAATGACAAAAGGTGTAACCAAGTTCAAGATTGAGAAATTTTATGGCAGGAACTTCGCTTTATGGAAGATGAAGGTGGAGTATTTGCTGGTTCATAATGACCAAGCACAATCCTTTAAAGGGGTCACGAGTAAATTGAGCAACATGAAATATGAGTAGGTAACACTTGATAGGAAGGTAGTTTCTACAATCCATATATGTCTAGCGGACTTTGTCTTGTTCAATATAGCTAAAGAGAAGATCGTGGAAGCCCTTTGGCAAAAGCTTGAAAATTTGTATGAAATAAAATCAGCAACTAACAATATTTTTTTGAAAAAGTAGTTTATAGCTTGAGGATGAAGGAAAGTTCATACGTGGTAGATCATTTGAATGATTTTAATACTCTAAGAAGTAAATTGGTTTTAGTTAATGTGAATATTGAGGATGAAGATAGAGCTATCACCCTACTTTCTTTCCTCTAAAACACTTAGGATCATATGGTGATGACCATCAATAATTCATCATTAGGAAATCTCAATTTTGATGATGTGGTAGCCGCTTTGTTGGCAAAAGAGTTGAGGCAAAAAATGTCTTTGGAACCCTCAACCAATGAAGCCCTATTTGTGAGAGGTTGATCGTTCGAGGGGAGTAAACAAGGTAGAAAGTAGTCCAGATCTAATTCTAAAGGACATAAGTAGAAAGGGAAGTGTTGATATTGTGGGAAGCTAGGACAATCCAAGAAGGATTGTCGGAAATTAAAGAATGATGAAAAGCAAAATCAGCCATCAACTAAATCCAATGCAACAAATTTAGGAGAGACGGTGACATGTGAAGCCTTTTGTATCATTAATAGCAAATCAATGTTATATACCTAGGTTTTGGACTCAAGTGCATCCTTCCACATGTCTCCTTACAGAGACTGGTTTGACAAATATCAGCCATACTATTGTGGAAAGGTCTATTTGGGTGATTATTATCCTTTAGAAATTGTGGGAAGAGGGGATATAAGGATTAGGTTGGACGATGGTAGAGAAAAGATGTTATGTGATGTGCGACATGTGCCCGATTTGAGGAAGAATTTGCTATCAATAAAAATGATGGGTAAGCTAGGGTATTCAGTCACTTTCTGTAACAATTACTGCAAGATTACCATAGGATCTCTTGTAGTAGCAAAGGGAGAATCTTATGGGACCTTATACCGTTTATGCAATGATACAGTGACAAACCATGCAATAGTAGTAACTTTTGTTCAAGATGTAGTAATGTTATGGCATCAACGCCTAGGCCATATGAGTGAAAAGGGCCTAAAAATTTTGCATGATAGAGGTATACTTTTTGGGATTAAGTCTTGTAATTTAGACTTATGTGAGCACTATATTTTTGGTAAACAGAAGAGGGTTCAATTTATTGCAAATCCTAGTAAGAGTTCTAATTTTCTACAACTTATACATTCAGATATATTTGGACCTATCCCCACTTAGTCCTTGAATGGTGCCATATATTTTTTGACTTTTATAGATGATTATTCTAGGAGAGTGTGAAATTATTTTCTGAAGAAGAAGTTGAAAGCTTTGCAAAAATTTAAGGAGTTCAATGCATAGGTAGAAAAGAGTTTGGGCAAGTCAATTTTGTGTCTCATGTCAGATAATGGGGGTGAATATTGCTCCAAGAAATTTGATAAATTTTGTATGTAGGAAGGTATTAAGCACCAGAAGACTGTACCATACACTCCACAACAAAATTGTGTGGCTGAGCAGATGAATCACACAATCATGGAACATGCAAGAAGCATGCTTAGCACAACCATGTTAGAGAAAAAGTTCTGGCTGGAGGCTATTAATACAGTTGTTTATCTTTTTAACAAGTCACCTACAACTGCATTAGATGGACATATTTTGGAGAAGGTTTGGTTTTGTAAGCCATTTGATTACTCTCATTTGCACACTTTTGGTTGTGACACATTTTTCCATGTACCCAAAGAAAAATATTCAAGCTAGACCCAAAGTAAAGCAAATGTGTTTTTCTCGGCTATGGAGATATAGTGAAGGGGTATAGACTGTGGGATCCTACTGGCCATAAGGTAATTAGTAGCCAGGATGTAATTGTTGATGAAAAATCCATATAAAGGAAGGAGGTACAGCAAAATCCTAGTGTTGTACCTATTGAAGTAGAATTTAGTGAAGATGAACATGTTGAAGTTTTTGATCAACATGTAGAATAAGAAGTAGAACAGGAAGTAGAGTAGTCGCAATGATCACAAGAACAAGATCCAAAACTAATAGATCATTGGGTTATAAGATCTACACATCCAAAAAAGTGTTTGGAAAGGTATTATCATGTGTATCAGTCCTCTTTTGCTTTATTACCTGATGATGGTGAACCTAGTTAATTTCAGGAAGCTAGAAAGTTTGAGAATGCAGCAAAGTGGAGGAAATCCATGGAGGAGGAAATTGAGGCACTTCAAAAGAATAAAACTTGGGAACTTGTGGATGTCCCACCTGGAAGAAATACTATTGGAAAAAAGTGGGTGTACAAAGTGAAGAAGAACAACGATGGGCTATTGGAACGCTATAAAGCTAGCTTGGTGGCAAAGGGCTATGTGTAGAAGTCATGTGTTGACTTTAATAAAATTTTCTCTCCAGTTGTGAATATGACTACTATTAGAGTTCTACTTACACTTGTAGCTACACATGATTTGGAACTGGATCATCTTGATGTAGAGACTTCTTTCTTGCATGGTGATCTTGAGGAAGAGATATATATGGATCAACCAGAGGGCTATGAAGAAAGAGGCAAAGAGCATTTGGTTTGTAGACTGAAGAAATCACTGTACGAGTTGAAACAGGCACCAAGGATGTGGTACAGGAAATTTGACACCTTCATGAAGAGCCAAGGTTTCATCAGGAGTGAAGCTTACCATTGTGCATACTACAAGAGGTTTGACGATGGCAGTTTTATTATTTTGCTATTGTATGTTGATGATATGTTGGTTGTAGGTCCCAACATGAAGAAAATAATTGATCTTAAGGCTTGATTGGCTAGGACATTTGAAATTAAGGATTTAGGATCAACAAACCAAATTTTAGGTATGAAGATACATAGGGATAGAAAAAGAAGAAATATTTGGTTAATTCAAAAGTCATATGTGGAAAATATTCTGTAGTGCTTCAATATGCAAAATGCTAAACCAGTTAGTACCCCACTTCTTCCACACTTAAATTTGTCTTCCAACCAGTGTCTTAGAATAGAATTAGAGAAGACAAGAATGTCTCATGTACCATATTTGTCAGTAGTAGGAAGCCTCATGTATGCCATGGTGAGCACCAGACCAGATTTTTGCCCAAGCAGTGGGAGTAGTCAGTTGGTATATGGCAAATCTTGGTAAGGAGCATTGGAATGCAGTAAAGTGGATATCCAGATATTTAAGAGCCACTTCAGATGTTGCCATTTATTTTGGATTGATATATTTGTAAGTTATAGGTTTTGTGGATTCTTATTATGGTGGAGATAGATATGGGAGAAAATCCACTACAGGATATACCTTCACTCTTGCAAGAGGAGCAGTGAGTTGGGCTTCTAAGTTATAGTTTTTTGTGGCTTTATCAACAAATGAAGTAGAATATATTGCAACAACTCATACCAGAAAAGAGGCAATTTGGCTAGAGCGATTGTTGGGTGATTTCAAGGTAATGTAGGAGAAAATTATGTTGCATTATGATAGCCAGAGTGCTATTCAGTTAGTGAAGTGACCTATCCCAAAAAGTGTACACCTACCTATTTCATTAATGAAATAAACATGAAAGCATGATAAAATAACAATATTGCATGTAACGATGAAAATGTGTATTTCTTTTATTAATTTTTTCAATGAAATGCACTTACAATATTGCCCCTCTTAGGGTCACCAGAATGTTGATACTCTTAATACAATTGCCAAAGCCCCCAATGGGGTAGGCACACTATAAATGCTTTTCCAAATAGTCACAAACTACCCTAGGGTGGAGTAGACCCTCTTCTTCACGTTGAGGAAGGATTTGAATGTAGGCTCCTTTGAATATAGATCCCTGCGATCAAGAAACAACAGAAGATAGTTAAAAACATAGGCAGCCTCTCGTGATGAGGCCCATTGAAGGTAATAAACATGTATATGCCATTATAACTAAAATCAAGAAATCTAATAAAAGGTGTTAGACATATGCAAGATTCATCAAGATTGCTTGAAATATGTAAACAAGAACTACAACTATCAATCTAATGGATCAATTATGCGAAATGAAGCATGAAAGCATGAAAAGAAGCCATTAATGCATATTCTACACTAATATGACAAAATTACTCTAAACACTAAATCTATCGGTCAGAGATCTCTAAAACAATAATTGATCAGCTAAAATGCTAATTCTAACTTAACTAATTAGATTGTAATGAAAATAGTAAAGAGATTTTACCCCTGTAAACCGCGGTCTACATGGTGAGCAACCAAGTGGTTTACCCTCCAAATTTAAAGGTTGTGGGCTTGATCTTGTTGTCCAATTGATGTTCAAGGGTCACCTTCGGTGTCCTCTGACAATTTTGGTGGTTGAATCGTTGAATGGGGCCTCCGTTTGCCCAAATTAGCATTTCTTGGCTCTCCTAGGTCTTTAGGGCATCCATGGCAAATTGATCTTTGGTTGAATAGCAAAGTAGCCTTCTCAATGCATGAATTTAGTATGCAATTCAATAGGGCTTCACTACTCTCTTGATCAATTTCTTCTCTATATATTTTGACAATGCTTTGCTATAAAAATACTCTATATCATTGCCCTAATTTGAAGGGGTACTTATAGGATGTCCTAGGGCTAGGGGTGGCTTCATGGAGAAGCCAAGATCAAGAAGGGGTGGTTAGAACATTTGGATTGGAATCTTCCATTCTCTAACCACCTTCTTCTAGAATAAATGGTTGTTCAAACCGATTTGGCTCGGATGAAGACCAACTAAACTCTAGTTAAGACCATAGGTTGCAACTATAGTTTAGAATGTAAACCATAGGCCTTAGCCATGGTTCAGACTATATACCACAGGTCTACTTTGTGGTTCAGACTGAATAGGCCAAGGAGCCCAACTTGAGTGATTAGAATGACTGCTCTATCTTGGAGTCTATCCAAGATCTTCCATATGGTCTTGTAGCATGTCCATATGATTAGTCACCATCGACATGATGCATTTTAGGTGTCTACAGATACCCTTTTTGAGATGTGTTGTGAGGTCAAACAACGCTGAGCAAAAATAGATCTCCTAAAATGATGTCGAAGGTTCTATGATGATCATTAGTCGGATCAATATTAGATGCCTTAGGTCCTGCAAAAGGATGCACATCCTGGAATAATTGCTTCCAAATCTTTGGAGGCTTAAACTTGAAAGAGTTTGCACTTGTCATCAGACATTCGAGTATCTTTGGTGCTACAATAAAAGTTAGGCCTATATAACCGAAAGGATGAGAGTTACAAAAAAATTATCATATTTGCTATTTTTCCCAAGAAAAGGGGTAAGCTTATGATAGTTGTTGACAATGATTCACGAAGACGAATGCAATTTTGATAATATCAAGGGATCTACGATCTCAGGGATCTTCTGTTGATTTTGATTATGATTTTATATTATAACTACTCCCTCAAGCAATGAGTCGATTAAGGTAATGACAATGATTGAAGCGACGAGGTCGCTTGACCACTATGAATGATCTGAACAAATTTAGATTTGAGCATTTTGAATTACTTGGCTAAGCCTAGTTCAGCTTATGATTCCAAATGTTAATAGTAATTGCACATTCCTATCCCATGGAGCAGTCGGCCTGAAATAGCCTTCTTAGAGAATAAAAATGATACAATGCCAATTATATTTGTGTTTAATCACGTTATTGATGATTTTCTAAAAATATGTCATAGGATAAATGAAATGAAACACCTCATTCTTGCAAGGCATTACGGCCTCAAAGGCCTTCTTAGGGATTGAAAAGAAGCATATCATATCATATCAAAGAGCTCTAAGAGGTGAGAGACATTCCTTGATCCGAAACACTGCCAAACATGACCTCAAATTTTACTCGTACCTGATGGTAGACGTAGGACAACCATACACTAAAAGAGGTTGCAATGCAGGCAAGGTAACTCAAAACTAAGTCCTTGCACTCATTACCAACTAAAAATAAACTGCATTAAGTAAAGGGTTAATGAACTTCACTAAATTTTAGGTGCATCACTCCAAATTTTTTGCACCATTACCTTCAGGCTATAGGATCCGTGCCTGAAGGGGGATGTGAAAAGGATGGGACAATACCTCGGACTGAGAGGCCTTTTGAAGGTCCCACATCTCGAGGGAGGTGTATAAGGGTGAATTTTTGATGGTTGGTGGGTTTACAAGGAAACTTTTGGATGGCAGTTTCCACGCCTAGGTTGATAGTGTGTTTGATGGGTTCATTTTTATGCTTGATCATTCAAATCCTAGGTTTGGCCAATATGAATCTAAACTATTCTATATGCCAATGTAGATTTAGATGAATACAAAAAATAGAAATGGATGCAAATAACAGAGAATATGCTAACCAGAGGATGTCATACCTGATTTCGGATGTCTGATGGAGATTCTGAGTCTTGTAGCAGTTCAGATCATCTTAGTTTGTATGTAATCATCTGGAATTTCTCAGGATCATCTCAAATCACAATAGGTCATCTATAATCAGACAAAATCATCTAAAATCTGATGAATTCATAAGACAAATTCGTCAGAAACCTACAATCACAAAAATAGACACAAAATACCAAATATACAAATGCAAAAGCAAGGGATAATGGTAGAAATGACAACAAACATGCCTAAATAATAGTGTCTAATAACAAATGAGGAAATGCAGTAAATTTAATGATTGATTTTATCTTTATCATGCAATTATGCTAAATGAGGTGAACTCCAAGATGCATAAAACATAATAACTTAAAACAGTGTAGAGATATAATATGAAAAATATAGAAAAGCTTAAGAGAATGCAAAATATAAACTCAGACAACCCTTAATCTGGACTACAGTCAGGATTGCCTCCAATCGTACAAAATCATCCGCAATCGTTCGAGATCGTCTGGGTCGATCTAAGCTAGCTTCGACTGAAAAACAGTAGAGTTGCTGCAAATAAAAATGCAAAAATATCAAATGCAAGCAATAATGCAAAGGAATAAAGAGCTAACTCTGCAATGAAATCCTGTCAACAAAGGGTTTGGGAGTTCAAGGATAATCAACAAGAATTAGGCAGGGAGGTAGGGGGATAAACAAGAAAAATCCTAGTTTATATAGGATTAGGAAGAGGTTTGGGAGGTTGGGGATCATCCAAATCTGGGAAATCTCCAACAGGGAAATCTCCAACTGCACAGACACGCTTCTGCCCGAGTTGGAGAGGATGTTGAAATAGAAACTAATTATGAAAATTCGGTTTTGGGACAAAATCGTCTGGACATTCTGTTCCAGATGAATTCGTCAGATCGGGGACAATTTCATCTAATCTGAGACGATATCGTCCAACGGTCAAAACAAATCCTAAATATGGCACAAAAAATGGGGAAAGTGGGTAAAAGGTGGTTTAACGGGCAGTTTGGGGTTGAAATTCAAATTTTAATATTTTATCTTTTTACTAATGTTTTAACCGTGCCAATTTGAGGGTGCTACATTTTGCCCCCTCTTTAGCAAATTTTCTGAAGAAAATGCGTTAAAGATGAGTTCTTCCTATTTTACGAGAAAGCAAAAATATACTCAATTTTTAGACGACGATTCTTTGTCGAATCGTACAAATGCTGACTATGGTGCCCCCTTCGTGTTTTTACCAAATAGAACGTTTGCGGTAAAAACACGAAAAAGCAAAGATTTAAAATGCTGATTTTTAAATAAATTAAAGAAAATAGGGAAAACCCTAATTCATTTTTTTATTATTCATTTTTACTGTCCCAGAGCTCTATAGAGAAGACAAATGGTGGAGACAGTGCACAGAGTGACAGAGGTCTAGCACGAGCTACGGGTAAGGATATAATCTTAGTAGATTAGGTTTAATTTAACTTTGTGCAATTTTTTGTGATTTAAATTTGATTGTTTGGGGCATCGCGACCATTTTTAGGCTGTTGACGTAGTCGGGATGAAATCGTCCCAATTTCGTCTAAATCATCCCTATATCGTCAATTTCGTTTGAGGACAAAATTGATGAATTAGGGGCAATTTCGTCCAACAAGGAGCGATCCCCAAGTTGTGAAATCGAAGACGATTTCGTCCTCATAAAGGATGATTTTGCCCAATGTGGGATGATATCATCCAATGGTGGACGATATAATCTTAAATTTGATTTTAAGTTGTTTAATTTGAATGATTAAGTTATTAATGATTTTGTTGTTTTATTGTTTGTTTTTCAGAAAGGATTACTAAAGAGTCGGGAGTGGAAATACGGTGGGCTAAGGGATGACATAGCCGCACTTGACCAGGTAGAGCGTGACCAACTTGGAAAAGTCATTCTGCAGCATGTGGCAGAGATGCCACAAGTACCGACTGACATGGGGCTACTGACAGCCCTAGCAGAGAGGTGGTATTCAATGTCATCCTATTTTTGACTATCGACAGGGGAGATGGATCCCACTCTAGAGGACGTATGGAGGATCATGAGGATCCCCATACAAGGACGACTGATGATGCCTGCGACCAATTAAGGCCAGGAGATGATGAGGCTCACGAGAGACCCGAGCTTCACCTTGGAGAAGGGCGAATTGAACATCGAGTCACTACAGAAGATGCCTAGGGCATCTAGACTAACATAAGTTTTGGTAGGAGTTGTCAGTGGCTTACTGCTATGCCACCAGAGTGAATGCAGACTATCGTGGGTGCTCTCAGACATAGTCTATGACATGAGAGACCATGGGCACAAATTTTCATGGGGAAGATTTGTTCTTTGCTGCTTGTATAGGATCCTTTATGGGGTCGTATACAAGGGAGGTTGATGTCTAGTTTTGACATTGCTACTACAGGTTTGGTGCTGGGAGCACATTATAGTGCAGAGGTTGGTAGGGCTTCCACTGACAGGGGTTGATCGAGAGAGGCCCCGAGTTTTCTATTGGTGGCTACAGCAAGGGTCATAGCGATGGATAGTGAAGAACACAAGCTTATACCGAGAGGGGGGTGAACAGTATAAGACCTCTTTTAACTTTATCTATTAATACAACTTTCAAACCATTAACATGCAGAATAAGATAGCAGTAATAACAACAATAAAACAGTGCACAAGAAGCAATCCACAATGAGACACAACAATTTACGTGGTTCACCCAAGGTGGGCTACTCCACGGATAAAACTTTTCCTCTAAAAGTTATATCAAAACCTCTAGGAATCCTTCTCGATTACAATGTTTATGAGCCTCAGCTCAAAGGAGACACCTTCCCCTAATTCTGCTTTGCTAGTGATCCTCTAGAAGACCTCTATCTCTTTTGCCCTTAGCAAGTGGAACTCTTTCCACGGAAGACACTTGTCTTCCCTGCTCTGGCTGGAGATCTCTGTCCTCAACTCTGTCACAACAAGTTGGTCCTCTTTTCTGCACCAAAACACAGTCCTTCGGTCTGGCACAATTCTGTCCTCTTCCTTTGTTCTTTTTGGCACTTGGTTGGAAAACAACTCTTCACTGTTTGCACAACTACAGCAGCACAGTCTTCTTAAATTACAGTAGCACTCTCTTCTCAACTTACAGTAGCACTTGATCACCGTTCGTTCTTCACAACCGTTTGTAATTACAGCAGCATCTACTTCACGCACTTTTCTTTTTATTACACAGACTGTGCAGAACACAGTCCACAATCACAACAGAATCCTCTTCGCATAGTCTTCTCATAAACAGCAGCACATTCTTTGTGCATACAACACAGACTTTGACACTTAGAAGATTCAACGAAATGCACTCTAATGCTGTAGTCAAACTTTGCTCTCTACTTTTTTGATGATCGAACCTCACTTGTCGCACTAACTCTGCGAACGCCACACTTCGAATGCACACTTCGATCGATGCACAAAATTGCTCAAATAGTCCTCCTTTAATACTCACAATCTCAAGATGAAATCTTGTTCTTTAGTCGGCTGTTCAACCTTCTAACACGTCGGTTGTAAAACCTTACACTTTATCAGCAAAGGTTAACTTCGTCGGCTTCAACCGCCTTTGTTGTTCTATAGCTTTTCTCATGCGAAACTCAAACATGTCACGATATCGCTATGCCTTTGTCTGTCGTACACCTTCTTTGGTTTGTTGTCACGAAATCGTGACACTACAGCCTTTGCTGACGTCATCATGAATCTTGTCACGAAATCGTGATGCTCTAGACTTCAATGCCTTCTTCTCCACTACTGTCGTGAAATCATGACACCTTTGCCTCTTGCTGACGTCATCATGATTCTTGTCGTGAAATCATGATGCTCTAGACTTCAAAGCCTTCTTCTCTGCTACTATCGTGAAATCGTGACACCTTTGCCTCTTGCTGACGTCATCATGATTCTTGTCATGAAATCATGATGCTCTAGACTTCAAAGCCTTCTTCTCCGCTACTGTCATGAAATCGTGACACCTTTGCCTTTTGCTGACGTCATCAACAACTCTATCGCGAAATCGCGACACCTCTTGCTCCTTCATCCTTTTCTTGGTTTGCACTAGCGAAAATGAAACATGTCATGAAATCACGACGCTTTCGCTGCCTTAAGCTCTTTCTTGCCAACTGCTCGTGAAACTGGAACATGTCACGAAATCATGACGCTTTTGCCAACTGCAAGCTGCCAACTCAACCTGTCGTGAAATCATGACACTTTCTGCATCCGTACAACTTCTTCGAAACTTGTCATGAAATCGTGACACTTCCTGCAACTCAACACTGCCAACTCAACTTGTCACGAAATCGTGACACTTTCTTCCCACTTCTTCGAAACTTGTCACGAAATCACGACACTTTTGCCCACTTTGCCTCTGCCTTCCTGCATGTCACGAAATCGTGACACTTTTGCCCGCTTTGCCTCTGCCTTCCTGCATGTCACGAAATCGTGACACTTTTGCCCGCTTTGCCTCTGCCTTCCTGCATGTCACGAAATCGTGACACTTTTGGCCAAACTTTCTCTCTCCTCAAACATGTCGCGAAATCGCGACAGTTTTTCCAGCAGCCTGCAAACTTTTTCTAACTTATCTTTTTTTGGATTTTTGGCAACCGGGCTACTCTGATTTTTCTTGGAGACTTACTGACCAGCTGAAACCTCCATCAAAACACATCCTTAGACATAAAAACAAATTGCTCCAAGAACTCCTTGACATCAAAAAACAACAACTACCAATAGCTCCTTGACATCAATGACAACAACTAAACTTAGGCAAAGGCAATGTACTCAAGGTACCCAAAATTGCCAACAATCTCCCCCTTTGTCATTGATGGCAACCCTTAACTAAAACACATCTTTCAAGAGCCAAAACTGAAATCAATCTCTTCAAGTTTTGCTCCCCCTGACTTGAAGCTTTCCTCTTCACTTGAAAACTCTCCCCCTTACTTAAATCTCTCCCCCTTTGTCATCAATGGCAAAGGGTCATCTTTGGGGCTTGGGACTAAGAATGAGCCTCTTAGCTTAGTCCCTCCCCCACCTCCTGATGAGGTGATTTAAAATAGGGTTGGGAGTGACACTCCCATTAGACACTCATCATCATTAGTGTCTAAGATTTCTTTGTCGGGCCTTCTCTTGAATTCTTTTCCTGTATTTCTATTCCTGTCATTGTTCTGATCCTCGGACCTGTTATTACTACTATTCCTATTTCTTTTATCATTTTTGTTCTTATCCATACCTTGATCCTTGGACCTGTTCATATCACTTTTCTTATTTTTGTTATCATTCCTATTTTTATCCATGCCTTGATCCTTGGACTTGTTCATGCTGTTGTTTCTGTTCCTGTATCTCAGAAGATCAGCTCTACACTGTCTAGCTAGGTGACCTTCATTATTGCATTTATAGCAGGTAACAATATTAGGCATGGCTGTTCTTTGAATTCGCCTGTTCTGACTAACCCAGTTCTTGTTATTTGCCTTGCAGAAAATTGCCTTGTGCCCGAATTGTTGACAAGAGTAGCAATACCCTTGAAAGAAATTACGTCTCCTAAAACTATCATTTACTCTCTTCATTTGAGTCATGCAATGTACAACCATGTGACCAAATCTGTGACACGCATAACATCTGCCGTGAAATTTTCTTTTATTCGACTTCATGGGTCCCGAAAACTTCTTCTTCTCAGTCTAAATATCATTTTCTATTTCTGCGTATTCATCACTTACGGACTCATGATCTGAAGTACTTTCTTCAATAGGACTCTCTTTCTTTTGAAATCTCTTGCTAGATTCCCCAACCTGTTCCTTGTGCGGCTCAACAAAACCGAGACCTATTTTATCTATTGGTTTTCTTTGTCCTTCGATGAGAAATTTAACCTTCTTGGAGCTATCCTGAAATCTGTAGAGCTTATCCTTGTACTCTTTATTTTCTTCTTTCAAAGAAGCCATTTCCTGTTCTAACTCACTATACTCCAGAATTTTAGAATCTAACTCATTCTTGAGTTCTTGTGACTTAGCCATAGATACTTCAAGATTTTCTACAAGTTCATCTATCTCCATACAACATTCATCTAACTTAATCTTGAGTCTATCATTCTTCTTTCTTTCCTTTTTCAAAACACTAAGAGCATTATTGAGTTCGCATTCAAGATCCTCTATTTGATGGCACTTTGAATCATCACAGCCTTTTTCAGATTTCTTATCACTAGAGGTGCTACCTTTTTCAAAAACCATACATGCATCTTCATTGGGGTTTTTTGAAACATCCTCATACATACTAGCAGCCAAATCATTATTTCTGCAATCATCCTCAAGGTGCCCAAAATTTCCACATCTAAAACATTTCATGATAATGAATTTATGTTTTGGTTCTTCCTCTTTTTCTGAAATGATCAGCATCTCATTTTCATCATCACTAGAAGAACCATCACTTTCACTGCTAGAACACTTACTTGCTTTGTCTAAGTAGAAGCTCTTCTTATTCTCGTGAGAATGCCTCTTTCCATGATTGTTGTACTCATATTTGCTTTTCTGGTGATTGTTGTACTCATTTTTGCTCTTTCTGTAATACCTGTGCTTTTCAGAATCCTTGCTTTTAACATCCTGTATATCTTCATCACTTTCATCTTTAGAAACAGTACAGTCAGTAGCATAATGACCAAATTTCCCACAGTTGAAACATCTTATATTTTTCTTGCTTTTGTGCTTTCTGGAAAACTTGCCTTTCCTCGCTGTAATATGCCTCTTCCTCACTAGAAGACTCATCACTTTCTTGAATCTGTTTGCCCTTCGATTTCTTGATAGCTTTGAAAGCTGCCTCTTTCTTTATATCAACTTTTACTTGAGTTCTCAGCTCAAATGCTGCAAGAATACTATGGAGCTCATCCTTTTTCAATTTATCTAAATCTTTAGCTTCCTCAATAGCAGAAATATTTTCACTAAATCTATTAGGAAGGGATCTTAAAATCTTATCACACACATCATTTTCAGCAAGTTCAAGACCTAAGTCTTTCATAGAATTAACAACTTCATCCATCCGAAGCATGTAGTCACTAATATTTTCATCATCATTCATCTTGAGTTGTTCAAACATACCTTTAAAATGTCTCAACTTGGCCTTTCGAACATTTGCATCACCTGTATGAACAACCTGCAATTGTTTCCACATTTCACTAGTTGTCTTGCAGTGAATAACTTTAGTGAGATCTGCCTTTTGTAAACCCTTCAAGATTGCATTCATGGCTTTTGAATTGCTGTGATGTAGAAGCCTGTCTTCTTTAGTGTAAGGACCATTTACAGGAATGGTATACCCATCTTCAACAACTTCCCATACCTCATTACCGAGTGCCATTAGATAGACTTTCATTCTTGCACTCCACAGACCAAAATCTGATCCATCAAGAATAGGTGCTGCATTGCCACTCAAGTAGTCCATTGTGTTCTTTGTAAACTTTTCCTTCAAGATGTTAAACTTTTTGAAGGCACTGGCTCTGATACCAATTGAAGAACACAAGCTTATACTGAGAGGGGGGTGAACAATATAAGACCTCTTTTAACTTTATCTATTAATACAACTTTCAAACCATTAACATGCAAAATAAGATAGCAGTAATAACAACAGTAAAATAGTGCACAAGAAGCAATCCACAATGAGACACAACAATTTACGTGGTTCACCCAAGGTGGGCTACTCCACGGATAAAACTTTTCCTCTAAAAGTTATATCAAAACCTCTAGGAATCCTTCTCGATTACAATGTTTATGAGCCTCGACTCAAAGGAGACACCTTCCCCTAATTCTACTTTGCTAGTGATCCTCTAGAAGACCTCTATCTCTTTTGCCCTTAGCAAGTGGAACTCTTTCCACAGAAGACACCTGTCTTCCCTGCTCTGGCTGGAGATCTCTATCCTCAACTCTATCACAACAAGCTGGTCCTCTTTTCTGCACCAAAACACAGTCCTTCGGTCTGGCACAATTCTGTCCTCTTCCTTTGTTCTTTTCGACACTTGGTTGGAAAACAACTCTTCACTGTCTGCACAACTACAGCAACATAGTCTTCTTAAATTATAGTAGCACTCTCTTCTCAACTTACAGTAGCACTTGATCACCATTCGTTCTTCACAACCGTTCGTAATTACAGCAGCATATACTTCGTGCACTTTTCTTTCTATTACACAGACTGTGCGAACACAGTCGCAATCACAACAGAATCCTCTTCGCATAGTCTTCTCATAAATAGCAGCACATTCTTCGTGCATACAACAGCATAGACTTGACACTTAGAAGATTCAACGAAATGCACTCTAATGCTGCAGTCGGACTTCGCTCTCTGCTTTTTGATGATCGAACCTCACTTGTCGCACTAACTCTGCGAACGCCACACTTCGAATGCACACTTCGATCGATGCACAAAATTGCTCAAATAGTCCTCCTTTAATACTCATAATCTCAAGATGAAATCTTGTTCTTTAGTCGGCTGTTCAACCTTCTAACACGTCGGCTGTAAAACCTTACACTTCATCGGCAAAGGTTAACTTCGTCGGCTTCAACCGCCTCTGCTGTTCTATAGCTTTTCTCGCGTGAAACTCAAACATGTCACGATATCGCTACGCCTTTGTCTGTCGTACACCTTCTTTGGTTTGTTGTCATGAAATCGTGACACTACAACCTTTGCTGACGTCATCATGAATCTTGTCATGAAATCACGATGCTCTAGACTTCAATGCCTTCTTCTCCGCTACTGTCATGAAATCGTGACACCTTTGCCTCTTGCTGATGTCATCATGATTCTTGTCACGAAATCGCGATGCTCTGGACTTCAAAGCCTTCTTCTCTGCTACTGTCACGAAATCGTGACACCTTTGCCTCTTGCTGACGTCATCATGATTCTTGTCATGAAATCACGACGCTCTGGACTTCAAAGCCTTCTTCTCCGCTACTGTCGTGAAATCGTGACACCTTTGCCTTTTGCTGACGTCATCAGCAACTCTGTTGCAAAATCGTGACACCTCTTGCTCCTTCATCCTTTTCTTGGTTTGCACTAGCGAAAATGAAACATGTCACGAAATCGTGACGCTTTCGCTGCCTTAAGCTCTTTCTTGCCAATTGCTCGTGAAACTGGAACATGTCACGAAATCACGACGCTTTTTCCAACTGCAAGCTGCCAACTCAACCTGTCGTGAAATCGTGACACTTTCTGCATCCGTACAACTTCTTTGAAACTTGTCGTGAAATCGTGACACTTCCTGCAACTCAACACTGCCAACTCAACTTGTCGCGAAATCGCGACACTTTCTGCATCCGTACAACTCACTTTCGTGAAATCTTTTTCCCATGTCACAAAATCGTGACACTTTTGCTCGCTTTGCCTCTGCCTTCCTGCATGTCGCGAAATCGTGACACTTTTGCCCGCTTTGCCTCTGCCTTCCTGCATGTCATGAAATCGTGACACTTTTGCCCGCTTTGCCTCTGCCTTCCTGCATGTCGTGAAATCGTGACAGTTTTGGCCAAACTTTCTCTCTCCTCAAACATGTCGCGAAATCACGACAGTTTTTCCAACAGCACTGCAAACTTTTTCTAACTTATCTTTTTTTGGATTTTTGGCAACTGGGCTACTCTGATTTTTCTTGGAGACTTACTGACCAGCTAAAACCTCCATCAAAACACATCCTTAGACATAAAAACAAATTGCTCCAAGAACTCCTTGACATCAAAAACAACAACTACCAATAGCTCCTTGACATCAATGACAACAACTAAACTTAGGCAAAGGCAATGTACTCAAGGTACCCAAAATTGCCAACAGATAGATCTACCGATGTCACGAAGGTTGCTATATGACCTCATCCTAGACCAGATCACCTAGAGACCGTGGTGAGAGCACCCTGTGTGGGTAGAGGATGGACAAGAGTTGGTTTGCATCAGGCAAGTCTGCTGGCTAAGGATGGAGCAAGGAGAGGTAGAGCTCCATCGCTACGACTGAGTATTGTGATAGTTCGGTCTACAACAAGGGATCCCTTCTCTTAGGGATTATGAGTACTCTCAGACTGTTTGAGATAGTACTACATTAAGTGGGGCTCTAGATATGCAGTGATTCTAGAGTTAAGACATGGACGATGCCCCCATTCAACCAGTGGATGGTGATGATGTCAGAGTTGTGGATGGCTACAATGCTTGGTATGTAGGCATCCACCCTTCTCAGATGACGAGGGCATAGGGTCCAATGCACACTATGGTGCACCATATGTGGAGACAATGACAAACTGCTATTGAGGCAGTGCGAGTTATCGAGGGAAGAGAACAGTGGCAGATCCCATAGGAGAGATGCCAAAGGATGGCACGAGCTCCATAGAGGTCATGGGAGATAGGGCAAAGGGAGGAGGGACTTCCTTCACAGTAGGAGGAGAGACCACCATCACCTGATAAGGGCAAGGATGTTGACACAGGGGAGAGCAGTGAGACGGCAGCTCTCTGGGCTAAGGTTGCCTGCCTTCGGACTCAGGTTTAGACATTGTAGGATGAGGCTACATGGCTCAAAGCTCAGGGCAGAGGAACGAGTAGAGATGATCTAGCATGGTCTATTTATTAGACCGCATTATACTAGAGATTATACTATCACATGGTTCCAAAGAACCAAAGGGTACCACTGCCAGCCCCTATTGCAGAGTCGATCATGATGGGATCGTTGAGGACATCCTCACGATCGACGATGAGGACCCAAGATACAGCCCGAACCTCTATGGGACCACCTCCTCCATGTCAGGGTGGGGGAGGATATGAGGTTGAGTGTTCAAGGGCTTCTCGAGGCTAGGTTTCTATGGACTAAAAATTTTGGTAGAGATTGTTGAGAGGATTGAGTATGCCAGGGTATAGATTGTGGCATACCAATCCTGTTTTGATATGATGTATATAATTTTATGATATATATGATCTTATTTTTGATGATATGACTTGTTCATATGTTTTGATGATGCTTTAATGGTTGAATTGTTTGCTTATTTGATTCATGTAATTATGTCGTGTTGAAATATTATAATTTGATGTCATGCTGTAAGATTTTTAAATGAAATAATCTGATGTAAACAATTGGTTGTGGTGGTGTGATTTGATGAAAAATAAAAAGAGACTTCTAACAATAATTTCAAAGGACATTGTCGCTGTTATAGACCATTTCATGGAGTCGCCGCTCACTCGGTCATCAAGCTAATCCCAGTATAGAAATATTGTTTAAAAGTAAAAGAGTGCTTAAGAAACTGTCTTAAGACTTTGTGTTGTGATGATAGAGATAATGATGGTTTGATGATTTGTTTTCAGATTTTCATAAAAATAGTATGCATGAGATACTAAAATATGATTTTTCTAGGCATAAATTCCTAAGTGTGATAAAATTTTTTTGAACAATTCCTTAGAATTTATACCATGGTTGCAAAACTGAATTTGAACATAATGACATGAAAATAGAATAAGTGTTCGTTTGTTTGTAAAGCATAATTGTGTAACATAATGATGCAAGTCATATGTTTTGATGAACTTGTTTTTAAAATAAATAGAAAACAAAATTAGAACAATGGTTTGCGCTAGGCATAGAATTATAGGTATAAACTTATACCATCATCGCGAAATCCAAAGAAGAAAATAGATTGTTGGTTTTTGCAAGATGAATTTTTGACTTTTGATAAACAGAAAAATAATAATATGAAAATTTTGTTTGAAATTATTTTTGAGATTTTGTGAGAAGATGTATGTAATTGCATTTATACAAACAACAAATTCTGAAATAAAAGGATAAAATTATTCTGAAAAGAGTTACAAAAATATTTTAAATTATCTCAAAGAGAAATGTAGATTTATAAGGAATCCTCATGTGCAAATGTGAATTCATTACCGATCTTGATTTATCATAATGATACAAAATCTCTCAAATACAAATGTGTGTGCGATTGTATTGTTCATTTACCAATTTTGAGCAAGATAATTTGATACAAGTAATTTGCCTTGACCAAATGAATGTTCGTTGACCATGATTTATATGCATGTAACCGTACCAGGCTACTATGTAAGTTAGGTTATCAAGAGCTAGCTAATCCATAAGCTGACATAGGTCTATACAAAAGAAGGTCGCTAATGTGACAGACATATCGCCATGCTAGGAATTACCCAAGGCCAAGCGGGTTGGGCACAAACCACCTGTTATGGGGCTTACCTCACAGTTTTCGAATAATTGAGAATTCCAAGGATTCAAGCTCATTCACCCTTCTTTTCTTTTCAAGGGGTAGGGAAAGGATTTTATTGCATTTTGCTTTTGCGTTTCTCTCTTTTTTTTTTTGTACTTTTGTATTTTTGCTTGATATTTGAGAAAATACTGAAATATTGCTGTGATGATACAAAATAACCTTTTCTTTTTTCTCTTTTTCTTGAACTTTTCTTTTTCTTCCTATGCTAGGGATACTTGCTCGGATTGGCTGTAGAGCAAGGGATTTTTATTCTTGGTAGGGGTGAGCTTGTCCTTTTGTCAATTCTCAAAGATTCTAGACCATGTGCATGATAGGATAGTAGGGGAAACTTTTTGCTCGGGAAACCATTTCTACTATGTAGCATCATATCGAATTTGCAATGAAATCATTTTAATGTGAAAAGATATACTTGGTTCAAGTAAATAACAAGATCAGTTCTCTATGCTCAAAACTTTATTTAATTCAACTGTGGACTTTGATATAAGAGAGATGAATAATCATACCAAATAAATCAAGATATTTATTCATGTGAATGTGAAAGTGCGGGATTCCAAATAAATGCTAATTTATCCAAAATAACTAAAAATATAACTGTAATACTTCACAGTTTGACAGGTACAAAATAAAAGATGTTTTTGAAGATATTGATGATTTGGATATTTTTGTATTTTGATTTTAAGTTATGAATTGAAAGAAATACAAGGTGATTGTTTTTGGAACGGTTTTAGATAAGTGACTAAAAGGAAATAATATGCAAAACAAATATATACAATGATGAATTGACCAATTTTATGCATAGTAACGTTTAAGATGCATAATGTTCATAGGTTCTTTAAGCTCTTTACCATCTAAGGTAGATAATTTGTATGCTCTTGATCCAAATTTAGCAGTGATGACATATGGTCCAAGCCAGTTGGGCTCAAATTTACCTTTAAGGTTTTTAGTTGCATTAGTATTTTTTTGATTTTCTTTTAAGACAAGGTCACCGATCTCGAAAGATCGAGGATGAATTTTCTTAAGATATGCTCTCTTAAGCTTGTTTTGGTAGGCGCGAAGATGCTCCAAAGCATTGATGCGCTTTTCATCGAGAAGTTCTAGCTGACTAAATCTGCCAGCACGATATTCATCTCCTACTTCAGTATCTTGAAGTAGTAGAGCTAAAGAAGGAACTTCTAATTCAAAGGGAAAAATGGCTTCAACACCATAAACCAAGACAAAAGGTGAAGTTCCAAGTGGGGGTTCGAACACTAGTTCGATAGGCCCACAAAGCAGGATATAACTGAATGTGCCAATCTCGACCGGATTTATTAACCAATTTTTTGAGAATTTTGATTAAGGTTTTATTAGATGCTTACGCTTGACCATTACCCTGAGGATAATAGGGAGTGGACCAGCGATGTTGAATTTTATATTTTTGACATAGTTTCTTGACATCTTTATTTTTGAAACAAGTTCCATTATCGAAAATGAGATTGGCAAGAATTCCAAACCTACAAATAATTTGATTAAAAATGAACTTGGAAACTTGTGTTCCAGTGCAAGAAGCTAATGGCATAGCTTCAACCCACTTCGTGAAATACTGAGTGGCGGTTATGATGAATTTGTGTCCATCGGATGACACAAGGTTGATTTTTCCAATAATGTCTAGGCCCCATTTTGAAAAGGGCCAAGGAGATGAAATAGCCTACAGTTCTTGTGTAGGCGCATGGACAAGGTCAGCGTGCTTCGGCACTTGTCGCAATGTCGCACATAATTATGTGCATCATTTTCCATGGTAGGCCAAAAATATCCTATCCGAAGGAGTTTCTTAGCAATGGCGCTACCACTAAAATGTCCCCCACAAGATCCATTGTGGGCTTCATTCAAAGCTGATCTAGATTCTTCTAGATTCAAACATCTCAGTAAGATGCCTTCAAAAGATCTTTTGTACAAGGTATTACCAATAATCACAAAGCGACTTGCTTGTCTACGTAATAACCTACGCTGGTTGCTAGTACAACCATCAGGGAAGGTTCCTTGCTGCAAAAAATTAAATATATCCGTATACCAAGGTTCAGGAGTTGTTTCATGGATGAGAAACATGTCCAAAGGTTCTAAGCATGATTTTCTTGAAGCGGGTTCCTGGAGTCGACGAATAATGATGGTAGCATATTCATCATCTAACTCCAAGGGTAAAAGAGATGCAGCTGCAGCCATAGCGTCAGCCGCACGATTGCTAGTTCGAGGAATAGCTTCCAAAGTAACTTGATCAAACAAGGATAATAACTGCAAAACATATGCTTTATATGGGCGTAATTTATCATCTCTGGTCTGATAAACATCATTGATTTGATTTATGACAAGTTGGGAGTCACCAAAAACCAATAAACTTTTAATTTTCAATGCCAAGGCAGCTCGTAATCCAAGGATAAGAGCTTCATATTCAGCGAGTGTTATTGGTGCAAGCAAATGTTAATTTGAAGGACAGAGGAATAAGATGTTTTTGCAGAGATATTAAAATAATACCCACACCAGCCCCACTCATGCATCGGGCTCCGTCAAAGTATAGGGACCATTGCTCTGAATGGTCTACCTCTAGTTTAAGGCATTCATCAGGAAACTCAATGATGAGGGGATGAGTAGACTCTAAGGGTGCAACAGCTAATTGATCTGCTATGATTTGACCCTTAACAAACTTTTGTCCTATAAATGTGAGTTCAAACTCGCTTAGCACAAGAACCCATTTGGCTGTGCGACCAGATAAATACGGTCGACTCATGAGATATCGCAAAGGGTCGAATTTGGCAATAACATACGTTTTCTGACTGAGCATATAATGTCATAGTTTCTGTGTAGAAAATACGACTGCTAGGCATAATTTCTCTAATGTGGTATATCGAGTTTCATAACTGATTAAGGTTCTGCTAATATAATAATTAGCACGTTCTTTCTTCTCATCGTCAAGTTGAGCTAACATAGCTCCTAAGGCAGAATCAGAAGCAGAAATATACAAGATAAAAGGACGATCAGATCTAGGTGGGGAAAGCATTGGTGGTTTGAGGAGATATTGCTTAAGGAGTTCAAATGCTTCTTGGCATTCGTCGTCCCAATGAAAAGAGACATCTTTCTTAAGAAGCTTAAGAAAGGGTCCGGTTTTGTCTGCCAACTTGTCGATAAAGCGGCGAATAGCTTGAAGCTTACCTTGTAAACTTTGTAATTCTGATATATTGGTGGGTGCGGGCATATCTGTGATAGCCACGATCTTGAGGGGATCAATTTCAATGCCGCGTAAAGAAACTATAACCCCTAATAATTTATCGGACTTAACTCCGAATATGCATTTAGCTAGATTTAGTCGGATAAGATATTCCCTTAACCGATCAAATACTTTCCTTAAGTCATTTAAATGATCATCTTCTTTGATGGAACGAGCTATGATATCATCTACATAATCATGTAGGATATCATGCATCATATCGTGAAAGATATAAGTCATAGCTCGTTGATAGGTTGCAACTGCATTCTTTAAGCCAAATGGCATCACTTTCCAACAAAAGGTTCCCCAAGGGGTAATAAAGGTTGTTTTGGCCTGATCTTCGAGGAGCTATCCTGATCTGATTATAACCAGAAAATCCATCCATTAAGGATATCATTCCACTTCCAGGAGTAAATTCAATGATCTGATCCATGTTGGGAAGAGGAAAATCATCTTTAGGGCATGCGACATTAATGTCTCTGAAATCGGTGCAAACCCTAACTTTAGTGGCTTCTTTCTTGGTTATTGGAACTACATTTGAGATCCATTCGGCATAATCAATGGCTTGTATAAAAATGACTTTCAACAGTTTTTCTAGTTCTCCTTTGACTAGTAAGGCCACTTTAGGATGCATTTTTCTGAGTTTCTGTTTAACAGGTTTAGCATCTGGATGGACTACTAGATGATGCATAACTACAGAAGGGTCCAAACCTGGCATGTCTTCATATGTCCAAGCAAAGACATCTTCATAGTCTTTAAGAAATGAAATGTATTTATCTTGTTTTTCTTGACTCAATTCTGATCCAATATTGATTATGTGAGGGTTATGGTCGGTTCCAATGTTAATCTTTATAACGTTTTCAACTTCCATATGTAAATCTCTCTCAAAATTAGGTGGGGCGGATGAAACACCTAATTCTTGTAATTGTTCCAAGGTTAGGTTGGATAATTCGTCTTGAGGAGTCGAGGCCTCAAGCTGGGCTATACTAGGTAGAGAGCCATCAAAATAAAATTCGTTGTGTAACAATTCATCAACGGAGACATCATGGAAGATATCCCCTTCCAACTCATCGTCGGATTCGGCAATCATTTCAGGGTAGGCTATGGATAGCATATTGCAGGTAAAAGAATTATTCTTTGGACACAAAGAATCTTGTTTATCTAGATAATCTTGATAACATACGAGATGGTCATCATCCTCAAATGGAAAGGGTTGACCTTTACTAGAAAATAGGCCCACACCACAGTGGGCAGGCCACGGTTCTACCTCAAAAGGTTCTTTCATACCATTTTGGAAAGGTCCCAAACCTTTCCCTTTATATCCCAATTTAAGCATTATGGGTTTAGCTTTAAGATAATCATTAGCAAAATAGCATCTAGCATATCCATCACAATGTGTCTTAATATTTCTGGGTATTCTTCCCCAATCATATCCTTTATAAATAAAAGCGCAACTCCCGACTTGGTAGATACTTCCCATAGGCTGTGGGAGGCCCAAGGTACGAGGAGAGGGTGGGAGTTTATTTAAAAGGAGGGAAGTCTGCATGGCAGTGTTGGCTTCCTCAGATATAAGAATTGTAGATAAATCAGGTAAGAGTTCATCAGTAAGAGCATAAGAGGTAGAAGGAACATTTCCTACATCGTCGGGTGTAGAAAGGATGCCTGTAGTGGATGTAGATGTCATAGGAATATTGATGGATGAGTCTATAGGTATGGAAGACATAGGAGTAAGACAGGAAGCATTGGTTGTAGGTTTAGGATCTTTTCGAGGTCCTAATGTGGTTTGTTCGAGAAGATGGTCGAGCTATATGTATAGGTGTAGTTGAAAGAGTAGATGATGTTATGGGTGTGTGTTTCACACGTTTGGATGGATGATAAGAATTAGGATGTGTGGATGACAGGGCAGGGCAAAATTGCACTCCAACAGGTTCTGCCAAAGCGCACATATCAAAGGGTCTAGGATCACCATGAATGGTAACTAACTGGTTTTTAAATTCGAATTTAACACATTGATGTAAAGTAGAGGGAACCGCTCGCATCGCATTGATCCAAGGGTGACCCAAAAGTATATTGTACGATGCAGGGCAATGTACAATGAACACGGTCGTATCTAGGGTTCTAGGACCAACTTGCAAGGGTATAGTAATGACTCCACACGTTTCTTGTGTCTCGTCATTGAAGGCTTTTATAATCATATCAGTTCTTTTCATTTCGTCACTTCTAAACCCAAATCGTTGGTAGAAGTCAAAAGTGCAGATGTTTAAAGATGAACCATTATCAATCAAGACTCGTTTAACGGCTACATCTCCAATTAAGGCAGTAATATATAAGGGGTTATCCTTATGTAAACTATGTTGCGGGATATCTTTATCTCGAAAGTCAATACAATCGACTTCTCGAGTGATGATAGTATTGGTCATGGCTTCAAGTTGAATATTTTGTGGTACCATCATTTGGCTTAATGTAAGCATTAATTCATCCCTATGGGTAGGAGAGGATCTTAACAGGTCCAAAAGGGAAATTCTAGCTGTAGTATTGGATAATTGTTCATTAATATTGTAAGGAGGTTTAGGTTGGACATTAGGCGCATAATTCCCTTTATTGGGATTTTTCAAAACAAATGGGGCTGATCCATCGTTCTGAGTTTGATCCTGTTGAGAGGTTTGAGCCTGTTGTCTGGTAATGGCTCCGATGGTTCCTACAATGTTATTTTGCAAGTGATGAATAGGTCTTGGTCTAGCGTTTATGGCTTGTTCATTAGAAACTATTTGGTGAGAAGATGGTCTAGTAGTGACTCTTCGAGGAAATGGTTCTTCTGGAACCATAGAACTGGTGATAGGTTGAATAGGATCTGATTCATCTTCAGAACTATTCGATTGATTCGATGTGATTTCCATGTCACTTTCAGTCTCATATTCGGTGTCACTAAGATCAAGTGTCCGAATATTATGTAGAGGTCTGGTCGTAACTATGGATAAAGTTGTGTCAAATATTTGAGGATCATGATCAGGTAATTGTCCGCTAATAGTCCCTACATATCGGGTAGGAGGAGGAACATTGTGATGCTCAATTTGATTAGCCACCTCTTTACCATGTTTTGGTAAAGGATGCTGAAATATGTCCAATGATTGATTGGCATTCTGATTCTGATTTTGGGGAATGCTCTTTTGAGTGTTATTAGAAGGATTTTGTTTAGGTTGGAAGGCTTGCACCTCCATCTCATTATTATCAATCAAATCTTGTATTTTATGTTTTAATATTTTACAAGAGTTGGTGGCGTGTCCAGGTCCTCTATGAAAATCACAATGTAAGTCAGCTCTGTATCCGGGTATGGTTGGGTCAGGTTCCCGGATAGCTGGTAATTGGATCAAGCCTCGTGCTAGTAATTGCGGGAGAATGGTTGATAAAGGTTGATTTAACCTAGTAAATTCTCGGGGTGGTTTATCAGGAGGTTTCAATATAAACTTCTCTATTGTTTTCGTAGTATTAACATTAGCAATGTTTTTGCTATCAGTGACTCCGTCACCCACAACTTGTTTATTTTTGTATTGATTTTTGGATGTTTTCTCATCATCTTTCCTTTTGAGCTGACCTCTTCTAATGAGAGCATCTTCCACCCTTCGAGCTAAGTCTATAGCTTGATCGAAGGTGGTCAAGGTAGTAGTTGATAATTCATAGGATAGTTGTTCTTGTAAATTATTGATAAAAATATCCAACATCTCCCGATAAGGTAACACAAAGTGTAATTTTCCTATCAACTGTCTCCATCGAGCTAAGAAGTCAGCAAAACACTCATCTTTGTCTTGTTTTAGGTTGTACAAATCTTTAATGGTTACATGCCTTTCGATATAGGCACTAAATTGATGCACAAAATATTCAGTGGTCTCTTCAAAATTTCTCAAAGAATGAGTAGGTAATTGATAATACCATTCCAATGCCATCCCTCCTAAGCTTTTTGGGAACATTTTTAGTAATAGCAAATCATCATGTGATATGTCATGACATGCTATCCTAAACATACGAAGATGCTCTATGGGATCTTCGGTTCCTTTATATATAGGTAGGACAGGCATAGGAAAGTGTTTGGGATATGGTTGTGCTACAACTATAGGATCTAGAGGTTGACTACACATCTCTCGATAATTGTACGAGGGACGGTAGGGATCTATCTGGTCCATGCGAGAGACTAACTGTTTCACCATTGCTTCCAAATTACCAGTTTGTCCACCATATTGGTTTGATGGTACATGCGTATGAGATTTGTGACCGTAGGAAGGCGGGACATAAGGATTGGATGCTATATTGCTGTTATGCAAATTGTTGGTAGGAAGAGTATTATGAAGAAGATTTGTTGTAGCATTATGTTGTATCCCAGATTGTTGGAAATTGGTATTTGGTTTTGTTTTAGGCTTTTGTTGATTTGA
The DNA here is from genome assembly GCA_028583015.1 of Wollemia nobilis. Classification (NCBI taxonomy): domain Eukaryota; kingdom Viridiplantae; phylum Streptophyta; class Pinopsida; order Araucariales; family Araucariaceae; genus Wollemia; species Wollemia nobilis. The sequence continues at coordinate 1,383,249 of JAQPPZ010001934.1, read as the reverse complement.
GGTATATTGATCAATAGCTTGGCGAAATAAAGTAGTGAATGAAGGTTTCTTTTGTGTGGGGATAACCTTTGGCTTGGTAATAGGCACTCTAGGTGGTTGGGTAGCCTGTTGTTGTTGCATGTTTTGGATTATAGCAGCCATGTCCAAATTGGACGGTCCAACTTGATCACTCTCTTGATCAACGAAGGACAAAGGATTAGTGCGTGTGTGATATATGTCTTCTAGGGTTGCTTGAGTATCACTAATTTGATCTTTATCCATATGAACTGCTCTATTAAGGGTGCCAATATTATTATTGAGAAATTTCCAAAAATGGTCCATGTTCTCAAAAGTAACAGCTCCGTCTGGAGTTATTTTAGGAGATGAGGATCCTTCCTCTCTATCATTTTCTTTTTGTTCATTTGCGCCCACAAACTCTTCTTCTTGTTGGTTTAAGGTTCCTTCTTCCTGAATTGGGTCTTCAGGAAGAACATCTGGGTTATTTTCTGGTTTTCTTAACCAATCTTCTTCTACTTCAATTTGTTTTCCATTCCTGAGTCTAGTCATTGTGTCTAAATTTAGGTTTTAGCAAATATATATATTAATATATTTGCAACAAATCTTGGGAGGTATATATTTTAATTATATACCTACTATAATACTTAAAAGAAAATGTTTTGATTTTTATTATGATTTTGTTTTGTTTTTGTTTTTATGCTTATAAAGACAATAAACAACACACTAAATACAAGAAATAACAATAATAAAATAATAACTTAGTTTTCTATAAATAGTTTATAGATGTCATTGATAGGATCAAGTTCATCAGGAGTCATAAAGTGCTCCTCTTCAAATTGGAAATTGTTTTTCAAGAAGTCAACAAAGTGTGCTATGGTGATATTATCTGTTTCAGATTCTGTTTTGTAAAAATAAATCTCATGGCAATATTCTCGATATAACACAGCTCTGGGAACTCTATTCCATCTTTGTCTATCTGTAAGAATGACCTCTTGGTCCTCTATACGAGACAAAAATTTATGTACTACAACTGCATTCTCAAGGTATTCCTCAAAGGTATACAACTCAGAAGACACAAGGGCTCTTTTATCTGCTAACCACCTATGGCAAGCTCTCTGAAGTTCATGATACAAAATCACTTGATCGGGATCCAGGATTCTATCTAGGACAAACCTCTTGATTTGCCTAAGTTCGGTTGCTCTAGATGAAATGAGATCTAATCTCCTATTAAGTTCGTCCCACAAAGGTTGAACCCTATTTGTTTGAGGTACTCTAAGCACAGAAGTAATCTCTATAGCTGCTAATTGATTTTCAACATTAATGGTGACAGCTCGTCTTTTATTATAGTCTACCATCTAAATGTGTCATGCAAATTTTCTTAAATCTAAATGCATTTATGTTTTGGTTTTTATTATTTTTATTTTTAAAAAGGTTTTTGTTTTCAAAAGGTTTCTGTTTCACGTCGGGTTCACCAAAATGTATCGCTCCAAATTTTTCGCACCCTTACCTTCAGGCTATAGGATCCGTGCCCGGAAGGGGGATGTGAAAAGGATGGGACAATACCTCGGATTGAGAGGCCTTTTGAAGGTCCCGCCTCTCGGGGGAGGTGTATAAGGGTGAATTTTCGACGGATGGTGGGTTCACCAGGAAACTTTTGGATGGCAGTTTCCACGCCTAGGTTGATAGTGTGTTTGATGGGTTCATTTTTATGCTTGATCATTCAACTCCTAGGTTTGGCCAATATGAATCTAAACTATTCTATATGCCAATGCAGATTTAGATGAATACAGAAAATAGAAATGGATGCAAATAACAGAGAATATGCTAACTAGAGGATGTCATACCTGATTTCGGATGTCTGATGGAGATTCTGAGTCTTGTAGCAGTTCAGATCATCTCAGTTTGTACGTAATCATCTGATATTTCTCGGGATCATCTCAAATCATAGTAGGTCATCTGAAATCAGACAGAATCATCTAAAATCTGACGAATTCGTAAGACGAATTCGTCAGAAACCTACAATCACAAAAATAGGCACAAAATACCAAATATACAAATGCAGAAGCAAGGGATAATGGTAGAAATGACAACAAACATGCCTAAATAATAGTGTCTAATAACAAATGAGGAAATGCAGTAAATTTAATGATTGATTTTACCTTTATCATGCAATTATGCTAAATGAGGTGAACTCCAAGATGCATAAAACATAATAACTTAAAATAGTGCAGAGATATATTATGAAAAATACAGAAAAGCTTAAGAGAATGCAAACTCTAAACTCGGACAACCCTCAATCTGGACTACAGTCAGGATCACCTCCAATCGTACGAAATCATCCGCAATCGTCCGAGATCGTCTGGGTCGATCTAAGCTAGCTTCGACTAAAAAATAGTAGAGTTCCTGCAAATAAAAATGCAAAAATACCAAATGCAAGCAATAATACGAAGGAATAAAGAGCTAACTCTGCAATGAAATCCTGTCAACAAAGGGGTTGGGAGTTCAGGGAGAATCAGCAAGAATTAGGCAAGGAGGCGGGGGATAAACTAGAAAAATCCTAGTTTATATAGGATTAGGAAGAGGTTTGGGAGGTTGGGGATCATCCCAATCTGGGAGATCTCCAACAGGGAAATCTCCAACTACGCAGACACGCTTCTGCCCGAGTTGGAGAGGCTGTTGAAATAGAAGCTAATTATGAAAATTTGGTTTTGGGACGAAATCGTCTGGATGTTCTGTTCTAGACGAATTCGTCAGATCGGGGACGATTTCGTCTAATCTGAGACGATATCGTCCAACGGTCAAAACAAATCCTAAATATGGCATAGAAAATGGGGAAAGCGGGTAAAAGGCGGTTTAACGGGCATTTTGGGGTTGAAATTCAAATTTTAATATTTTATCTTTTTACTAAGGTTTTAACCGTGCCAATTTTAGGGTGCTACAGTTGGCAATGAACCTCATCGTAGACTAGGCTAGGTTAGATTTATATATATTTTTTGGCTAGGTAGGCTAGGAAGGGACCCAAAATAGGTCTCGTTCCTAGACTACAGCTAGCACCTGTGACTCCCCATTGTTAGTTTGGAAATCACAAATATCAGCTACAATTAGAATTTAAATTTCCAATAGTTAAATTTGACCACAGTGAGACCGCAAGGTTGACCCGCAGTTTGATGACTTTGGAAAAAATTTCCAATTTTTTTTTCACTTTTCTAAGGTTTTCTAGCAATTAATGCCAGTTATTACATATCTGAGATGCCTTTTTAATTTTCTTGATGTTTTTGACATTTTTAGAGTCGTTTTTATCTATTTTTACTTTTTTAGTTAGATTTTTATCTTATTCATTGTTTATTTCTAGATATTGACTTCTAGGGCCTGATAGCTAGACATACTTTGCACCCTCCATGAATAGCTCACTACAGGGGAGCGGGAGTGGTTAGAAGTCATAAAATTCAGATATGTCTTGGATCTACCCATAATTAGGGTAGATACAACCTATATGACCATGTTGGCCTAGAGATGGAATGCCCATACCAACACATTTCATCTGTCGATGGGTGAAATGACCATCATCCTGGATGATGTCTATCAAATTTTTAGGATCCCTATTGATGGTGAGGCCATCACCTCCTCTTCGTCTCAGAGTAAGAAGGTTGTTTGTGATGATATCTTCGATGATCAAAGTGATGAAGCCCAGTGGCATATGGATCATAGAGGTACACATCAACTATTGGTGGGGGGAGTGCGTCTTCTCTATCAGAGAGGCATTCTTCATGCACCTGGTCATGCAGATAGTTCTTCTAGACTCCTCAGGTGTGAGGATCCCCTGGAACCTTCTTGCCAACATTAGGAGGGTTTTTTAGAGCACCATCCATCAGCCACTGCTCCTAGCCTAGGGGAGCACCTTATTATGCCAGCTCTACCAGGAGCTATATCAAGTGACTTGTAGGAGTCAGGTAGGCATCAGCTATAGCCTACTACTACATATTTTGGGTTGGTAACATATCTGCATTGAGCATCCTACAGATCTTCCACTTGACATCACTACCATTGATGATGTGCATCAGTGCTACGTAGCTTGTTGGCCCTGTGAGGAGGAGGGATTTCGGAGTAAGTCTCATGTAGGGGATATTGGAAATTACCTTAGCATATTCATGGGATTGAGGCCCGACAATATAGAGTGGTGGCCATACATGGGGTGCCCTGCATGGTTGGAGGCTGACGAGTGACTATGTTAGTGTAGCACCCTAAAATTGGCGCAGTAAAATTACAATAATTACATTCACCTTAGTAAATAATTTAAAAATCAAATTTAACCTCCCAAACCACTCGTTAACCGTCAAGAAATCCATTTCCCCCTTTTTTGCACCATTTTTAGAGGTTGTTTTGACCGTTTGACGATATCGTCGTCGATCAGACGATATCGTCCTAGATTTGATGATTTCGTCTAGACTAGAACATCCAGACGATCTTGTCGCAAAACTAATTTTGCAAAGTTGGAATCTATTCCAACGGGTCTCCAATCTGGGCAAAAGCATGTCTATGCCATTGGGACCCTCCCCCCGTTGGAGATCTCCCAAATTGGGATGATCTCCAACCTCCTAACTACTCCCCTAAGCCTATTTAGTCTCTAGGATTTTCCCTTCCCAACCCCTGGCTGAAATTCTCTGCAATTCAATTCCATATATGTTAAATCATCTCTATCTTGCATTTGCACTAGTTCCACATCAATTTTGTTGTAGGTACATCATTTTTTTTCAGTCGGAGCCAGCACCTATCGTCATCGACGAACCTGTTCAGATCGGAGGTGAACCTATTGAATTCAAGGTGATTTTGTACTGATGCGAGACGATCTCGACTGCAGTATGTATCAAGGCAATCAGTGCCTGAAGTTTGCGTTCCTCAACCTTTTTTTTGTCATTTTATTCTACAAATTAGATAATCTATTTAGTGTTTTATATTATCTTGCATTTGGAGTTCACCCATTTAGATTAAGTGCATAATTAAACCATAATTATCATCTAATTAGCACGATTCATTTCTGTCTCTATGTTTAAGTTTTAGTTTGATAACATTGCTACCATTTTATATCATTTCCCTCTGTTAGCACTGTAGTATTTTTGTATTTTTGCATCTATTTTTGGTTTTGCAGGTCTCTGACAAATTCGTCTGACGAATTCATCAGATCTCAGATGATCTTTTCTGATTGCAGATGATTCTTTTGAATTTCAGACGATCCAGACTGCTTCAACATCAAAATATTCTTCAGACATCCGGATCAGGTATTCCTCATTTGTATTCTGTAATCCCTCTATTTTTTGTCTTTAAAATTATTTTCTATATTCATGGAATTTGCATTTTCATGTAGATTAAATCTAGATTCATTCGGCCAAACCTAGGATATGAATGTTTAAGGTTAAAATGAACACATTTAAACACATTCCAAAACCTAGGCATGGAAGCTACCGTTATATGTTTCCTGGTGAACCCACCATCCGTCGAAAAATCACCAAAATACACCCCCCTTGAGAGGCGGGACCTTCACAAAGTCCTCTCAGTCCGAGGTACCGTGATATCCTTTTCTCATCATCCTTCCGGGCGTGGATCCTATAGCCTGAAGGTAAGGGTGTGAAAAATTTGGAGCGATACATTTTGGTGAACCCGACGTGAATGCATTATAAACCTTTTGAAAACAAAAACAAAAAAATATATATGTATACAAGAAAAACAAAAACAAAATCATCATTTCAAGTTTGTATGTTTTAGATTCAATTCTAAATAGCAAATATTAAATATTACTTTTAGAAGTACTAAATAAACCATGAGTTTTTACTCAAATCCATATGAGCCCATTAGTAATGTTGGAAGAATTCAGCCAAATACATTTGTTGATTATGACCAACCTCATCCCTATTCAACATCACCTCCATCACACTCTTCTTATTTTTCATCCATAACTCAACAAAACAATCCCTTTGCCAATCCTCTTCATAACGATATTATCTATTCTCCCATATATCCATATTATGTTTATCAATCCACATACAATCCTCCTCAACCCTTTCAACATGCTTCTTTCAATACAACACATCCATTTCAACAAGAAAATACTTATTCTTCCAATTCTACCATGCACTCACCTCATGCTTCACAATATTCCTGTCATCATTCTACCCATAATAAAGAAAGTAGAGGTGAGAAACCATTAGGCCCTTTTATGACAAAATTCCTAAAGCATTTATCAAAAACTTCTCAAAAACCTTCATCACGTAAATTTACTAAGCTCAATCAACCAATGGATATAATTCTCAAGTATTTACTTGACACAAATAAGATTGAACTCCCTTCCATAAGACAACCTGACACCACAACAGATTGGTTTAAGCCTGAGTTACATTTTGAATATCATAGAGTAGATGGACATATGACACAAAATTGTAAATATTTAAGATGTGCAATTCAAGATTTGATTGATAAGGGTCTTTTTAATATAAAAGAATTACAATCTACAACTAATTATAAATCTCTAGTAAACAATCAAACTCTTACACAAAAAATACCAATAATCAATCAAGACATGGGGATCTCCCAAGAACCCCTATGCAATTATCAACAACAAGAAATCAATAAAATATTGCATGTTAATGTGTCCCATCATGATGATATTACTAATATTGTAACAAAAACTACAAATGAGCAACCCCAAGTTCAATCAACTCAATCTGATATTCAAGATATGGATTCCTCATTTGACCACCCTTCAAAACTATATTTGGCTCCAGAGAATGATCCAAAATGGGATGTAAGCATAGACAACTCATTTTTAAAATCAAAATCTCAATCTGAAATCCCCTTTGATAGCCAACAACAAGTTATTAATCCTCAAGCAAAGATATCTCTTTTAGAAGTATTACAAATCTATCACAAAGAAATTTTGTTCAAAATCACACTATCTCATAGCAACGCGCACTCTACTGCAACCCCAAAGAACTAAAACTTCTGCAAACTGTGCATTCATTCTGAATCAAAACAACTTGCTCTCTGCTCAACATGAACTTCACTTTCACAAACACTATGCTCGCATTTGCACTTTATCTTTACACCCCATCTTTCAAAATTGAAGAAGCCCTCCTTTTATAGAAGAAATTTCAAGAACAAACCCTAAAAGAATGTCGACTGAGAAACCCTAGAATTTGACAGCTGCCAAACCCTAAAATCCGTCGGCTGTAACCCTAAGAATGTCGGCTGCAAAACCCTAGAAATTGTCGGTTGCAAAACCCTAAAATCCGTCGGCCCAGATTTAACTTTGTCGGCCTCAAACACTTCTTCCACCTTCGTCACTTTCCTATAGCTTATTGTCGTGAAATAGTAACACGTCGGCCTTTTTAATTTAATTTAATATTTTAATTTAAATTTTAAATAAAATAAAATTTAAACTAAATATTTAAAATTAAATATCTTCATCACCGGGGCATCTTTTTCAATGAAACGAAGAGCCAACTTGGGTTTTAAGAAAAACCCATTTCAAATCTGTTATCCATGGTTTTAAATAAAACTTTTTATTTTGACTGCCTTGGTTTTCACAAAAAACCTTTAAAATTTAAACTAAATATTTAAAATTAAATATCTTTATCACCGGGGCATCTTTTTCAACGAAACAAAGAGCCAACTTGGGTTTTAAGAAAAACCCATTTCAAATATGTTATCCATGGTTTTAAATAAAACTTTTTATTCTGACTGCCTTGGTTTTCACAAAAAACCTTTCCGCTTCTTGACATCTCAGGTTCTGAAGACTTCTTCTTCTCATTCTAAATTATGTTTTCTGTTTCTGTGCATCTATCATTTAAGGACTCATGATCTGACTAACTTTTGAACTTTATCCTCTACATCTGAGTGACTTTTGAACTGCCTGTCCATTGCATCATTAGATCTAACTGACTGTATTACAACAATGACAATCCTCCTGCAACACCTTGCTCAACACTAAACTCCTATCCATTGTACTTTGGCTGCACCTTGCTGTTCAATAAACTCTTGTCCATTGCATCAATAAATTTGTCTGACTATGTTGACAACAATGACAATACTATTTGCTACACTTTGCTCAACAATCTCCCCCTTTGGAATTGTTGGCAACACATGTGCAATTTTCCTGTAAATCTTCTCCCCCTTTGACAATAATACCAAAGGGCTGCTGTAGACTCCCCCTGAGTCTATGCACAACATTATTAGACACAAATTATTACAATTAGCAAATATTCCAAGCATGAAAAAGAAGAAAAACAAATACACAAATGCTCCCCCTGAGTCCAAGACCACTTCATTTCACTGATTGACAACATCATGATAAGCATAATAGGCATCAATAAAATCAACAATGTGAATAGCAAGCAATAACCAGTTGAATGACACCATCATCGTCAACTTCACCAATATAACATGTGTAAGAACATGATTGAACCACTGTCTTCTGTGCAACTACCCTCTGTTGCCTTGCAAACTCAAACTTGTCCACTGTTAGTGAAGGCATACAATAATCTTATATAGCCAACTTTTTGTTCTGCAATGCCAGCAACATCTGCATACAACTTCACCATGCATCTTGGATATATTCTCAACAAGCTTGAACCCAATGATAGTTGTTTGTCTCTCTCTGTAGTGAGAATCCAGCAGGCTACCTCAATCCACTTTCAACTCTGTGCAAGTACCAAACACTGTACCACAGTGCAACCAACATCTTTTCTCAACCAATTAGGGCTTTAGCAACAATGCTTATAGACAAGGTTTAACCAACATCATTCAACTAAAGATTAACCTTGAAGCATTCAACCAATCACTACATGAAAAGGAAACTAGTAGACATCCTTTTCCTTCCAAAGGTATTTGAACAAGACAGCCACCAACATAAATCACCAAGGCAAAGAATAACTTGCTCAAATCAAAATCAATGGAGTAAGCCCAAATCATGTATCAAGAAAATCATTAACTTGATCAAAACAACCACTATGAAAGCAACTCAACTATTCATCACCAGGCTAGAAATCATCTGGCTGCTCATTAAAAAAAAATTTCTTCAATCTTCCCATTCAACATGCTGATTTCACTTTTGTCAACAGAATTGACAAGTGACTCACATCTGTACCAATTTTTGTCCAGCACTACAATTTTACTGCCAACTCTTACTTTCAACTATGCATGTCGAAAGAAGACATTTTTTCAAACACTTTATGGCCAACCGTAGTGCACCTTACTCAGCCTCAAGCTTCTTATCCTTGGACTGGCATTAAATCAATAGTTAAAACAAAACTGTATGTGAATTAAATATATTCACCAAGGTGTCATGAAAGATCTGGCAATATTCACATAAAAAAGTAAAAACAAATACATGCTACTCAAAACACAAATACACAGCTAGGGCAAGCATTCTTTCGTTGAGCAAATTATCTGGACTATTATGATTCGTAATTTTGAACAGTGGTATTAAGAATCATCAACAGTACAACAGTGACATATCTCAAAACTACCACTGGTGACGAGCTCTCAAATTAAACACCACACTTCATGGCATTTCCACAAACCACTATATAAACTGAAAAACACACTTTAACAACTATACAACATTAACCCGACTGCTTACCTTTCATCCTCAGATACCTGGACAAATACATAGGAGCATTAAAATAAAACTTTAATATTGCTCCTCCTGAGGATGTGCCACCTGGAGTTGCTTAGAGCAATGGCAGAGTAGCCTCCTTCAGTCCAAGGAGACACAATTTCCTTTTTTTTGTCTTTCTCCAGACTTTCCTGAACTTGGGCTTGGGTATTTCAACAACATCCCTATTTTTCTCCTGTTCGTGAACTTGAACATTTCTCTTGTGGGGTTGTCTCTTGTGTATTCTTGATGGATGATTATTTTCTTTTCTTTTATGCACATGATATGTTCCTTGTTGGTGTTGTCCTCTTTGTGTCTGATGAAATCTAGGGTTTTGCCTTAGATTAGATATAGAAGAGCTTGGACAGAACCTTGCTATGTTCCCTTGACCATTGCATTTAAAACATTGCACATGTTTTATTCCCTATCTGTATTGCATTCTATGTGTATGATGAAATCTATGGTATTGCCTTAGATTGGATACATAAGTGCTTGAACAAAACCTTGCTATGTGCCCATGGCCATTACATTTAAAACATTGCACAGGGTGTTCACTAAAAAAAAAAGAAGTATTTTTATCAGCATAACTCTTTGATCTATTGTTTAGTCCACAATAAATTGCCTTGTGACTAAAGTGGTTGCATTTAGAACAATAGCCATAAAAAGCATTATTATTAAAAGAGTGAGAGTGAGAGAACCTCTTTTGTTGTGGTTGCTTTGCTGTAGATCTTCTTTGATATTTTCTTCCTTTTGAGGATTCGACTTCGGACTTTTCTTGTTTCAATCCTTCAACAGAGGACTTCTTCTTCTCTGCATATTTTGAGGATGAAGGTTGTTCAGCTTCATATCCAAGACCAAACTTAGCTGTGGAGCTTCTTTGTTGATTTATCATTGTATCTAGCAACTCTGTGCTCTTCTCAAATTTGAGATTTATATTGGCCTCTTTTAGTTGTTTCTTCAATGAAACAATCTCTTCTTCTTGTTGGCAGCATACAGTCTCTTTCTCATTGATCTGAGACCTAAGAATATCTTCAATCCTTTTGTTCTGTTCTACTTGTAGCTTTAGATCAACAATAACTTGTTTATATTCCTCTTCACTTGTGTTGTATACATCATTCTTATTATCCAGTTGTGTCTTCAAGGCTTCTTCTGATTTCTTGGCCTTTTGAACTTGTAGGAAGAGATCTTCAATCTCATCCTCATATTCTTCTAATTTCTTGGACAATATTTTGTTCTTTTTCTTTTCTATTCTCCACTCTTCAAGAGTAGATATCAACTCTCCTTCAAAATCTACTTCAGCCTCAATATTTTCATCACAAACTTCAGGATTCACTTCTTCTACCTTTTTCAGTTCAAATTTCTCTTCTACAGGAACTGAAACTGACTAGGATGCCTTTTTGGATGAGGATCTATTCTTCTTAGCCATTGTGCACTAATCCAAGATCAACCCTGACTGATTTAGCCAAAATTAGGAACCTGGCTTTGATACCAAATTGTTGTAATCACAATGACACTGAGAGGGGGGGTGAATCAGTGTGTTCTTTAAAATTTCTAAAACATATGATTTTAAAACCAGTAGCAGTTTAAAGCAGATAAAAGAGATACTAAATGCATCAAGAAAGCATCACACATAACACAACATTTTAACGAGGTTCACCAATGTGGCTACTCCTCAAAAAGATTGCTTGGACTACCATCCAAATCCAGTCAATGTAAAGCCACAACTTTACATAATCCTTTACCAGCACCAACTGGAAGGAGAACCAACCCCTTAACTTTATCTGCTTCAACAGAATGGATCACCAACTCCAATTTTACCAGCACCTACTGGAAAGAGGCACCAACCCCTTATGCCAAGCTACAACTTGGAAAACAATAATAAAGATTACAGAATAAAACTTTCACCTTGCTATATTCTATTGCTTCTGTGTAACATCCTTCGCACTTTCAGACTGCGTCTATATTCTTATTTGCACTCTCTGCTGCAATCATCTATTCAACACTTGCACTATTTCTCCCCACAATGCACACTATCTCATAGAAACACGCACTCTACTGCAACCCCAAATAACTAACACTTTTGCAAACTGCGCATTCATTCTAAATTGAAACAACTTGCTCTCTACTCAACACGAACTTCACTTTCACAAAAACTATGCTTGCATTTGCACTTTATCTTTACACCCCATCTTTCAAACTCGAAGAAGCCCTCCTTTTCTAGAAGAAATTTCAAGAAAAAACCCTAAAATAATGTCGGCTAAGAAACCCTAGAATTTGTTAGCTGCCAAACCCTAAAATCCGTCGGCTGTAACCCTAAGAATGTTGGCTGCAAAACCCTAGAAATTGTCGACTGCAAAACCCTAAAATCCGTCGGCCCAGATTTAACTTTGTCAGCCTCAAACACTTCTTCCACCTTCATCACTTTCCTATAGCTTATTGCTGTGAAATAGTAACACGTCGGCCCTTTTAATTTAATTTAATATTTTAATTTAAATTTTAAATAAAATAAAATTTAAACTAAATATTTAAAATTAAATATCTTCATCACCGGGGCATCTTTTTCAACGAAACAAAGAGCCAACTTGGGTTTTAAGAAAAACCCATTTCAAATCTGTTATCCATGGTTTTAAATAAAACTTTTTATTTTGACTGCCTTGGTTTTCAAAAAAAACCTTTAAAATTTAAACTAAATATTTAAAATTAAATATCTTTATCATCGAGGCATATTTTTCAACGAAACGAAGAGCCAACTTGGGTTTTTAAGAAAAACCCAATTCAAATCTGTTATCCATGGTTTTAAATAAAACTTTTTATTTTGACTGCCTTGGTTTTCACAAAAAACCTTTCCGCTTCTTGACATCTCAGGTTCTGAAGACTTCTTCTTCTCATTCTAAATTATGTTTTATGTTTCTATGCATCTATCATTTAAGGACTCATGATCTGACTAACTTTTGAACTTTATCCTCTGCATCTGAGTGACTTTTGAACTGCCTGTCCATTGCATCATTAGATCTAACTGACTGTATTGACAACAATGAAAATCCTCCTGCAACACCTTGCTCAACACTAAACTCCTATCCATTGTACTTTGGATGCACCTTGCTGTTCAATAAACTCTTGTCTATTGCATCAATAAATTTGTCTGACTGTGTTGACAACAATGACAATACTATTTGCTGCACTTTGCTCAACACAAAATACCTAGCCAACAATTTGTTCCTCATCATATTTTCTCTAAGAACATAATTAATGGTGTAAACCCTCTTGAGGTTAACCATATTTCATTCTATGATGAGGATATTCCTTCCTCTACTCCACAAGAAGACTCTTATCTTTACATTACAAGATCTAGTAAAGAAACACTTGTTAGAACTATCATGGTAGATAATGACTCCTCTCTTAATTTATGCACTTATCAATTATCAAAGGAAGAAGATATTAATGAATCAAATGTTATTATAAAATATTTTAACAATGAAATTCAAGAAGCTCAAGGTACTATAATTTTTCCCCTCAATATTGGATCCAAGATCCTAGATACTTTGTTTTATGTAGCATATGGCCCTTCGTCTTATAACTTACTTCTCATAAGTCCTTTTATTCATACGATGAGGATTTTCCCTTCTACTCTTCACCGATGTTTGAAGTTTGAACTTGCAAATAAAATTGTTACCATACATGGTGACCCAACACCATTTAAAGAATATTTAACGGTTGAAACATCAAGTTCCATACATTCTCTGTTATCAAAATTATTTTCTATTTCTCACTTTTCTTCATCCATATATGATCATCCTTGTTTACCAAATAACATCCATGCATATCTTTCACATCTGCATCTGCTCCTTCCATCTTATCAAGATTTGGAATATAGTGATAAGAATGAAGAACTTTCTTATCCTTCTTACATTTTATTTTGTAACATGATCAATTTTACACATATAAAAGTCAAATCTTTTTCTACATTATTCTACATTATAACAAAGCTTTTTTTATCACTACCTTTTATTCATCACCTTCTATTCTTACCTTCACCTCAACTAGATTATCCTTCAAAACCTCCTTTGATTTTGAAGCAACCTTAGACATGCTATACTCAAATAACCTTGTATAGTGTATATAGATCATCTTGTATATACCACCAATTTCAATTCATAAATTAAAATCAAAATACAAAAAAATCAAAATCCTCAAAATCTTCAAAAAAAAAAAAAAATACAAATGCAACTAAGGACCTTAAAGGTAAATTTGAGCCCAACTGGCTTGGACCATACATTATTACTGCCAAATTTGAATCAGGAGCATACAAATTATCTACCTTAGATGGTAAAGAACTTAAAGAACCCATGAATATTTTGCATCTTAAACATTACTATGCATAAATTTGGTCGCTTCATCCTTGTATATATTTGTTTCCAAAATTTTTATATTTCTTTCAAATTTATAAAAATCCAAAAACATCAAAAATATTCATAATCATCCAAAATATTCAAAACTATCTATTGCATTTATTTAAAGCACTTGTTAAGTTCTTTTTGCTCAAAAACAAAAATCAAAATAATAATATAAAAACAGCTATATGCTTGGCTCTTTTGAAACCAAAATAAAATAAAGAAGAAAGAGAGAGTCAACATTCTCCAAAATTCTCAAAAATCATTTATATATATTTTCTTACAATTATTGCAGTTATATGTTTCAACTTATTTTGGATAAATTAGCATTTATTTGGCATCCCTCACTTGCACACTCACAACAAATAAATATCTTGACTTTATCTGGCATGATTACTAATCTCTCTTATATCAAAGTCCACAAAATTCAACTAAATAAAGTTTGAGCATAGAGAATTGATCTTGTTATTTACTTAAACCAAGCACATATTTTCACAATAAAATGATTATATTTGTAATTTCCATGTTTTGCTACATAGTAGAACTGATTTCTTGAGCGAAAAGTTTCCCCTACTATCCTATCATGCACATAGTCTAGAATCTTTGAGAATTGGAAAAAGGACAAGCTCACCCCTACCCAGAATAAAAATCCCTTGCTCTACAGCTAATCCGAGCAAGTATCCCTAGCAAAGAAAAAGAAAAAGAAAAGAAAAATTCAAGAAAAAGAGAAAAGAAAAATGTTCTTTTATCATTACAACAATGTTCCAAGCATTATCAAGCAAAAGAAATACAAAAAAAAAAATAAGCAAAGTTCAAAAAAAATCAAGAAAGCAATAAAATCCTTTTCCCTACCCTTTGAAAAGAAAAGAAGGGTTGATGAGCTTGAATCCTTGGAATTCTCAATTATTCGAAAACTATGAGGTAAGCCCCATAATAGGTGGTTTGTGCCCAACCTACTTGGCCTTGGGTAACTCCTAGCATGGTGATATGTCTGTCACATTAGCAACCTTCTTTTGTACAGACCTATGTTTGCTTATGGATTAGTTAGCTCTTGATAATCCGATCTACATAGTAGCCTAGTATGGTTATATGCATTTACATCATGGTTAACGAACACTTATTTGGTTTCTTCAAATCACTTGTATCATAGTATCTTGTTCACAACTAGTAAATGAACAATGCAATCGCACACACATTTGTATTTGAGAGATTTTGTCTATCATTATGATAAATCAAGATTGGAAATGAATTCACATATGCACATGGGATTCTTTATAAATCTAACTTTTGTCTTCAAAATAATTTGAAATATTATTTTTGCAACTTGTTTGGAATAAATCAACTACAGTTGTTTATCACTCAGACAAATATATAATAGAAAAATAAAAAATTTCTTTCAAACTACACAAAACATATACATATATATCTGATTGAATTTCGCGACGATGGTATAGTTCTAAAACCAAAATTGGAATTTTATGCCTAGCGCAAGTCCTCATTTTCATATTTTTTGTTCATCAAAAATCAACCATGCAATAAAACTATATTTTTTTGGATTTTTGCAATGATGGTATAAGTCTATACCTACATATTCTATGCCTAGCGCAAACCATTGTAACAATTTTTATTCCCCATTTATTCAAAATCATAAAAACCATATGACTTAATTCATTATGCTACACAAATTATACTTTTCAAAAGCAAACACATTTTCATTATTTCATGTCATTATGTCAACCTTCAAATTTTGCAATGATGGTATAATTCCTAAAGAATTATCCAAAAAATTTATCACACTTAGGAATTTATGCCTAGAAAGAATCATTTTAAACATTATTTCATGCACCATATTTTTTATGAAAATTTGAAAACAAATCATCATCATCATCATCATTTGCACTATTGCACCAAAGTCTTAAGACAGTCTCTTAAGCACTCTTTTACTTTTAACAATATTTCTATCCTAGGATTAGCTTGACGACCGAGTGAGCGGTGACTCCATGAAATGGTCTATAATAGTGACAATGTCCTTTGAAATTATTGTTAGAAGTCTCTTTTTATTTTTATTTTTATCATATTTCATCATAAAAAATCAATTTGTTACATCAAATTATTTCATTTAAAATATCATCAGCATGACATTCAAATTATAATATATCCAACGACATAATTACATGAACTATCAAACCAATCAAATCAATCAATCAAACATAAAAGAATCATAAGCATACACACAATATAAGTCATATGATCAAAAATATCTCATCTATATATATCAACACCATATGTACATCATCAAAATTAGATTGGTATGCCATAATCTGTACCTCGGCATACTCAATCCTCTATAAAAAATAATCATATAATACAATGTCAGTCCAACCCTCTAGCCTCGAGAGCACCTCGAGCTCTCTGCCTCATCTCCTCCCCTGCCCTGAGGTGGACGAGGTGGCCCCATCGCTATCTTTGTAGTCCTCGTCCTCAATCGGGACGTAGTCCTCAAGGACCCAATCCTGATAGGGTCAACAATGCCAACTGGCAGTTGTACCCTCTGACCCTCTGGCACCATCTGGAAGTAGATGCCCTTGTAGAACATGGTCTGAGAAATCAACTGTGCCAGCTCCTGTGTGCTCGCTCCTCTGCCCCATACCCTGAGGCGTGCAATCTCATCTCGTAGCTGTGACACCTCAGCCCGATGTTGTGCGGCCACATCCTGTAGTGTCTGCACCTAGGCCTGTAGACAATCTCTCTTTGCCTGAAGAGTAGCCATCTCGCTACTCTCTCCTGTGTCCACACCCTTGCCCTTATCGGGTGATGGTGGCCTCTGTGGAGATGGGGGTCTCACCTCCCTCCTCTCCCTCTCTCTCTGTTGTGGTCGCTCCTATGCCTGTGGCCTCCTCGCCTCTCTCCCACCGTGACCCTGGGCTGCCTCCATCACTGCCTGGTGTTGCCTCCCTATCTGACACACAACTATGTGGATCGGACCCTATGCCCTTATCATCCAAGGAGGGCGGATGCCTACGTACCAGGCATCATAGCCATCGGCTACTCCTACATTGTCCCGATCCACTGGCTGGATGGGGGCATCATCTATGTTCTAGCTCCAGAATCACTGCATGTCGGGAGCCCCGCTAACTGTAGTGTTATCCCAGATAGTCTGAGAAAACTCGTAGTCCCTTAGAGATGGGATCCCCTATTGTAGACCGAACTGTCTCAAAACTTGGTCGTACCTATGGAGCTCCACCTCTCCCCTCTCCATCCTCAGCCAACAAAATCGCCTGATGTGAGCCAACTCCTATCCATCCTCGACCCACCTTGGATGCTCCCTCCACGGCCTCCAGGTGATCTGGTCCGAGACTAAGCCATACAGTAGCCTTTGGGACATCGACAGGTCAATCCGTCGCTATGCCCCTCTCCGGAGCCACCAATAGAAGACTCGGGGCCTCTCCCCGTCAATCCCTGTCAGAGGAATCCCTATCGGCCTTCGTACCGCAATGTGCTACCAGCACCAAACCTGTAGTAGCGATGTCATAACCAAAAATCGTTCGCCATTGTACATGACCCCATGCAAGATCTTGTACAATCGGCATAGCACACCCCAAGAAAACCTATAGCCATGGTCTCTCATGTCACAGACCACATCTACCAACATCCATGGCACCCTGCACCCACTCTGGTGGCACAACAGAAATCCACCAACTACTCCAACCAGCACCCATGTGAGTGTAGATGCCCCAGGAATTTGGCATAGTGCCTCGATGTTAACTCTACCCTTCTCCAAGGTGAAGCTCGGGTCACCACATAACCGTCCCATAGCATGGCCCTGATTGGCCGTAGGAGTAATCAGTCATCCTTGTATGGGGATTCTCAGAATCCTCCATACATCCTCCAATGTGGGAGTCATCTCCCCTATCGATAATCGAAAACATGAAGAGCCCGGATACCACCTCTCTGCTAGGGCCATCAGTAGCCCCATGTCTGTAGATACTTGTGGCATTTTTGCCACATGCAGTAAGCCGACATGTGCCAACTGATCTCGCTCTGCCTGTGTCAGAGCGGCCAAGTCGTCTTTCAACCCTCCGTACTTCCACTCCTTGCTCTTTAGTAATCCTCTCTGCAAACATAAACAACAAAACAATAAACAATCATTAATCAACAATTCAAGTAATCAATAATGCAAGTTAAAAATTTAATTTTGTGCAATTGATGATATCGCCCACTATTGGACGATATCGTCTCAAATTTGAGCATAACCGTCTCTGATTTCGCAGTTTGAAATCGTCTCTAATTTGACGAAATCGTCCCCCTTTCGATGATTTCGCCCTCGGGCGAAATTGTTGAAATTGAGACGATTTCATCAAAATCGGGATGATTTCATCCCGATGACGTCGACGGCCCAAAAATGGCCGCGATGCTCAAAATTCACCTAAAAATTATCTACTAAGCATATAAATTCAAATTAAAGCATTCTAGATTAGTCTGGACTCTTACCCATAGACCGCGCCGGACCTCTGTCGATCTGTGTGTCGTCTCCACCATTTTTGCTTCCAAAGCTCTAAAAACCAGTAAAATGAACAGTAAAAATGAATTAGGGTTTTTCCCTATTTTTCTTAATTTTATTCAAAAATAATTTTTTGCTTTTCCACGTTTTTACCTCAAATGTTCGATTTGGGTAAAAACACGGAGGGGGCACTATAGTAAGCTGTCATGCGATGCGACCAACAATCATCGCCTAAAAATGGGAATAATTTTTGCTTTCTCGTAGATCGAGAAGAACTCATCTTTAACGCATTTTCTTCGGAAAATTCGTTAAAGAGGGGGCAAAATGTAGCACCCTAAAATTGGCGCAGTAAAATTACAATAATTACATTCACCTTAGTAAATAATTTAAAAATCAAATTTAACCTCCCAAATTTAACCGCCGGGAAATTCGTTTCCCCCTTTTTCGTGCCATTTTTAGAGGTTGTTTTGACCGTTTGACGATATCGTCGTCGATCAAACGATATCACCCCAGATTTGACAATTTCGTCTGGACTAGAATGTCCAGACGATCTTGTTGCAAAACTGATTTTGCAAAGTTGAAATATGTTCCAACGGGTCTCCAATCTAGGCAGAAGCGTGTCTGTGCCATTGGGACCCTCCCCCCGTTGGAGATCTCCCAAATTGGGATGATCTCCAACCTCCTAACTACTCCCTAAGCCTATTTAGTCTCTAGGATTTTCCCTTCCCAACCCCTGGCTGAAATTCTCTGCAATTCAATTCCATATACGTTAAATCATCTCTATCTTGCATTTGCACTAGTTCCACATCAATTTTGTTGCAGGTACATCACTATTTTTCATTCGAAGCCAGAACCTATTGTCACCGATGAACCTGTTCATATTGGAGGCGAACCTGTCAAATTCGAGGTGATTTCGTACTAATGCGAGACGATCTCGACTACAGTCCGTATCAAGGCAATTAGTGCCTGAATTTTGCATTCCTCAACCTTTATTTTGTCATTTGATTCTGCAAATTAGATAATCTATTTAGTGTTTTATATTATCTTGCATTTGGAGTTCACCCATTTAGATTAAGTGCATAATTAAACCATAATTATCATCTAATTAGCACGATTCATTTTTGTCTCTGTGTTTAAGTTTCAGTTTGATAACATTGCTGCCATTTTATATCATTTCCATCTGTTAGCACTATAGTATTTTTGTATTTTTGCATCTATTTTTGGTTTTGCAGGTCTCTAAGGAATTCATCTAACGAATTCGTCAGATCTCAGATGATCTTGTCTGATTGCAGATGATTCTATCGAATTTCAGATGATCCAGACCGCTTCAACATCAAAATCTTCTTCAGACATCCGGATCAGGTATTCCTCATTTGTATTCTGTAATCCCTCTATTTTTTGTCTTTAAAATTGTTTTCTGTATTCATGGAATTTGCATTTTCATGTAGATTAAATCTAGATTCATTCGGCCAAACCTAGGATATGAATGTTTAAGGTTAAAACAAACACATTTAAACACATTCCAAAACCTAGGTGTGGAAGCTAATGTTAAATGTTTCCTGTGAACCCACCATCCATCGAAAAATCACCAAAATACACCTCCCTTGAGAGGTGGGACCTTTGCAAAGTCTTCTCAGTCCGAGGTACCGCAACATCCTTTTTCCATCCTCCTTCCGAGCGTGGATCCTATAGCCTGAAGGTAAGGGTGTGAAAAATTTGGAGCGATACAGTTAGGCTCGTCGAGATAGATGGCTCTTGGTCCATAAGGATGAGATCAGGGAGTACCATTTTTACTCTCATGTCTTGTGGAAGTTTGGCTTATTTCAAGACATACCAAACCTGTCAATCATCTACAGGCGATTGGCTATAGAGACAGGTTTACAATGGGTACAACCGACATCACTTGGGGATGCGACTAACAATTTCCAAGAGTTAGGGGTTTCTGTGGCTGGGATTACTCCTCCATATGATGCTTGGTGGTCACTACTATAGTGGTAGGGATCTGGGCCCCTCGGTCGGGTTGATGATGAGGCTAAGGCTGATCCATAGGGGTGTAATGTGTGCCCATGGACTGAGGGTGGTTGGGGGGCAAAGGCTGCAACAGGAGATGCACCCCTATGAAGATCGAGGAGGAGGCACTGGATGAGGATGAGGTACCTCTAGACAGTGAGGTAGGCCAGCTACTAGCCTAGGTAGTATATTTGTAGAGCCAGGTTGGGTGGTTCCACACTCAGATGCTATAGAGGGACACTAGCATCACCATGTTAGAGGTGAAGCTAGATCATAGCGAGAGACAACAATAGTAGATCTATGAGGATCTCATATGTGCCACAGATTGCACAATAGTTATAGAGGGTTGGATTCAAGATCTTACTAGCTCCCTATAGGTATCAAAGGTACAAGCTATAGTTGTAGTAGAGAGATACTTGGCTCAGTCCTAGGCTCGTAGAGGAGATGCCTCCTCATATTAGGCTATCATGGCACCACCAGTAGCACCATCATCTATACTACTAGGAGGTGGTGACCCCATGACAGATATTAGGTGGCTCACTTCCCTTGTAGAGGAGGGAAATGACCTTTGTGATGCAATGGCAGCTCGCATCTCCCAGCTATAGGGCTTTATTAGATTACAAGGCTTATAGGTGCTAGAGGATAGACATGTTATGGGGTCTCAAAGGACCAGGTCTAGAACTACAGGATAGTCCATTGCAAGCTCCTGCTAGTAGACTCACAAGATAGAGAGGACACATAGGTCCTCTAGAACACATGGAGGTAGCTCCCATACTAGGTCCAGGGAGATAGGTATAACCTCTATTCATAGGTGTAGCTGCATAGACATACCAGTATCCCATGTGCTAGGCCTCTTTGAGTTAGGTGGCACATAGGACCCTCAACAGGGCACACAACAGGTACCATAACTGACTGCAGAGCAGGCTCTAGAGCCCATGGCTAAGGGAGGAAGTGAGAGCTCTAGTTTAGGGGGATAAGGCTAGAGCTAGGGCTCTACCAGATCTAGGCTAAATTTTTGTATATGTACCATTTTTGGTGTAAGGTCTAGGACCTACACAATTATAGCCTATGGGTATTTTGTACTCTTGATGTACTCTTGTTGGACACACACACACACACACACACACACACACACACACACACACACACACATATATATATATATATATATATATGAGATTGATCATTTATGGCTCATTATGTGTACTTGTGTATGTTTAATTTTCTATTTATGTGATGTACATGAATGCAATGCTTATATTAATTTGATGCTATATGATGTGATGTATGGTTGACATGCACTAGGTAGCTATTTAATTTATGATGATGATATGCAGTGATCTAGATGCTTAGATTTGTGATGTATGATGATAGATGCATATGAATGCAATATTTACTTAAATGCATATTTGCTTTTGATTTATTGCATGCATTTAATTTATGATGATGTCACGATATGCTAATACAATGTATGTAATGCATTATTTACATGATTGTAATATAATGTAAATGAAACTGTATGCTTTAATCACTTTAAAACATAAGGAATGAATGCAATTATGTGTTTATCAATATAATGGATAACACCACAAAATGTATAAAAATCATGAATGTAATTGAAAATCCTTAAGATAAGAATTTAATCAATTAATTACCCATATATGAAATGCAATGGTATGCGATGTTATGATGCGAATGATATAATGTGTAATTCTATTTTCTTTTGTAAGTTTGAAAAATATGCACAATATACTCAGTGGTCATCTAAATATTATTTATAATATCCATCCGGTATCTATCCTATATATTTATTGTGCTCTATATGATGATGTATCATGGACTCGATAATTTGTAGTTTGATAATTTTATGTGGTTTGCGATATTTGGTATTTTGTTGCTATTAGAGAAAATTTTGAGGTTTTCTATGAGACTCAAACACCCTAGTAGACTTATCAAAAGTTGCATACTAATCGTACTCGACTTCTAAAGTGCAAGGCTTTTTCTAGGATAGGCCCTAACTGTTCATTATCCTTGTGTGTGCACATGAATATTTTAAGATAAGACACGAGCGTTTCCCGATGTCAGGCAGTATTCTTTCAGCCCATTGCTAAGATAGGGGTTCCACAAATGTCTTATCCAATACCAAGTTTAGATTTTAGTTGGACTAAGCCACTAGGCAATGCATGACACCTAAAGCTAGATCTTCCACATTCAAACATTGGTCTGCCCACGAGCGATATGCAAGTGTATCAGACATATCATCATGTGTAAGGTACAATAGTGCCAACAATTCCAAGGATTTAGGCTCGTTCCTTTCTATCCTTCAATTTTTGAGATACTCATATGTGATGAAGCAAGGGAGTCAATTCCATCTTCATTATGAATTGTCTTTGGATCTTCATTTGATCTCTCTTCGAACTGGATTTTTGATCTTCATTTGATCTCCACTCAAACTTGATTTATGATCTTCATTTGATCTTCACTTTGAACTTGATTTGAGCCTATTTTATGATCTTCATTTTATCTTCATTTTTTGGCATTTACATTTGATAATTTTCTTCAAAAATAATTCTTTGGGGGATTTACTTGGAAACTTTTTCTGGTATATCAATTGAGGATATACATCTTATGATATCAATATGGGATATAAATCTAAGAATTCGATCTATGATATCAATCTAGGTTATCAATCTCAAGGATTGATGTGGGATATAACTCTGGGATATTACTCATTTTATCGTAAGCAAGGGATTTTGAATAGGGAACTAAACTATCCTTTTTCCAACTACCAAAATTTCCCATATTGTCTGCATAGAGGGATAAGCAAGAATAACTCTTTTTGCCTCAGGATACCTGGTCCTGCTTCGTGAATTTCATTTTCCCCTAGTCCTTGTTAGGATTGTTTAATTTGGTGATTAGTGATAGGATTATGATATTCTAAGGGCTATACTAACTCAACCTCAGTTACAAAAGCAAAGTAATATTTATACCAATTCTTGATAAGACCTCTAGGTATGGTTGAATGACTAGAAAACCCTAGTATATCTCCATAGCAACAAAATAGGTTGTATTAAAAAACACAATTACTCACATGAATGATGGATTTATGATAAATGTAGAAATGCATGATTTAGACACAAACGTGGTGTCATTTGTAAGATTGACAAACATAATCCCTCCTACTACGAAATGCAATCGGATGATGAATGCCTATATGCAATGCAATAATGCAGTGGATGCATGAGTGAATGTAAAATAAAAATGCAAATGCAAAGGTTTTTGGATTTTATGCTTTACCAATTTTTTTTTTAATTTTATTGATTTTATAATTTTTATGAGTTTTGAACCTCATATCTGACCAAACGGTGAGTACATGCCTCTAGAGTCTTTAGGAGTGACCAAACGACATGAAAATGTTTTAGGAGCCTTTATATTGACCAAGCGATATTTTCACAAAATCCTTGGAGATTTTTAGGATGACCGAGCGATTTTAAACAAACCCTTAGAGCCTTTTGGGTTTGACCAAAGGGTTTATGAGAACATTTGGGACTTTTGGGATGACCAAGTGATCTTTTAATAATCCTTGGAGCTTTTTGGGTGACCAAGAAATTTTTTAGAAACTTTTGGTACCTTTTGATTGACCAAACTACTCATAGATGAGCTTGGAGCCTTTTAGGATGACCGAGTGGTTATAAGCAAACCCTCGGGCCATTTGAATGACATGACCAAGTAGTGTCAGGAACCCTTGGAGAATTTTGGGCTCTGACCAAAGATATTATAGATGACTTTGGATCTTTTTAGGATGATCGAGTGGTTATAAGCAAGCCCTCAGGGCCTTTGACTGACATGACCAAGCGGTTTTAGGAACCCTTGGAGCCTTTTAGGGAGGGCATGTTGCCCTATGTACCCCTAGTGAGTGTGCCATTTGACTATGGTGAGGGAGGTGCAATACCTTTAGATTCCTAATTTTACCTTATCAAATTTCTCATGGCTAGTAGGAAAGGTATGATATCTTGAAGACCCCCAGCGTGCATGTGTAGACACCTAAAACGTGTCATGTTGAGGGTGACTACTCATATGGACATGCTACAAGACCATACAGAGGATATTGGATAAAATCCAAGATAGAGTAGTGGTTCTAACCACTTAATTTAGGTATTTTGTCCTAAGCAGTCTAAATCACAGCCTAGACCTACGGTCTCCAGTCTAAATTGTAGTTGACACATGTGGTCTGTAGTTTGGACTGCAAATGTGACATATGGTCTTAACTGAAGTTCAGTTAGGCCTTCCATCCTAGCCAAATCGATTGGAACAACCAAAATATATATAAGGATGTAGTTGAAGGATGGAATATTTCATAGGCTTCAATCCCAACTGTCCTAACCACCCTTCTTGGTCTTGGCTTCTCCATGAAGCCACCCCTAGCCCTAGGGGCATGCTATAAATACCCCCTCCAAATGGGGAGAAAAGAGAGCAAGCATTGGAGATTTAAGTAGCGAAGCCCTGGCAAATTGTACACTCAAACTAAGTATACTAAGAGATAGAGCTATTGCACTTAATCCCCGACCCTTTTACCACCATTCATGATGAATTACATTATGGATGCCCTAGGTTCTTAGGAGGATCAAGAAACATAAATATGAGCAAACGAAGGCCTTTCACATCAAATTGATCGCCAAATAAGTCTAAGGACAATAAATGTGACCCTTGAACATCAATTTGGACAAGAAAATTAAGCCCATTGCCTCTGATTTTGAGGGTAAACTCATCAGAGGTCAAACCACAGCTGTCAACCATGGTTCATAGTGCAGACCACTCACTAGAGCTGTGGTTTGCAATAGGTGATAGATCACATTACTATTTTCTTTTTTGTATGGCTAGTTAGGTTAGATTAGCTATTTTGTTGATTTAATAGCATTTTAGAAGACTTTTGACCGTAGAACTAGGCTAGATTCACATTTTATGCTTAAGTTTCAATTAGTACTAAAATGTTTTCTTTATGCATGTTTATGCTTCATTTTCTATATTTGATCCATGCATAGTGTAGATGCTATTTTAATTTATGTTATTACCTAAATCTTGATTCAATTTGCATAGTTTGGCAATTTTCTTTATACTTTTTTGATTATGCATGTTAATGGTGTCATTATGCATTTTACCTAAAATGGCCTCATCATGAGAGGCTGCCTATATTTTTGATGTTCTTGTTGTTTCTTGACCGTAGGGAAAAATTACAAAGGAGAGTAAAGCATCCAATCCCTTCCTCAATGCAAAGAAGAGGGTCATCAACATCCTAGAGCAGTTCATGTCACCCTAAGGAGCATTTTGATCACACCTTCCCTTGATAGGGATTAAAAACTATTGTAATTGATGTATCAAATGGGTATCCCTAAGAGGGATGAATTTATAATTTGAATCCATTGAAATTAATAAAGGATTCCTTGTATTCACATTATTTCTTGTTATCAAATTATGCATGCCTATTTATGTATTTTCCTTAAATTGCAATAATTAGATCGGGTGTGAGCCTTTTTGGTGGTTATAGATGGCGATCACGGTGGAACTCCACATTTCTAGCCCCTGAGTGCTAACATTCTTGTTTGTTTTATCTCAGGTCCTAACCGCAACTAACAGATGTGATTATTTTTTGGCCTGCGACTGTCACATGCAGTTTACACTGCAACCCATAGACTAGAGTTGCGGTTTACATCAGAAGTAGAAGACAGCAGAGAAACCACTTGGTAGCAGATCAGGAGCTGAGATAGGTTCTATTTTCATTCTTTGTTCTAAATTTTCTCCTCTGTTCTTTTACAATAAGCAAAAAATCGATGGCAAATTAGAAACATTAAAGAAAAATATCAATGAATAAGTCCTAATTTGCTTTCATATTCTTTCCATTAGAAAGGTGCTACTAGGAATAGAGGACCTCTGATTGCAGTTTGGCCTAGAACACATTGACGATAAAATTGTGTGATCGTTTGCATGCATGAGGCCCAATTAGAGGCCATGTCATCGTAATTGTATTATCATAACGTCATGTAGGGCATAGCATGCATACCTTTGTGAATTTGAAATGTTTCTTCTTATGCATATCATGTAGGACTGATCATATGAATGCTATTTTATGCATTTGTCTTTATGCAAAATAAAATGAACCACACACACAACATTTCATTTTAAACATCAATGGAATTGGGCTCTCACATCCAACCCATTTTATTGAGACCAACAGTGGATATCATTACCACTTGGTTGGCTCATTTGAAATTGTATTATAGGGACCGCTCATTGCCAAGGTCGACCCAAGAACTATCCTATCTATACAAAATAGCATGTACTCATCTTCAAAAGAGTGTATCACTGTGCACGGTGTGCTGGGTGAGGGTTTTTAGTACCTATGCTACCTCATTGATTATGGACTTCATTATCATATTTGGTTTGTGTGAGTATATAGGTGAAATCCAATTAAACTAAAAATAATATCCAACAATTTTATAAAACACGCAAGAGTTTCTCATACTGATACAACACATTTTGAAACAACATCAAATAGTTTAAGGTGCATTTTAAAATTTAAAAATAATATAAGCATCATTATATACCTTGTTTGATAATAAAAGATATATCTAGACGTTAGGTACACTATGGTGGATACACGGGTTGGTCGACAAAGGCGAAAGCCTAAAGCCGATGACCAATCCCCAATCGATTCACAATTACACGTGTCTAGCCCTCAACCACATGAGCAAACCAAATAACGTTTGATGAGCATTAGAGGAGACAACTCAGCACGAGGGGATCTCATTGAGCATACCCCTGATAGACTATCATCAATGCATACCATTAGACATATATTAGAGCATGGGGCTTCTCAACCTGAGGGTTATCCACTCGTAAGCCATTATCGAGACCATAGTGCATGTTCATCTAGGGGATAAACCGAAGAGTATATCATACAGGGGACCATATTGGTACCCATCCACACTAAGTCTACAGGGTTTACTATACCCCCACCTTTTGAGTATAGAAGGAATAAAGATCTACTCATTCAGGGGAAAGTAGATGGCCTCCCTACTGAGCGCAAGTCTACCCATACTCCCATGCATACTGTAGCATGTAAGATCACCATTGATATGTCAAAGGTGGGAGCTAATGGAACACCATCCCATGAGAGGTGGAGGTCTAGATAACTAGACGTTCTAGGTAGTGTGCTAGAGCATATAGGCTACAAGCCTTTGGCTCCACCCACTCATGCTCTAAGTGAGCATAGCAAGAGCACCATTAGAACTACTAGAGAGCATGGAGAGGCTTCTAAGCACCCTCATGTATTTCATCAACCATTTGCACATGGTGGCATGCAGCACAGGAAACAACACGATGTTGATTCCATATTCATAGACAAAGGCAAAAGCACAACACATCAGTATGATGGGTACAAAACCCATAAGGTTGCTCATACAAAGCAAGCATATCAAAGGCCTCTGAAGCTTAACCAAGTCAAAAGATCATATCGAATGGCCTCTGAGTAGAGATTCCAACTCCTCCAAGATTAATTGGAGGATGCTCACCTAGAGAGGCATCGCATTGAAGATGAATATCTTCAGGCGTAAATGCTTACTAGATGAAGGTTGTATGAGCAGCGCTTGCATGAGGAGTGCATCCTCATCCAGAAGGAGAGTGTAGAGTAGGAAGATAGGTTGGATAGGGCTAGCCTATATTATCAATATGAGCATAGAGAGCAGGTGCACATGAAGGCTTTTTTGCAAGCCGACATGCACCATGAGCACATAAGTGTTCACACTCATGTCACTGCCCACCACAAAGAGTGACCACCCTCGGTCGATAATCAGAGGTAGCAATATTATGAGGAACAATATGGAAATAGATGCAACCATGAATATCCTAAGAGTTTTCAAGCTGAGGAAGAGGAAGAGCAATGCCCTCAACCTTGATAGAAGAGGAATGTACCTCCTAGACCACCTCCACATTGACTTAGAGAGGAGGAATTTCTATCTTCTGAGGCTTACAAATCTTTGGCTAAGAAGGTCAAAGCAATGGAGAAATAAGGTGCAATTGCCCAAAAGCCAACATTGAGGAAAATTCACAATGAACCTCTAGATCCCTTGGTGTCTACACCTCCATACCTTGAGCATTTTGAGATGCCTAGGTTGGAAAAATTCAAGGGTGATGAAGAGGTGCAAGAACATGTCACGAGCTTTCTATATGCTTGCTTCTAGATAGAGAACAATGATGCACTATTATTGGGTACTTTTGTCATGACACTCTCTGGGCCAGACCGAGAGTGGTTTAATCAGCTAAAGAAACACAACATAACAAATGTTGATCAATTAGCTAATGCCTTTCTTGAATGCTATTCCTTCGACATCAAGAAATAGGCCAACCTTTTTGATTTGGCTATGCTAGCTCAGTGTAATGACGAGCCAATAGAACAGTACAAGAATAGGTGGAGGAGATTAATGGTAAATTTGCCATTCCCAATTCCTACCATAGAATATACCCGAATGTTCACTAGGAGTTGTGCCAAACACATCTCGCTACTGTTGCAGCTGTAGCAATATGCCACATTCAAAGAAGCTTTGGTGCAAGCCAAGGTAATTAAGGATATCAAGTTGCAGGAAGGCAAATTGAAGCTAAAAACTAGGAAAGAGGGATATAAGAAGAGTACCTCAAAGCAACAGGGCAAGCAGGCCCATGTGAATTAGGTGGTACTAAATCTCCAAAATGAGGACAAGGGGAAAAAGAAACAAAATTATCAAGCCCATATTCCTCCTGCACAATACGACCAACGTAAAAATAACTACAATGGAAATAACAAAGAGCAACGCTCACCTCACATATTTACACCATTGACAGAATCAATGACATCAATTTTTTACCAGTTTTGCGAGGCCAAGGCAATAACATTACCCAAAGTCAATATGGTTTATCCAAATCAGCCCAAGCCCAAATACTATCAGGAAGAGTTGTTTTGCATATTTCATAGAGTGAAAGGACATGACATCGAGGTGTGTTGGTCCTTCAAACACATTGTGCAAAATATAATAGAAAAGTGAGAACTTGTAGTACTAATAAATTCATAGGCGCCAGACAACTAAAACATGGGGATTTTTAAAAATCCATTACCAAACCATGAGGCGCCCCGTAACCACGCTGGCCACATCAATCAAGTGTGAATCCTACCACCTACCCAGGGGTTCTTTGGAATTTACTAGACATGGGAGGTATGAGCAGTCGAATCAACCTCATGCTCCCATTTAAATACAATCCATGCCCCAACAACAAGCACAAAATATTCCAGGCCCACCAACAAGACTGGTGGTGACCATTAGGAGCAGGCTGGTTCAAAACCTGCAGATGACTCCTGTGAAGTTGTTGATGTATGAGCTTATACAAAAGTCCCCTATGCACAAGGAGACTCTTATGGATGTTCTAAGGTCCATTGAGGTATAGTCCCAGGATGCATAGGCATTCAAAAACTTTGTGGGGCACGTACAACAGTGCCAGAAACCAATGATCCAATTATACGATCATGAAGTGAAAATGGTTTTTGCAAGCATGGTTGACCCGCCACTACATATCATTGCATGTGTTAACCACGTTCCATTCAAAAGGGTTTTGATTGACACTAGTTCATCGATCAATATAATAATTACTAAGGCACTACACCATTTGAAATTGCCTAAATCACTCGTCGTACCAACCACCTTTACATTGAGATCATTTAACAATGTACTATGCTCTACAGTTGGCACGATTGTCCTACCTATTCAAGTGGGACTAAATACCATTACCATAATGCGTCATGTGATAGAGGGTGCCTTGCAGTATAACATCCTATTGGGGAGGCCTTGGATTCATGAAATGCATTGTGTTCCATCAATATTGCATTAGTGTGTTAAGTATATACATGAGGGATAAGTTCACGTGGTTTCATCAGATGAAGAACCATTCAAGTTCGTGAACTTAGCATATTTTCTAGGGGGTTTCATGATCTCATAAATGCACTTGGACATATGGTCCATGTCATCGGTAAGGGTTCCAAAAGGTAAATAGGTGGTGCATGTTCAACCATCGATGTCTATATCAAACATATCTAAACATACCACTGCAACTTATCTGAGAATGAGTGCATTGGCAATGTGTCGGAATGACAAGAAATTAAAGGTGAAATTGGGCAGGAAAGAAGCAAATAACATGCCTAAAAAAGTCACCATTGAGTTTGCCACTCCCATGGAGGTGGAGGAAGCCCAAGATCAAGTCGATGAGGTATCTCAGCCTGCTTCACCTACATCATCAGCATGGTCATCTGCATCGCAGGTGACTGTTCACCTAGCCAGCACAGGTCTGGATGAATATCTTGTGAAAAATGTGACCTTCGGTACTATTTTAGAGACTATATGAGATATGGACCAGTTGATAGCCCATCAATATCCAATTGGATCCATAGTACCATTGGGTGAGCCACCCAACCAAACAAACTTTATTTATGCCAGGTTGGATCAAGTTCCAATGTGGGCATCCATAGAGGTGGATGATGACGAACAGTTCATAGTGAAATTTTGGTACTTGTCCAACCTAGAGTATGCCATGCATATTTTTGAGCTCTATTATTGGCAAGGATATGGCCTTGGTATTTTTGAACAAGGATGAATAACCCCTCTTGAACCACGTTATCAGTTGGCAACTGATAGGTTCGGATTGGGATTGTAGATTCATGGACATGATGATTTACTCGTTGTATCATTGGATCGTTTGTACCTAAGTCTAGGGGATGACGTGGATTTTAATTTGTATCATCCTAACATATTTAGCCTTCGAGGCAACAACCCAATGATATAAATCACTACCATTGAGAGATCAGATATTGAACATGAAGATTTCTTGGATAAGAACCCCAGAGGCAACCTAGGTCATCAAAATTGTATCACAATTGATGATACCAATATGCAGGGGCATAACCCCATAATTTTAGGTGATCTCAATTTAGGAAATATTTGTAGTGAAGATGTAGACGATTCCACCTCTGAAAGGAGTAGACCAAGTTATGATGCAGATGGCAATTCCTCAAATGATGATCAATCCAAAGAGGAAATTGATCAAGCCTTCGTGGTTCCGGTATTTCTATGCCATTTGCTGCCTAGAGAGAAATTATATGAGATACAAGAGCATTTCATGGTCGATAGTGATTATGAATATGAGATAGAGTAGGCCTACTTAAGGCCTCATCCAACTAATCTACCAATATTCATGGACACGATAGAGTGGCCTGCTCATAATAGCAATCATAGCGATGAGGTTGAGATGACCGATCCAAGGCTAGTATATTTGCTACATCTATTGCCTGCTAAGTCAGAGTATGTTATAGAAGAGGTGCCTCTTAACACTGATCACTATGAATAGGATGCAAAGCCAGTTGTTGTGTCGGTGTCATAAATATGATCATTTTATCCGATTTATCCGGATAGTGATGATAGCGATTGCAAAATCAGATACATGGGGCCACATTTGGTAGATCACCCCTTGCATTTGGGGGAAGTGAAATATTATATTTGTATAGTGATGATGAGGATTCATTAGATATGGCCTATTTAGGGCCTCATCACCTACATAATCAGAACCCACCTCGGGGTCCACCACCTGTTACAGTTATGGGTTTATGTCAAGAGATTAATCTCCAGTACCGCCTCAAGAAAAGAATAAATATGGAAGAGGAATATCAAATAATTTTTTCCCATCCACCTACTTATGCCAAGCTACTTGAGCTGAGAGATCCCATTTTGTAGTCAGTGCACAGAGAGAATCCAATGGTTCAGGCATCCCACAAGGAGGACCCATTCATCCCCATACCATTCGAGCCAGACCTTGGGTACGAAAGATACACAGATGATATAAAGTCTAGTCTGTGTGATCCTGGAGATCAATACCATTCCATAAACATGGTCTCCATTGATTTTACCACTCCACTCCACAATCCAATAGATCCAAGCCATTGCATCTAGACATGGATGCTATCGATTGGGATCACGTTGATTCATCATTAGAGCCTAAATATTTCTTCCCAAATGAAGAGATGCTACAACCATTTAATTTTGGACTAGGCTATGCTTATTATGTCTATCACGTTGAAAATACTTCCAACGAAGAACATATAAATGTAGCTGATGACATCCATTTGAACCCTATGCCTCATCAGCTTAAGGAGGGATCCCATATATCAGTAGAGGAAACCTTCAAAGTGGATATCGATAACTACCCCACCAATCCAAAGAAGGTTAAATTTGGAATGAGTCTCACTCCATATGAGCACACTAGCATCATCCCTCTGCTAAAATAGAGACCTAAACTTTTTTCTTGGACATACAAATATATGCCCAATATAGACCCAAATTTGGTTACCCATAACCTTTCACTAGACTCGTCCAAGAAACCTGTCAAGAAGAAGCTCATAAAGATGCTTCCAATAGTAGCCTTGATGGTGAAAGATGAATTACAAAAATTGCTGGATGTAGAATTTGTCATTTCCATCGACTATCCAGAATGGGTATCCAATATGGTGCCTATAGGAAAACCAGATGGAAGGATCCGTATTTGTATGGATTTTAGAGATCTCAACAAGGAAACACCCAAAGATTCATTTTTGTTGCCCACTATCGATGCTCTAGTAGAATCTACATTCAGTCACAAAATTCTCTCCTTAATGGATGGTTTTTTTGGTTACAATCATATTCAGATTAAAACTCGAAGACCAGCACAAAACCATGTTTATAATGCCATGGGGAACATTTTGCTACAAAGTTATACCATTTGGTCTCAAAAACACTGGTGCTACATACTAGTGGGCCATGACATACATTTTTCATGACTATATGCACAAAATTCTGGAAGATTATATCGATTCTTTGTTAGCTAAGTCATTGCTATGAGAAGAGCATGTAGAGGTCTTAAGAAAAGTCTTCGATCACCTGATAGAGCACAACGTCAGGCTAAATCCTAAGAAGTGCATATTTGTCGTAACTTCTAAAAAATTGCTAGGGTTCATTATCTCCAAGAGATGCATCGAAGTAGACCCAATTAAGGTCAAGGTCATTTTGGAAATGCATCCTCCCACCAATATTAGAGAATTAAGGAGCATTCAAGGTGAGGTAGCCTCGATAAAGTGATTTATCACCCAACTATCAGATAAATGTTGACCCATGAATCGACTGCTACATAAGGGTGTCCCATTCAACTTGGACGACGACTGAAAGGCAGCCTTCACTGAGATAAAACAATACCTGGCAATGCCACCAGTGTTAGCTCCACCAAGGCTAGAAGAGCATTTTTTGCTAAATATATCGACAACAAAATTTGTGGTAGGTACCATGTTGGCCCAAAATAATGTACAAGGCAAAGAGCAATCCATATATTACATTAGCCGAACCTTGGTGAGTTATGAGCTAGGATATGCATATGTGGAAAAACTATGTTTAGCAGTAGTGTTCGCTACCAAGAAATTATGGCATTACATGTTGAGTCATACGACATATGTGATATCAAAACAAAATCGCTTGCAGTATATGATGAGCAAGACATATCATAATACATGTACTACAAAGTGGATCATACTATTGACATAATTCAATCTGGAATTCTAAAGACAAAAGTATATTAAGGGACATGTCATAGTAGATTAGTTAGCTAAGGTGCCACTGTCCAATAGTAGGCCTCTGACAATCAAGCTTCTGGATGATGTAGTGTTTGTAGTATCCGAAGCTCCCAAACCCAAATAACCAGAGAACAATGCTAATATGAATATTTTATTTGATGATTCGAAGTGCAAGCAAGGAACTGGCATAGGGATAGTGTTTTTCACATCGCAAGGAGCTCCAATGCCCTTGTTTTTCAAACTAGACTTCCCATACACCAATAATAATGATGAATATGAAGCCCTACTTTTGGGTCTCCATACAGTCGTCACCATGAATATCAAGAGATTAAACATCTTTGGTGATTCTCTGCTCATAATTAACCAAGTGAAGGGACTATTTCTGTGTCGATGTCCAGTACTGAAAGCCTACAAATATCTTGTTGCCACATATCTTGCTAAATTGGAATGGTATGACATTGAGGCAATCCCTCGTTCATCAAATAGATTCACATACACCACGGATTATTTGGGATCCTTAATACCTCAAAATATATCTATCAACTTCACTACCATCCATTTCAAGATGCTCTCGCATCCTGCAGTAGAGCATGCAACCTTTGATAACTAAGAATTAGTCAACATGATTAGTGTGGAACCAAAAGTTGATTGGTTCTGCAAAGCTGAAGACTTTCTCAAGAAAGCACCTTGGGGGCCTTTAACCTCCAAGAGTCCTACGGGGAGTGGTACCACCATTCACCACAAGTTTGTCTCCCATTTTGCATTTGCAAAAGTAAATATGCAGTGGGTACAGCTTGTCTTAACGATCAAATCTGAGGCTCATCAGAATTGGATGTCATAGATTCAAGACTTTCTAAGATTTGGTTTTGTCTCGGAGGGACTGTCGCATGCTACAAGACACACATTTAAATAGAAAGCGACTAAATTTGTCTTGATAGGAGATATTTTGTACTGTCGAAGTTACGATGGAGTTCTCCTTCATTTTCTTGAGCTCCAAAAGTCATCTTAGGCAATTTTAAAAGCTCATGATGGTACATGCAGTGGCCATTTCAACGGCATGGTCATCATCAAATGCATCCTTCAAATGAGTTATTATTGGCCCACTATGGAGAAGGATTGCAATGTGTATGTTAATAAATTCATCAAATGTCAGCATCATGCTAATCTTACGCACCTGCCATCATAGGCGTTACAGCCCATCCAAGCGGCTTGGCCATTTGCTCAGTGGGGGTTTGATCTAATTGGCAACATCTCTCCTCTATCATCGGGTCGACATACATTCATCATTATGGCTACTAAGTATTTTACAAAGTGAGTGGAAGCCATTCCCTTAACAATGACCATTGGAGCTCGCATAACAGAGTTCATAATGGAGCATATCGTACTTCTTTTTGAGGTATAATGGAACTTCTTTTAAGAATAAAACTGTGTGAGCTTTAACATCTAAGTACCATATCAAATATAGTTTTGTATCTCCATATTATCCACAGGCAAATGGGCAAGCTGAGGCCTCAAACAAGATTGTGGTAGCCATCTTGAAAAAGATAGTTCAAGAACACCATAAGGATTGGCATAAACAGCTGCCCCTTGCATTATGCGCTTATAGGACTAGCATTCGGACTCCCACTAGGGCAACTCCATTTTCACTAGTATATGGCACTGAGGCCATAATGTCCTTAGAGTTGGAAATTTCAATGTTGTGCATCACATTGAAAGGGTTCATCGATGATGACACCGCACAGAAAGCTCTCCTAGATCAATTGATATTGCTCGATGAACGTCGTGTGAATGCCCTTGAGCACAGGAGCAACTCAAATGAGCTTACAATATCAAAATCCACCAAAGATACTTTGAATTTGGGGATATTCTGCTAAAATAAAACCAATAGAACCTGAATTTACCACCTGATATGCAAGACAAATTTACGGCTAATTGGCTAGGATCCTATATCATATCTAAAAATATTGGTCTGGGTACCTATTGCTTGACGTTGCTACGGGGTGTTGAAGAGCTTTAACCTCTCAACATCATCCATCTTAAGGCATTCTATGCATAGAGAGTGTAGCAAAAAAATCTCCAAAGGCATCTGTAAGCCCTTTGGTCAATCAAAAAGGCACTAAGGATTTCTAAAAATCACTTGGTCAACCCAAAGGCTCCAAGAGTTCTTATAACTACTCGGTCATCCAAAAAGGCTCTAAGATCTCATTCGAGTAATTTTGTCATGTCAAAAAAAGCTCCAAAGGCATCTATAAGCCCTTTGGTCAATCAAAAATGCACCAAGGATTTCTAAAAATCGCTTGGTCAACCCAAAGGCTCCAAGAGTTCCTATAACTACTTGGTCATCCCAAAAGGCTCCAAGCTCTCATTCGAGTGATTTGGTCATGTCAAAAAAAGCTCCAAAGGCATCTGTAAGCCCTTTGGTCAGTCAAAAGGCACCAAGGATTTCTAAAAATTGCTTGGTCAACCCAAAGGCTTCGAGGGTTGCTTAAAGCCACTCGGTCATCCCAAAAAGGCACCAAGGATTTCTAAAAATCACTTGGTCAACCCAAAGGCTCCGAGAGTTCCTATAACTACTCGGTCATCCCAAAAGGCTCCAATCTCTCATTCGAGTGATTTTGTCATGTTAGAAAAAGCTCCAAAGACATTTGTAAGCCCTTTGGTTAGTCAAAAGGCACCAAGGATTTCTAAAAATCGCTTGGTCAACCCAAAGGCTTCGAGGGTTGCTTAAATCCACTTGGTCATCCAAAAAATGCACCAATGATTTCTAAAAATTTCTTGGTCAACCCAAAGTCTCCATGAGTTCCTCTAGGTTCTCGATCATCCTAAAAGGCTCCATGCCCTTTTTCTAAGAGTTTGGTCAACTAAAAGGTTCCAAAGGCATTTGTAAGACCTTTGGTCAATCCAAAAAGCTCCAAGGATTTATAAAAATCACTTGTTCAACCCAAAAAAGCTCCAAAGGCATATATACTTGTCATTTGGTCAAATATAAAAGCTCAAAAATGCATAAACATATGAAAATATACAAAATTCTAAAATAAATGGTAAAGCATAAAATCCAAAAACATTTGCTTTTGTAGTTTGCATTTTCATACATGCATTCACATCATCATATTGCATTTAGGTATTTGTCATTTGTTGCATTCCATAGTAGAGTGTAATGTGTCTATCAAAATCTTACAAATGATCACACGTTTGTGTTTCAATCATGCACCCTTGCATTTATCATAATTAATTGCATTCATACACGATACTTGTTGCAGATAAATATGTATGTATATTAAGTTTTCTAGTAACTCAAACATACCTAGTGGGTTCTTCAAATATTTTAGAAATCTTGCTTTGCTGTTATAGATGAGGTCATTAGTTGGGATTGTGCTTCAACATATCATAATCCTGTCACTAAGCAAAACAATATAAAATCCTGCTAAGACAAGAGATGATGAAAGCTGTGAAAGTAGTCTTAGGTATGTAGAGATATGGGTTTCACGACCTACTTATCTTGCAAATAGTCGGTTTAGAAAGGTGAACTTTGGAAAAAGGACAAGAATTTCCCCTGTAAATCCCAAAGTTACAAAGTTTAAATCCCAAGTTACAAAGTGCAAATTTCAAAACATAAAATTCAAATCAAATGTAAAGTGACATAGTGAATCAAAAACACTATAGAAATTCCTTGCTCAAAGAAAATAGTAACACATGGACTAAAAATGATTTTTATCACTACATATGAGAAAGTAAGAAGGGTGAGAACTTGAATCCCTAGATTGTCCACATTTTGAAAGCCATAGAGTGATCCCCGATCACAGCAATGGGTTGGAAGAGTCCCGCCTACAATCGGAGGGGTAGTTCTATTGGGTGATCCCCAAACATAGCAATGGGTTGAAAGACTCTCATCTACATTTGGAGGGTTGGCCCTGATCAATTTGCAAGATGAGCTAGCTCTAGATACCTAGGATTGTCTAGTTGTATAATTCTAATCAAAGGTGAAATAAGGATGGTACGATCGTATGAGGAACCCTATCTCACATATGGGTTGAAAGAGTCCTAATTGACATATGAGGTATGCTTATGATCTATCTAAAAATACTCATAGGCACACACAAGGATAATGAATAGTTGGTTCTGTCACAGAAAAAAACTTGTCCAATAAATGCCTTGTACAGTTAGTATGTGATTTTTGGAGAATTCTACTAGGGTGTTTGAGTTTCAAGGAAAACCTTAAAAAGTTCTCTAATAGCAAAAAGATACCAAATAGCATTAGTCATCAAAAATACAATTCATTCATTCATCAGAATGCATTTTTCAAAGCACAATCAAACATATGGGATAGATACCACATGAATATCAGAAATGATGTTTAGATGACCACTGACTATATAGTGTAGCAAAGAAGAAATATACAGAATGATGTATTAATTCATTAGCATTATACCAATCCATTTCACTACATTTCATATATGGGTGATTAATTGATTAAGTTATTGTAATGAGAATTATCAATTATTTTGCATGATTGTCATACATTATGTGGTGTCGCATTTTAAAATTGATATACACAATTTACATTCATTCCTTATGTTTTAAGTGATTAAAGCATACAGGTTCATTCCCATTAGATTATGATTATGTACATAATGCATTACCATACATTGCATAGCATACCATAACTTCATAAAAATAAACGCATGCCCACAAAGCAAAAATAAATACTGCATCTATTTGCATCCATTATATATGGCACATCTAATCATCTAGATCACTGCATCTCATCAACATCATCATAAATAAGATATTTATCTAGTGCATGTCATCCATACATTGCATCATATAAATATTACATCATATAAACATTGCATCATATCAACATAGCATCACATAAGCATTGCATCCATGTGCATCAAATAAACATAAAATCAAAATTAAACATTAGATACACATAATGAGCCATAAATACCAAGTCATATATATATATATATATATATATATATATATATATATATATATATATATATATATATATATATATATATATGTGTGTGTGTGTGTGTGTGTGTGTGTGTGTGTGTGTGTGTGTGTGTGTGTGTGCAAAAAGAGTACATATGAGGAGTATCAAAATGCTCATAGGCTACAAAGTGTGTAGGTCCTCGACCTTACACTCAAAATAAATACATCATAGCAAAAGTATAGTCTACATCTAGCAGAGCCTAGGTCTAGTCTGCTCCCCCTATATTGGAGCTCTCGTCACCTCCCTCAGCATTGTGCTTTAGATCCTACTCTCTTGTCTATGCTAGAATGTATGGTGGGTCTTGCTGTGGGTCCTACTTGCCTCCAAATCCTAAGGAACCTAGCACATGAGAAACTACTAACTACAGTAGGCTAGTCCCCTGACTGGTGGTCCCTGAAGTCTACCCTGCATCTCTAGGACTGGTGCGCGATGTCATCCCATGTGTGCTAGAGGACTTGTGCATCCTATCAATCCTATGATTCATGTGACCTAAGCTTGCCATAGATTGTCTTGAGGTCCTATAACTGGTCTATTGAGACTCTAAGGAGAAAGGATCCTCAGGAACCTGTAACCTATGCATCTCAATGTAATCGACTAACTGATCAATGCAAGCAAGTCGGGCTATTACATCTCATTGGTCTACATGACCATACAATGCAGTCTCCCTACCTTGGTCCTCAAATCTTGTGTAGCTTCTTGTGCTATCGTTGGTACTATTGGAAGCCCCATAGTAGCCTGAGGAGGTAGCATAGCCCCTCTCGATACCCAAAGGGGATCTCTCTCTACCTCTACTATAGTTCAATGTGCCTATGCTAACTCTAGAGTAGTCTACAATATTTGAACTTGGGCCTCTACATGTGTGGCCTGTGTAGTCAGATCTTGTATCTGATATTGTGCCTCAATAAGGTGCCTATCCTTGTCAGCTACTCTTGCCTCTAGAGTGGCAATAGTAGTATCTTGCTCTAGCTGCTGCGTATGGAATCATCCTATCTAACTCTATAAGTTAGCCACCTAAGCTAAGAGCTGACTGTTTGCATTGTCAAGA
The DNA here is from genome assembly GCA_028583015.1 of Wollemia nobilis. NCBI lineage: Eukaryota > Viridiplantae > Streptophyta > Pinopsida > Araucariales > Araucariaceae > Wollemia > Wollemia nobilis. The sequence continues at coordinate 1,342,991 of JAQPPZ010001934.1, read as the reverse complement.
GGGACATCACCCTCCTCTAGAGCCTCCTCATCAGGTTCAACCTTGGGAGACTCCTCGATGGTGTTCACTGTGCCCTAGCCACCCTCTCTCCGCTAGCACACCCTAAACCCATCAAGATTTGCCCCTACCTCTGCCTAGTTTGGCTCTCAGCCTAGAGGCCCTATGTCATACCATCTAAACACGGACCACCACCCGTCATACTTTGGAGTGGTCCCATTAGTCTCGACTCTAGTATCCTGGTAGTCATCAGTAGCATCTCCTAGAGGCTCAAGAATGATCCATTATAGATCATGCTCTACAACCAAGCGTCGATACATGAGGGGGGATATATGGAATATCCTGCATGAGCCCAAACTACTATAGGACCTGAGAGTAGAACTTGTACTCTCAAATATTGGCCTTACGACTGATCAACCATCTATCATGATGTGCATATCTTAGCCACTGACCCTCCTCTAGCCATGCTAGGCAAACCATATAGGGCTACCATTGAAAATCATTCGGGCCAAGTGCCATGAACTACGTGATATAGTTTTGGACATCACCAACATGGATCCTATTGTGGGTACCCTCCTCCTCATGAGGGTAGTAGGTGACATAACACTTATGATCATCAGCAATATCAGTAATTTACAATGGAAGATCTGTAGGATGCTCGATATGGATGTGCTGCCACCCCTATATCTGCAACAAAAGACTATAGTTGAGGCCCTTACGGCTACACTCCATAATCTGGTAAAGCTCTCTATAGATCTAACATAGTAGGGTGCTCCCCCAAGCTAGAAGTAGAGGCACCTCTATAGATCTCTGTAGCACCCTCCAGGTAGTGGACATGATGTTCTAGGGAATCCTCATGTTCGAGGAGTCTGTAAGAACAATCTATACTATGAGGTGCATAAAGAGGGCTTCCCGTGCAGATAAGACATACTCGTGGTACCACTCACTAATGTGCACCCCTCCATGGTCAATCGCGTCCTGATAATCCTCGCTTTGGTCATCGATGATAGTATAAAAAACAACCTCCTTCACCCTTGAGGTAGATGAGATGATGGCCTCACCATCAATGGGGATATTGAAGATCCTGTAGACATACTCTAAAGTAACAATCATTTCACTTATAGGTAGATGAAATGTGTTGGTTCACATATTCCAACATTAGGCCAACGCAGTCAGGTAGGATTAATATACCCTAATAGTGGGCAGATCCATGATGTATCCAAACCTGATAGCTCAAAACCAATCCTGATTGTCGTCAGATAAAGCCTCATGGAGATTCTTTAGAATATCTGGCTCCCAGGCTCTAGAAGTCAATCTCTAGAATAAAAAACATAATTTAAGACAAAATCTAGCTAACTAGAGCTAAAAAAAAGACAAAAAAAAAGCAACAATAGTAAATTATAGCTGAAACCTGTGATCCCCAATTTGCAAATTGGGAACCGCAACTAAAACCTACGGTCCCCAATTTTCCAACTGCAAACCATAGCTAACAGTTGTGATTAGGAGCGACACCAATTTTGGGTACCCTCCTAGACCACTAAAGCATAAAATTAAATTCCTAAAGGTTTCATTACCAGTAGTTTAGTGAGGTTCATTATCCGCATTACTTAATGTGGTTCATTTTACTAGTATTGAGTGGGCGGTCTTAGTTTCGTATTACCTTATCCACACCCTGGCCTCAGCTAGTAGATGGCTGATCAAGATCCACCATCGAGGTCGAGGAGTGTAATAATGGTAGAGTGTGGCAGGATTTTGGATCAGGAAAGGTCTTCTTACTCTCAAAGCTCTTAGATTGCTAATGTTTACCAGGAAATAATGAAAAATTTTAAATGGGAATTCAATTTATAGGTTTTCCTAGTCTTGGTGAACCGCAGTTGACACATGTGGTTCTGGAACTAGGGTTTTCCACTCGTAGGTCTGACTCGCGATTCCTAAAATTTGGAAATGTAAAATATAGATCATACCTACAATCTGCAAATAACATTAAATGCACTCAAAACCCATAATGGGAAGGTCTAAAAGAGCAAATTAATGAATTCCATTGAATTAAAATTCAAAATCAATGATTAAAATTACAAATTTGGTGATGTTAAAAGCACCAAGACAAATGAAATAATTAAAAACCAAATGCACCTCGTATTCAATGATTTATCCTATACACTTGGTAGTTGTAGTGAGTTGCGATCCATGAAATACAGCAAGATGAGTAAATCACCATAAGGACATTTAGGGCAAAATGGTAATTTCTTTTATGACATGTTTTAGAAAATTATTGACAAATATGATTCAAAACAAGTGTAATTGCATTTGTATCATTTTGATTCCTTAAGACAGCTATTGTAACATGACTGCTCCATGGGATAGAAATGTGCCAATACTACTAAGAGTTGCAATCATAAGCTGAACTAGGCCTAGCCAAGGCATTAAAAGGCTTGAATATTTATTTGTTCAAGATCATTCATTATGGTCAAGTGATTTTATCACTTCATACATTGTCATTACCCTCATCGACTCATTGCTTGAGGGGGTAGTCATAATTTTATAATCATAATCAAAGTCAGCAGAAGATCCTTGAGATCGTAGATTCCCTGATCTTGTCAAAATTGCATTCATTCTAGTGAATCATTGTCAACATCTTTCATAAGCTTCCCCCTTTGCTTGGGGTAAACAACAAATATGATAATTGGTTTGTAACTCTCATCCTTCAGATTTATGGTTCAAAAGATACCCATTGTAGCACCCTAAAATAGGCATAGTTAGACCATCAGTAAAAGATAAAAAATTTAAATTTTAACCCCGAAACCACCTGTTAACAGCTCACCTCATTTTTTGTGTCATTTTAGAAGTTATTTTTACCATTGGACAATATCATCACCAATCTGATGATATCGTCCCAAATCGAATGAATTCGTCTAGAATAGAACGTCCAGACGATTTCATCCCAAAATCAAATTTTCATAATTAGCTTTTGTTTCAACAACCTCTCCAACTCAGGAAAAAATATGTCTACATGGTTTGAGATTCCCATGTTGGAGATCTCCCAGATTAGGATGACCCCCAACCTCCTAACCTCCCCCTAATCCTATATAAACTTGGGATTTTCCTAGTTTATCCCCCTGGCTGATCATTTCCCTACAAATTTAGTTTTTTTTTGTGTTAGAACATCCTATCCCCCATTATTTGCACTTGTGTTTTCAAGTTTTATTGTAGGATCTCACTATGTTTCAGTCGAAGGAATCTCGGATCATCGTAGGCAATTCAACCACAATTTTGAATGATCTTGTCAAGATCAGCGATGATCTCGTATGATTGTAGATGATTTTGACTACAGTTTAGATTGGGGGCAATCAGAGCCCTGAGTTTGCATTCTCTATATCTTTTTCTTATTTAATTGTGCATTAGATTAATTCACTTATGTTCTGCATCTTGGAGTTCACCTCATTTAGCATATTTGCATGATAAAATTAAAAATAAATTATTAAAACATTGCATCCCATTTGATTTGATATCTGGATTTATCATTTAAGCATTTATATTATTATTTCTATCATTTTGTATCATTTTTGCAATTGTATTTTTGGTTTTTGGTGTCTGTTTTCATGATTGCAGGTTTTTGATGAATTCATCTGATGAATTCGTTAGGTTGTTGATGATATTGGCTAATCTCAGATGATCTCTTGTGATCTAAATTATTATGTACAATTACATATGATCCTGTCATATCCAAGATGATTTGGACTCCTACAAGCTTCATAATCTTCATCAGACATCAGAAATTAGGTGCACTCTTCTCCATTTTAGATATTTTTTGTATTTAGGATTCATTTATGTTTGTTGTCTTCATATAAACTAGAAATTTCATATAGAATAACTTAGATTCATTTTGGCCAACCTAGGAATTTGAATGATTGAACATAAAATGAACACATCAAACCCATTCTCGACCTAGGCATGGAAACTGCCACTCAAAGTTTCTTGGTGAACCCCACCATCCGTAAAAAATTCACCCTTATACCCCTCCCCCGAGAGGCACGACCTTCAAAGGGCCTCTTCATATGAGGTATTATCCCATCCTTCTAGCATCCCCCTTCTAGGCACGGATCCTTTAGCCTGAAGGTAAGGGTGCAAAAAATTTGGGTGATACATTTTGGTGAATCCGATGTGAAACTAAAACACCTTTTGAAAACAATTCGAAAAAAAAAAACATTAATAAGAACATCTAGAATCATTAGACAACCGTTAAATTTGCATATCATACTTAGATGGTAGATTATAATAGAAGATGAGCTATCACCATAAATGTTGAAAATCAATTAACGACCATAGAGATTACTTATGTGCTTAGAGTACCTCAAAAAAATAGAGCCCAATATTTGTGGGATGAACTTGATAGGAGATTGGGTATTATTGAATCCAGATCTATAGAACTTAGGTAAATTAAGAGGTTTGTCCTAGATAGAATCTTGGATCCTAATCAGGTGACTTTGTATCATGAACTTCAGAGAGCTTGCCATAGGTGGTTAACATATAAAAGAGCACTTGTGTATTCTGAATTATACACCTTTGAGGAATACCTTGAGAACGTAGTTGTAGTACATAAATTTCTATCTCGCATAGAGGATCAAGAAGTCATTGTTATGGATAGAAAAATATGGAATAGAGTTCCTAGAGCTATTTTGTATCGAGAGTATTGCCATGAACTTTATTTTTACATGTCAGGGTCTTAAATAGATCATATTACCATAGAACACTTTGTCAAATTCTTGAAAAACCACTTCCAATTTGAAGAGGAGCATTTCATGACTCTCGATGAACTTGACCCTATCAATGATATCCATAAACTATTCATAGAAAACTAAGTCATTATTTTTACTATTGTTATTTCTTGCAACTAGCATGCTGTTTGTTATTTTTTTTCTCGTAAAATAATAATATAATCAAACAAAATAATAAAAAAAAACAAAAACAAAACATTTTCCTTTTAAAGTATTATAGTAGGTATATAGTTAAAATATATACCTCTCAACCCTACCACACACACACACACACATATATATATATATAAGTATATGTATTTGCTAAAACCTAAGTTTAGCACAATGCCTAGACTTAGGAATGGAAAACAAACCGAAGAAGATGAAGATTGGTTAGGAATACCATTAACTGACCAAAAATGTCCCTCTTGAGGACCAAGTTCCAAAATAAGGAACCCTAGACTAACAAGAAGAAGAGCTTTATGTAGGAAATGAACAAGAAGAAACTATTAGAGAGGAAGGATCCTCATCCCCTAAAATGTCTCTGGGAGGAGCTATCCCTTTTGATAATATGGAACAATTCTATAAGTTCATTAATACTAATATTGGTGTTTTTAATAGAGCATCCCATATGGACAAGGATCAAAATAGTGACACTCAAGCAACTCTAGAAGAAGTATTTCAAAAACACACTAATCCCTTGTCCTTTATTGATCAAGAGAGTGATCAGGCTAGACCATCCAATTTGGATATGGCAATTGTGATTCAGAATATACAACAACAACAGGTTACCCAACCATCTAAAGTGCCTGTTAAAAATCCTAGGGTCATTCCCGCACAAAATAAACCATCATTTACTACTCTATTTCACCAAGCTCTTGATCAACATACCTCAAATCAACAAAAACCCAAAACAAAACCAAACACCAATTACCAACAATCTGGGGTACAACATAATACTATTACAAATCCCATTCATAATACTCTTCCTACCAACACTTTGCATAATAGAAATATAGCATCTAATCCTTGTCACACCATCATACACTTATAGATCCCATACCTATGTCCCATCGAACCAATATGGTGGACAAACTAGCAATCTTGAAACCATGGTGAAATGGCTAGTTTCTTGCATGGACCAGATAGATCCCTACCATCCCTTGTACAACTATCGAGAGATGTGTAATCAGCCTTTAGATCCTATAATCGTAGCATAGCCGTATCCTAAACATTTTCTTATGCATGTTCTTCCCATATATAAAGGAACCGAAGATCCCATAGAGCATCTTCGTATGTTTAGGATAGCTTGTCATGATATATCACGTGATGACTTGTTATTACTAAAAATGTTCCCAAGAATCTTGGGAGGAATGGCATTAGAGTGGTATTATCAATTACCCACTAATTCTTTGAGGAACTTCAAAGAAACTACCGAGTCTTTTGTTCATCAATTTAGTGCCTACATCGAAAGACATGTGACCATTAAATATTTGTATAACTTAAAACAGGACAAAGATGAATGCTTTGTTAATTTCCTAGCTAGGTGTGATGCGTAGTCATTATACCATCATTAATTCTCAATGAATCTATCAATCCAGGGCAGTGTACAAGGCTATCTACGGGAGAAGAAGTGAAACAACTATAACTTAGGTCAATCTAGGGCAACAAGTCTTATTGGTGGAACCGGTTGTGTGGGGGGTTTTGGAACATTTCTATCTCTAAATTGCATGAATTAAATCTTAATCTAAGTTGCATAATTGGAAACTAATCACTAATTGCAAAAATGAAGTCCTAATTACAGTTGCAGAATGAGACCTAATTATATTGCAGAATTAACAGTTACAGAATTGAAAGTCTGATCCTAATTGCAGAAAGGAAATCTAATTACTTTTGCAATAATAAAAGTCTAGATCTAATGTGGAAATAAAAACTATCAAAGTTTTGTAATAGAAGGTTGTCAATATTTTGTTCAAATTTTGACAGCAAAACATAAAAATGCAGGAAATTGCTGAAAAACAGTAAATTCTGGAAATAACAATCTGAAAATAAAGTGGAAGCTTTGTTGAAAGTAAGATTGCAACTAAAACATTAAGCACAAGATTAATCTAAGTATAAATAAACTAATACTACAAATATTGTCAACTGTTTACAAGCAATTGAAATAACAAGTTCTACAACTCATTCTGTTGCAGCAAAATTAGAATAAAAACTTGCTTTGTTAGTCCTCCTCCTAGGTCTGGAAGTGGCTAGCCTCTTTGTCCAGAAGAAGGTGTAAGTCTCTCTCTCTCTAAATCTTAATCACACTCATTTACAGGCAAATTGAAATAGAACTGGTGCACTTTATTGATCAAAAGACATGATTACAAGAATTCTACTGAAAAACTATTACAGGACTGTAACAGTCAATTTCTAGTTATACTCTGTATTTTTTGCTAGCTTCTTTACTCTATTTTCTACCTCTTTTTCTACTTCCTACTTACTACGCTCAACCTGAACGGGAGAAATATTTATAGCTATCCTATGATCTGATTACAAACAAAGAATATCTCAAAAGATCTAATCCTACAATGCTGCAACAAATTCTGGTTTTATCCTAGAAGAGGACTAAAACTTGATCTTTCCCTTAATGATGGCTTTGGTCGGCAATGACGGCAAAGACAGATGGAAGATATTTCTTTTTACTTTTTCCAACCTTTATTTCCCTTTTTTTGGCTTCAAAAATCGGTCAATAGGTCAAAAACACATTCTGTTTTTCATTCCGAAGATAAGTGGCTTCATTTCGAAGACAATGCAGTTCTCATTCCGAAGATCGCTCATTTTGAAGATACTACATTCTCATTCCGAAGATCGCTCATTTCGAAGATACTGCATTCTCATTCTGAATATCGCTCATTCTGAAGATATTGCATGCTTCATTCCGAAGATCTGCTCATTCTGAAGATGCTGTGTTCCTTCATTTCAAAGATATCTATTCATTCTGAAGATACTTCAAAATGAACAAATGTATGCTTTGCCATTGATTTTTTTTGCATATTTCAATTGGGTTATCTCCTAAGATCAAATCCTAATGGTCTTCATCCCTTTTCTCATGTGAATTCCATGCCTTGCTATTTATGGACAGCTGGCTAGAATTTACATGGGAAAGACCAGTTTTTGTTGCACAGCAACAGTTTGCTTGCACTGTTGCCAGATTTAGGTGAAGTAAATGCTTGAGACAAATCAAAATATGATTAGTGAAATGCTGCTATTATTCTAAGCATATCCCATTGTAGCAAATCATAGCAAAAAGAACACAAAACTATGTAAAAAGCTATAAAATCAGCATATAATATTTCAAATACATTGATCATGCAAAATGGTTAATATACAACATATTAAATCAACTTAACTAACATATTAGATAAAACATAAGAGTTTATAGGCATTTTTAGTGTACAAAATATGTTATGATTGAGGCATTTCTAGGCCTCATCATTTGCCCCCAACTTATATTAATGCATGCCCTCATGCATTCTGTTGGGCTATGGAATCACATATGTCCATGTTTAGATTCAATGACCTATAGAATAATTTCTTGCCTATGTAATACCCCCTGTTTTCCTAAATGTTTCTAAGCCAATCTTCAAATTGTTCATCAGACTGGGCATCTTCCTCAAAGTAGAATGGAACTGGAGTAATGATGGTTGGAGTCTTGAACCTGAGACCTATCCAGTTATGTTGCATGATCTCAATCAACTAGACTACACCTTCTACTCTTCTTCTGGATGATTCTAAATTCATGGGGAAGATAGGTTCTCTTTTCCTCAAAGACATGGAAAGTTCATTCCATCTGTCTCTGCATACTGACAATGCTGGGAAGAAATTGTGATCACAAAAATTGTTAAATCTAGCCACACAGTCCCTCAAATTGTTCAAGTACATTCTCTTAATATCATCCCTGTTTATCATTGAGAAGTGCTACTGGGTGATATTTAGGTGATTTGGTTGGATTGCTTTGACTAACAACTCAGCCCTTATTTCAATCACTTTATTTTGCCTTTTCTCGTGATCCCAATAAAGTTGATTTTGCAAAGTAGACATAAATGCTCTCAACTGAACATCTCCAATGTAGATTTGAGGATGAGAGTCAACTTCCTCTAGAATGAAGAAACTATGTAAAAATAGTTCACAAAGGAGATTTTTCTGCTCAAAAGGACTGTTAAAATATGCTTCCAAAAAATCTTCAATAGTGTCCAATTTATAGGGAAGATTTGAAGTAATCCTCATGACCTGCCATCTGAGGTATTTTTCCTTCAAAATAAGGCTGTAAAATCTGGCTGGTTGTCTAAATTGGACTAAAAACTCAGCAATTTGGCACAAGTCAGATACCTTTTCTTTCAATGCCAGAATTTATGTGTCTTTGGATTCTAGTTGTTTTGCTTCCAATTTGAATTTTTTAGTTTTATTGGCAAGCTGTTCATATCTAAGAATCCAGCTAGCTATGTCTGCATTGCACTACTCTAGAGACACAGTATTAGTTGTCTTACTATAGGGGGGATCCTAGGCAACAGATTTATTTGTACTTCTTTTTTTGCCACTTCCACTGGCTGTTCATCTGTCAATAACTCTACTTGCACCCCCTTATTTGCTATTTCTATGGGGTTGTCATCAGATATTATTTCTACTTGTACCCCCTTATATGTTGTTTCTACTGGAAGTGTAACAAGTTGAAATGCAATAACCTCAGTAGGAGTACTTACTTGAGAATTTTCTTGTTGTTGGGACTGTTCCTGTGTTGGTGGCTCATTTTCAACATCCTCTGCAATATTCCTCACCATTTTTGAAGCATCTTCAGAATAAGAAGGTAATGCTTCAGAATGAATAGGCACTTCTTCAGAATTAAGGAGTGTTGTTTCAGGATGAACTCCCATGTCTGCCTCAACAGAGTCATCTGCTATTGATAAACCCAGAAGCAATTGAGCCAAATTATCTTCATCATGGGATATAGCTAGCTATTTTTTCAGATTGTGACAATAATTTTTTTAGTTCTGCCACTTCCTGCTGAAGCTCTACAATTTTTATTTCTTGCATCTCAATGATGCTTTATTTTTCTATGATCCATTTGGTCTGTGTTTTGACAACACTTATTGCTGCCCTCGACTGCTCAATGATGTCTTTTATTTTTGTTTCTGCTTCAAAAGCTGATACAGACAAATCAGTTGCAGTTGGTTGCTCAACCAATATTTTCTCTTCTTCTGCAACAATTTGTTCTTATTCAGGAGGCTCTGTGAGACTGTCTATAAGGTTATCTACCATATCTATAGCCTGTTTTTGCCTCAGCTATTTGTTTAGAGAATTCTAGAAAGTTTTCAGATGCTGGTTGTATCTCTGTGACATTTGGGCTGCTTGGTCTATCTTCTTCCTCCATGATCTGTTCTACAGTTTCTTTCAAATGGATTATTATAGACCTCCTAGTTCCAGATGCAAACTTCTTATTTTTGCTCTATTTTTTAGTGACAGCAGGGGTCATGGGGTCAGTTTCAGATGCCTCTGTTTCACTTCTCTATTTTGTCAAATTAGTTGTAGTTTCAGCAAACCAAACTTTCTTTTGTTTTTTTGCTCTGCTGCTAGTTCTAGATCCTCTTCTCTTTTGTCTCTTAGCTTGTGAAGTTGAGGGTTCAAGAGCAAGGTTTTCTGTTGCTGCTGTGGGGTGTAATTCTGTAACAGCTTCAAGGGCACCTTCTACAACATCTTCTGCAACATTTTTTGCAATGACTATTTCCTCTTCTACAGCAACATCAATAGTATTTGGTTCTTCTTCCTCACTTTCATCCCCAAAAATGACATCATTTAGGTTAGAGTAAAACCTGTCAAAACTCCTAGGGTTTCCTCTAAAATGGTGTTGAAAAACTAATTTGATGAGGCCATGATGGCGAAGGCTTCCTTTACCCTCCTGATATCTTTTTGCCATGTTCTTTAACTCTTGATACAAATACAAGGGAATATTTACCCTAACTTTTGGTTGTTGTCCACCATGTCTGAGATGGTTCAAAATTCATAGATGATGCCCTGAAAACAACACATACTACCCTTCATAGGTCAAAAACTTAATTATCCAGGTGGCTACTTCATCCCAGGGTTCCTACAAGCTGGACCTTTTTAACCCTTTGCATGTGTTGTTATGGGTTAAGTATTCAGGTTCTTTATCATTTTTTTCTACAAACTGATTAACTACATTTGCCAATGTGTTCTTTCCAGATCTAGTAATTGAAATTCCTTCTAATGGCAACTCTGTAATCTGTCTTAAAATTTTAGGGCTTATCTCAATAGACATGTTGTTAACATGTGCTCGGTTTTTTCTGAACGTATGGACGAACATGCCAGCTAAATCTTTAGAAGATCCATTGAATTTATCCAAAAATGTCATAAACCCTCCGTCTTCAAAAATTTGCACAACTGCCAGATTTTCTTGAAGGTAAGTGGTATCTTTAGGCTCTGTTCTGATCTTTCGCCCCATTTTTCTCTGTTTAAAAATCGTATACTGTGGCTGTTGTTCTACTACTGGATCGTTGGTTGTTTTCTGTTGCAAATTTGCAGAGCTTTAAGTTGAAACCTTCGTTGCCCTGTTTCTCGTCTTCTTCTTCAGAATGAACCGTATCTTGTGCACTGTACTTTGCAACACATCTTTAAAAAAAAAGATGGCACACTTTTCTACTTTTGCACTGTACACCTTCTCATTTATAATTGCATGGATGTCCTTGCCGTCAAATCCACCTCATTAGTTTTATAGATTCTCACGTGCATGTTAATTGACATTAAAAACTGGTGGCATATGGTTGGTTACGTTCTCCTTATTTCCAATGAGTGCAAAAATAGACCATGTGCTGATTGACACGTGTCCCTTCTTCGCGTGCAACTAAAAAAATCTTGATTTTGTCATACCTCGTTTTCTTGGATGCCACGTGGAAATGCTCTTTTTGAAGATTATAACTTATTGCGCAAACAAAATTTCATTATGAATATTATGACCTCATTCCAAACACAAGTCTTCATTCGAAGATTATGACCTCATTCTGAAGACAGGTCTTCATTCTGAAGACAAATATTCTTTGCAAAATTTTCATTCCGAAGGACTGTGTTTGGTACAGAAAATAGGACCAGCTTTGCAGTGACAGAGTTGAGGACAGAGATCTCCAACTAGAGCAGGGAAGATAGGTGTCTTATGTGGATAGAATTCCACTTGCTAAGGACAGAGGAGGTAGAGGTCTTCTAGAGGATCACCAACAAAGCAGAATTAGGGGAAGGTGTCTCCTTTGAGCTGAGGCTCATAAACATTGTAATCGAAAAGGATTCCTAGAGGACTTTGATACAACTTTTAGAAGAAAGGTTTTATCCGTGGAGTATCCCACCTTGGGTGAACCATGCAAATTGTAGTGTCTCTTTGTAGATTGCATTTTGTGCATCATTTTATTGCTGTTATTATTGCTATCTTATTCTGCATGTTAATGGTTTGAAAACTGTATTGATAGATAAAGTTAAAAGTGGTCTTATACTGTTCACCCCCCCTCTCAGTATAAGATTGTGTTCTTCAATTGGTATCAGAGCTAGTGCCTTCGAAAAGTTTAACAGCTTGAAGGAAAATTTTGCAAAGAACACAATGGACTACTCAAGTGGCAATGCAAAGACCTATTTTGGATGGATCAGATTTCGGTCTGTGGAGTGCAAGAATGAAAGTCTATCTTATGGCTCTTGGTAATGAGGTATGGGAAGTTATTGAATATGGGTACACCATTCCTGCAAATGGTCCTTACACTAAAGAAGACAGGCTTCTACATCACAGCAACTCAAAAGCCATGAATGCAATCCTGAAAGGTTTATAGAAGGCTGATCTTACCAAAGTTATTCACTACAAGACAACTAGTGAAATGTGGAAACAATTGCAGGTTGTTCATACAGGTGATGCAAATGTTCGAAAGGCCAAATTGAGACATTTTAAAGGTATGTTTGAACAACTCAAGATGAATGATGATAAAAATATTAGTGACTACATGCTTCGGATGGATGAGATTGTGAACTCCATGAAAGACTTAGGTCTTGAACTTGCTGAAAATGATGTGTGTGATAAGATTTTAAGATCTCTTCCTGATAGATTTAGTGAAAATATTTCTGCTATTGAGGAAGCCAAAGATTTAGATAAATTGAAAAATGATGAGCTCCATAGTATTCTTGCAGCATTTGAGTTGATAACTCAAGTGAAAGTTGATTTAAAGAAAGAGGAAGCTTTCAAAGCTACCAAGAAATCAAAGGGCAAATAGATTCAAGAAAGTGATGAGTCTTCTAGTGAGGAAGAGGCATATTACAACAAGAAAGGCAAGTTTTCCAGAAAGCACAAAAGCAAGAAAAATATAAGATGTTTCAATTGTGGGAAATTTGATCATTATGCTACTGACTGTACTATTTCCAAAAATGAAAGTGATGAAGATATACAGGATGTTAAGAGCAAGGATTCTGAAAAGTACAGGTATTACAAAGAGAACAAAGAATAGTATAGCAATCACAAGAAAAGAAAAGATGAGTACAACAATCAGGGAAAGAGGCATTCTCACAAGAATAAGAAGAGCTTCTACTTAGACAAAGCAAGTAAGTGTTCTAATAGTGATAGTGAAAGTTCTTCTAGTGAATTTCAAAAAAATAGGAAGAACCGAAACATAAATTCATTATCATGAAATGTTATAGATGTGGAAATTTTTGGCACCTTGAGGATGATTGCAAAAATAATGACTTGGCTGCTAGTATGTATGAGGATGCTTCAGAAAAATACAATGAAGATGCATGTATGGTTTTTGAAAAAGGTAGCACCTCTAGTGATAAGAAATCTAAAAAAGACCGTGATAATTCAAAGTGCCATCAAATAGAGGATCTTGAATGTGAACTCAACAATGCTCTTAGTGTTTTGAAAAAGGAAAGAAAGAAGAATGATAGACTCAAGATTAAATTAGATGAATGTTGTATGGAGAGAGATGAACTTATAGAAAATCTTGAAGTCTCTATGGCTAAGTCACAAGAACTCAAGAATGAGTTGGATTCTAAAATTTTGGAGTATAGTGAGTTAGAACAGGAAATGGCTTCTCTGAAAGAAGAAAATAAATATTACAAGGATAAGCTCTATAGATTTTAGGATAGCTCCAAGAAACTTAAGTCTCTCATCAAAATTCAAAGAAATCCAACAGATAAAATAGGTCTCAGTTTTGTTGAGCTGCACAAGAAATAGGTTGGGGAATCCAACAAGAGATTTCAAAAGGAAGAAAGCTTTGATGAAGAAACTACTTCAGACCATAAGTCCATGAGTAATGAATGCGCAGAAACAAAAAACAATATTCAAATTGAGAAGAAGAAGTTTTTGGGACCCATGAAGTCGAATAAAAGAAAATTTCATGGCACATGTTTTGCGTGTCACAGATTTGGTCACATGGCTATACATTGCATGACTCAAGTGAAGAAAGTAAATGACAGTTTTAGGAGACGTAATTTCTTTCAAGGATATTGCTACTCTTGTCAACATTTTGGGCACAAGGCAATTTTTTGTAAGAGAAATAACAGGAACTGGGTTAATCAGAATAGGCGGATTCAAAGAACAACCATGCCTGAAAGAAATAATATTGTTACTTGCTATAAGTGCAACAATGAAGGACACCTAGCTAGAAAATGTAGAGATGATATTTCGAGATACAAAAATAGAAATAATAGTATGAACAAGTCCAAGGATCAAAACATGGATAAGAACAAGAATGACAACAGAAACAAGAAAAATGATATGAATAGATTCAAGGATCAAGGTATGAAGAAAAATAGGAATAATGAAAGGAATAGGAACAGCAGTATGAACAGGTCCGAGGATCAAAATAGTAACAAGAACAACAATGTGGAAAAAGAATTCAAGAGAAGGCCCGACAAAGAAATAGTAGACATTAATGATGATGAGTGTCTAATGGGAGTTTCACTCCCAACCCTATTTTAAATCACCTTAATAGAAGGTGGGAGAGGGATTAAGCTAAGAGACTCATTCTTAGTCCCAAACCCCAAAGGTGACCCTTTTCCATAGATGAAAAATGGGGAGAGATTTGAGTAAGGGTGAGAGATATGTGTAAGGGGAAGTGCTTCAAGTGTAGAGAAGAGCTTCAAGTCAGGGGGAGCAAAAACTTCAATTGCAGAATTCTTAGTTGATGGATCAGTTGGTTCAGTTTTGGCTCTTGAGATATGTTTTTAGTTAAGGGTTGCCATCAATGACAAAGGGGGAGATTGTTGGAAATTTTGGGTATCTTGAGTACGTTGCCTTTGCTCAAGTATAGTTGTTATCATTGATGTCAAAGAAGCTCTTGGTAGTTGTTGTCTTTGATGTCAAGGAGTTATTGAAGCAATTTGATTAGTTGTCTAAGTATGTGTTTTGTTGAAGGTTTCAGCTGGTCAATAAGTCTCCAAGAAAAGCAGAGTAGCCCAGTTGCCAAAAATTCAAAAAAAACAAAGTTAGAAAAAGGTTGTAGGCTGCTGGAAAAACTGTCATGATTTTGTGACATGTTTGAGGAGAAAGTGCTAGAAAAACTGTCATGATTTCATGACATGTTTGAGGAGAGAGAAAGCACTGGAAAAATTGTCATGATTTCATGACATGCTGGAAGGCAGAGGCAAAGCTAGCAAAACTGTTGTGATTTCACGACATGTTCCAGTTTCGCGAGAAGTTGGCAAAAAGGTGCTTAAGGCAACGAAAGTGTTGCGATTTCGTGACATGTTCCAGTTTCACGAGCAGTTGGCAAAAAAGTGCTTAAGGCAGTGAAAGCATCATGATTTCGTGACATGTTCCAATTTCGCGAGCAGTTGGCAGAAAAGTGCTTAAGGCAGCAAAAGCATCACGATTTCGCGACATGTTCCATTTTTGCTAGTGCAAACCGAGGAAAGGTTGAAGAAGCAAGAAGTGTCGCGATTTCGCAACAGAGTTGCTGATGATGTCAGCAAAAGCAAATGTGTTGTGATTTCACGACAAGAGCAGCGAGGAAGGCTTTGTAGACTAAAGCATCACGATTTCATGACAAGAATAATGATGACGTCAGCAAAAGCAAATGTGTCATGATTTTGTGACAAGAGTAGCGAGGAAGGACTTGTAGACTAAAGCGTCATGATTTCGTGACAAGAATCATGATGACATCAGCAAAAGCAAATGTGTCATGATTTCATGACAAGAGCAGTGAGGAAGGCCTTGCAGACTAAAGCGTCACAATTTCATGACAAGAATCATGATGATGTCAGCAAAGTCAAGGAGTGTCACGATTTCATGGCAACAAGATCAAGCAAGGCATAAGGCAGACTGCAGTGTCGCGATTTCATGATAGTAAGATAGTGAAAGTGTATGGCAGGCTGTAGTGTCACGATTTCGTGACAATAAACCAAAGAAGGCGCACGACAGGAAATAGTTTCATGATTTTTCGACAGCAAGTGATACAAGGTGTACAACAGACAAAGGCATAGCGATATCATGACATGTTTGAGTTTAGTGCTAGAAAAGCTACAGAACAGCAGAGGCGGTTGAAGCCAACAAAGTTAACCTTTGTCGATGAATTGTAAGGTTGTGCAGCCAACTATTATTTTAAGGATTTACAGCTGACTAAGATCAAGAATTTAATCATGAATTATTGCTATATAAGGAGGACTATTTTCGAGTTTCAAGTATCGAATGGGAGCGTGGAGTTTGTGCAAGTGAAGTCTGCTATGCGCAAAGAGCAGTCGTATCGAATCGATCGAACTGTGCATTCGTAAGTGTGACATTCACAGAAGTAGAGAGTGAGAAGAAGAAAAGCAGACTGTGCAAAGAGGGTGTTGTTGTGATTGCACATAGGCACATAAGTTGCTATGTGATAGAGTGCTACAATGTTTGCAAAGACTGTATAGAGATTGGAATTTGAACAAGGGCAGCTATGATTGTGACTGAGTTCACGCAGTCTGTGTAAAGAAAGAAAGTGCACCAAGTAGATGCTGCTATAAATGCGAATAGCTATGAAGGAAAAACCATGATCAATTGCTACTTCAGTGAAAAATTGATTTTGACCAAGTGAAGAAAAATAACAGTGGAAGAGGACAGAATTGTGCTAGACCGAAGGACTGTGTTTGGTACAGAAAAGAGGACCAGCTTTGTAGTGACAGAGTTGAGGACAGAGATCTCCAGCCAGAGCAGGGAAGATAGGTGTCTTCTGTGGACAGAATTCCACTTGCTAAGGACAAAGGAGGTAGAGGTCTTCTAGAGGATCACCAAAAAAGCAGAATTAGGGGAAGGTGTCTCCTTTGAGCTGAGGCTCATAAACATTGTAATCGAGAAGGATTCCTAGAGGACTTTGATACAATTTTTGGAAGAAAAGTTGTATCCGTGGAGTAGCCCACCTTGGGTGAACCACGCAAATTGTAGTGTCTCTTTGTGGATTGCATTTTGTGCATCGTTTTATTGCTGTTATTACTGCTATCTTATTCTGCATGTTAATGGTTTGAAAATTGTATTGATAGATAAAGTTAAAAGTGGTCTTATACTGTTCATCCCCCATCTTAGTATAAGCTTGTGTTCTTCAATCATATCTCAGCTTTTAGACCTATTGCTTTATGTAATATTCTTCTCAAAATCATTACTAAAATCATGGAAGAAATGTTGAAGCCTCTTTTGCATAAGATTATTTCCCCAGAGCAAGGGGGTTATGTGGAAGGACGCCAAATAGTAGATGAGATAGTTCTTGCTCAGGAAGCCATCCATTCCATTGATATGCAAAATTCTCCTTCCATATTCATTCGGTTAGACTTATCCAAAGCTTATGATAGAGTGGATTGACACTTATCAAAATTTTGAGGCAACTTGGTTTTTCTAAGGATTGGATGGATTGGATTATGGGATATATCTCTTCAATTTCCTACTTAGTTCTTATCAATGGGAGGCCTTCTCAGTATTTCCCATCTTCCAGAGGTATTAGGCAAGGTGACCCAATATCCCCTTATTTATTCATCATTCTTGCTGAATGCTTGGGTAGGACTATAACCAAAAAGAGGGAAAACAAAAACCTTGAGGGAGTTACCATTGCTCATGGAGATAGACTTATCTCTCATATTCAATTTGTGGATGACTCTACTCTTTTAGGTAAAGCTATAGTTAAGGAAGCTTCTAATATTAAGCAAATCATTAGCTATTTTTCTAAGGTTACTGGGAAGTTGATCAATGAAGACAAATCTAAAGTTATTTTCTTTCACTGCTCTACTAGACATGATTCCATGGTCTTGGATAAATTAAGATATAAGAAGACCTCTCTTCCAATCACTTATTTAGGTATTCACATAAATATTCAAAGGCAGAAAAATAAACATTGGAATTGGTTGTTGGACAAAGTCAAGAAGAAAATTGGAAAGTGGGCCAACAAGTGGCTTTCTTCTGGGGGTAGAATCGCCTTGGTAAAATTAGTCCTTCAAGCTATTCCTATTTATGTTTCTTCCATTTTGAATATCCCAAAGGCTGTTATTCGATAATTGGATCAAATCAGTCATCGTTTCCTTTGGAGTGGTACTAAGTAGAAAAGAAAATGGGCCTTGGTGAAATGGGATACTTTATGTCTTCCTAAGAGTGAAGGGGGGTTAGGATTTCGGTCTTCAATTTATAACAACAAAGCTTTAGCTGCTAAATTGTTGTACTTAGTATGGCACTGAGAGGGGGGGTGAATCAGTGTAGCATTCCAAAACATGAATAAATAGCTCTTTGTTATTGCAAGACTCTAACTGGTCTACATCACCTTTGCAATCTCTGCACACTCTACTCTCTCTTGCACAATCACTTCACATAGTCTGCTGCACTGCTACAGCCAGACTTTGTAATTAACTTTGCCCTTCGTGCTTCTCTGCACACTCTGCTTTCTCTGCGCACACACTTTGCACACTCTGTGTCATTTCACATTCTAATCTCTGCTCAACATGAACTTCACTTTCACAAACACTATGCTCGCATTCGCACTTTATCTTCACACCCCCTTTTTCAAACTCGAAGAAGCCCTCATTTTATAGAATAAATTTTTGGAACAAACCCTAAAAGAACGTCGGCTGAGAAACCCTAGAATTTTTCAGCTGCCAAACCCTAAAATCCGTCTGCTGTAACCCTAAGAATGTCAACTGCAAAACCCTAGAAATTGTCGACTGCAAAACCCTAAAATCCATCAGCCCCGATTTAACTTTGTCGGCCTCAAAAGCTACTGCCACCTCTGTCACATTTCTGTAACTGTTGTCGTGAAATAATGACATGTCGCGATATCCTCTTCTTTCTTATTGAAAACTTGTTGTACATGATATGACTAACTTTTGAACTTCTATCCTCTACATTTGAATGACTTCTGAACTGCCTGTCCATTGCATCATTAGATCTAACTGACTGTATTGACAACAATGACAATACTCCTACAACACCTTGCTCAACACTGAACTCCTATCCATTGTACTTTGGCTGCACCTTGCTATTCAATAAACTCTTGTCCATTGCATCAATAAATCTGTCTGACTGTGTTGACAACAATGACAATACTGTTTGCTACACCTTGCTCAACAATCTCCCCCTTTGGAATTGTTGGCAACACATGTGCAATTTTCTTGTAAATCTTCTCCCCCTTTGACAATAATACCAAAGGGCTACTGTAGACTCCCCCTGAGTCTATGCACAACATTCTTAGACACAAATTATTACAATTAGCAAATATTCCAAGCATGAACAAGAAGAAAAACAAATACAAAAATGCTCCCCCTGAGTCCAAGACCACTTCATTTCACTGATTGACAACATCATGATAAGCATAATAGGCATCAATAAAATCAACAATGTGAATAGCAACAATAACCAAGTGAATGACACCATCACCGTCAACTTCACCAATATAACATGTGTAAGAACATGACTAAACCACTGTCTTCTGTGCAACTACCCTCTGTTGCCTTGCAAACTCAAACTTGTCCACTGTTAGTGAAGGCATACAATAATATTATATAGCCAACTTTTTGTTCCGCAATGCCAACAACATCTGCATACAACTTCACCATGCATCTTGGATATATTATCAACAAGCTTGAACCCAATGACAGCTATTTTTCTCTCTCTGCAATGAGAATCCAACAGGCTACCTCAATCCACTTTCAACTCTGTGCAAGTACCAAACACTGTACCACAGCACAACCAACATATTTTCTCAACCAATTAGGGCTTTAGCAACAATGCTTATAGACAAGGTTTAACCAATATCACTCAACTCAATATTAACCTTGAAGCATTCAACTAATCACTACATGAAAATGAAACTAGTAGACATCCTTTTCCTTCCAAAGGTATTTGAACAAGACAGCCACCAACATAAATCACCAAGGCAAAGAATAGCTTGCTCAAATCAAACTCAATGGAGTAAGCCCAAATCATGTATCAAGAAAAGCATTAACTTGATCAAAACAACCTCTATGAAAGCAACTCAACTATTCATCACCAGGCTGGAAATCATCTGGCTGCACATTATAAACTTTTTCTTCAATCTTCCCAATCAGCATGTTGATTTCACTTTTGTCAATAGAATTGACAAGTGACTCACATCTATACCAATTTTTTTCTAGCACTGCAATTTTACTGCCAACTCTTACTTTCAAATGTGCATGTCGAAAGAAGACATTTTGTCAAAAACTGTATGGCCAACCGTAGTGCACCTTACTCAGCCTCAAACTTCTTATCCTTGAATTGGCATTATATTAAAAGTTAAAACAAAACTGTCTATGAATTAAATATATTCACCAAGGTGTAATGAAAGATCTGACAATCTTCACATCAAGCATCGAACAAAAACATGCTGCTATTATCGAAACACAAATACGCAATTGGGGCAAGCATTCTTTCAATAAACAAAAACAATTTGAACTGTTATAATCCATAGCTATAATCAGTGGTAGTAAGAACCATCAACAAAACAACAATGACATAAGCAATACTACCAATGGTGAAGATTCTCAATGCAAACACTACCCTTCACGGCACTTCCACACACAACTAAATGAACAACCAACACACTTGACAATTATACCACAAAATCCCAACTGCTAGTCTTTCATCCTCAGATACATAGACAAATATACAGAAGCATTAAAATAAAACCTTTTTTAAAATGCTCCCCCTGAGGATGTGTCACCTGGAGTTACTTAGAGCAATGGCAGAGTAGCCTCCTTTAGTCCAAGGAGACACAATTTCCTTTCTTCTGTCTTTCTCTAGACTTTCCTGAACCTGGGCTTGGGTTTTTCAAAAACATCCCTATTTTTCTCCTGTTCATGAATTTGAACATTTCTCTTGCGGGGCTGTCTCTTGTGCATTCTCGATGGATGATTATTTTCTTTTCTTTTATGCACATGATATGTTCCTTGTCGGTGTTGTCCTCTTTGTGTCTGATGAAATCTAGGGTTTTGCCTTAGATTAGATATAGAAGTGCTTGGATAGAACCTTGCTATGTGCCCTTGACCGTTGCATTTAAAACATTGCACATGTTTTATTCCCTGTCTATATTGCATTCTATGTGTATGATGAAATCTATGGTATTGCCTTAGATTGGATACATAAGTGCTTGAACAAAACCTTGCTATGTGCCCATTGCCATTACATTTAAAACATTGCACAAGGTGTTCACTCAAAAAAACAAAAGTATTTTTATTAGCATAACTCTTTGATCTATTGTTCAGTCCACAATAAATTGCCTTGTGACCAAAGTGGTTGCATTTAGAACAATAGCCATTAAAAGAATTATTATTAAAAGAGTGAGAGTGAGAGAACATCTTTTGCTGTGGTTGCTTTGCTGTAGATCTTCTTTGATATTTTCTTCCTTTTGAGGATTCAGCTTCAGACTTTTCTTGTTTCAATCCTTCAATCGAGGACTTCTTCTTCTCTGCATATTTGGAGGATGAAGGTTGTTTAGATTCATATCCAAGACCAAACTTAGTTGTGGAGCTTCTTTGTTGATTTATCATTGTATCTAGCAACTCTGTGCTCTTCTCAAATTTGAGATTTATATTGGCCTCTTTTAGTTTTTTCTTCAATGAAACAATCTCTTATTCTTGTTGGCAACATACAGTCTCTTTCTCATTGATTTAAGACCTAAGAATATCTTCAATCCTTTTGTACTGTTCTACTTGCAGCTTTAGATCAACAATAACTTTTTTAGATTCCTCTTCACTTGTGCTGCATACATCATTCTTATTATCCAGGTGTGTCTTCAAGGCTTCTTCTAATTTCTTGGCCTTTTGAACTTGTAGGAAGAGATCTTCAATATCATCCCCATATTCTTCTAACTTCTTGGACATTCTTTTGTTATTTTTCTTTTCTATACTCAACTCTTCAAGTGCAGAGATCAACTCACCTTCCCAGTCTACTTCAGCATCAAGATTTTCATCACAAACTTCAGGATTCACTTCTTCTATATTTTTCGGTTCAAAATTCTCTTCTATAGGAACTGAAACTGACTGGGATGCCTTTTTGGATGAGGATCTATTCTTCTTAGCCATAGTGTACTAATCCAAGATCAACCCTTACTTATTTAGCCAAAATTGGGAACCTAGCTCTAATACCAATTGTTGTACTTAGTATGGCACTGAGAGGGGGGGTGAATCAGTGTAGCATTCCAAAACATGAATAAACAGCTCTTTGTTATTGCAAGACTCTTACTGGTCTACATCACCTTTGCAATCTCTGTGCACTCTGCTCTCTCTTGTGCAATCACTTCACACAGTCTGTTGCACTGCTATAGCTATACTTTGTAATCAACTTTGCCCTTTGCGCTTCTCTGCACACTCTTCTTTCTCTGTGCACACGCTTTGCACACTCTGTGTCATTTCACATTCTGCTCTCTTCTCAACACGAACTTCACTTTCACAAACACTATGCTCGCATTCGCACTTTATCTTCACACCCCCTTTTTCAAACTTGAAGAAGCCCTCCTTTTATAGAAGAAATTTCAAGAACAAACCCTAAAAGAACGTCGGCTGAGAAACCCTAGAATTTGTTAGCTGCCAAACCCTAAAGTCAATTGTAACCCTAAGAATGTCAGCTGTAAAACCCTAGAAATTGTCGACTGTAAAACCCTAAAATCCGTCAGCCCCGATTTAACTTTGTCGGCCTCAACCGCTACTGCCACCTTTGTCACCTTTCTATAATTGTTGCCATGAAATAATGACATGTCGTGATATCCTCTTATTTCTTCCTGAAAACTTGCTATACATGATCTGACTAACTTTTGAACTTCTATCCTCTGCATCTGAATGACTTCTGAACTGCCTATCCATTGCATCATTAGATCTAACTGACTGTATTGACAATAATGACAATACTTTTGCAACACCTTGCTCAACACTGAACTCCTATCCATTGTACTTTGGCTGCACCTTGCTGTTCAATAAACTCTTGTCCATTGCATCAATAAATCTATCTGACTGTGTTGACAACAATGACAATACTGTTTGCTACACCTTGCTCAACATAAATTATATTGGACGATGTTGCATAACCCTAATGCTCTTTGGGCCAATAATCTATGTGCTAAATCTGCTGAGAACAATAGTCTTGAAGACCTTATTTGCTATCAACTTCCTACCAAAGGTTCTCCCATTTTAGCAATTCTTAAGACTAGTGAGGATTTTATAAAGAAAAAATTATTTTGGATCATTCATAATGATCAACATGCAAATTTTTGGACAAATTCTTGGGATGGTCACAAGCCTTTGATAACTCAGTTTCCCGATTGGAGGCCTTGGATGGAGGAGCTTCACCAAGATAATTGGATAAAGGTGGCTAATTACTATTGGTACCATACTGGTAATTCAAAGGTTGGTAGATATTGGATCCCTATTGAGGATTGGCCTATTCAAATCCCAAAAATGCAAAGACAAGATATCCAAGGCATCCTTCATATGAGATCCCTCTCTTGGTCCCATGAAAAAGATTGTTTTGGATGGAACAACACTACTAAGGGTGAGTATTCAGTTGCTCAAGGTTATTTGACCTTATGCCATAATAATCCCAACCATTATTCTGACATCTTTTCTCTATTGTGGGCTCAAAATCTTTGGCCTAAGGTGAGGTTCTTTAATTGGATTTTATTGCATCGTAGGGTGCTTACTGGTGAGCAACTTATGAAGCATGGTTTTCATGGCCCTTTTAGATGTGAAATGTGTGATATCAACCATATTTTTATTGAGTGTACTTTAGACTCAGAGCTATGGAGGAGAATGGTCACTTTACTTGGCTTACAGTGGTACAATTTTTTAACTTTTGAACAACTTTGGAGGGATTTTCCTAATCAAGAGGGTGTTGATAATTTTATTAGGCAGTTATTTTGGATGGGTTCTACCATTCTTCTTTGGAATATTTGGAATGAAATGAACAACCAAATTTTTAATCAAGATAGGAAGGATACTCACTATATTTGGCAAAATACCATAGCCAACTTAGTTGAATCAGTCCATCAACTCCTTAATCACCCCCAAAACTCCCACCAAATATGGGAGCAAGTGATGCAAATATTGAATATTAAATCTTCTAAGGGCAACCAACTTAAATGGAATGTGAGTATCAGTAAGATGGATAGGAATAGAAATTGGCAACATCCTACTAAGGATTTTGTAAAAGTCAATACTGATGGAGCCTCTAGAGGGAACCCTGGAAAATCCGATGTGGAAGGAATTGGTAGACTTTCAGATGGCTCCTTGGTTTTTACTTTTGCTGAGAATTTGAGTATTCTTTCCAATAACCTTGCTGATGGGTATGGTATCCTCAAAGGCCTTCAGGAGGCTACTAAGTTTGGATGGGAAAAGGTGTTAGTTGAGTCTGACTCTCAACTTATGATTAATCTCTTGAAGACTCCTTCTAAGAATCATAAGGTGGATTGGAGAATAAATAGAATTATTGAGAAGATTCAGTTAATCCGGATGGGATTTTTAAAAGTTGATTACAATCATGTGGTCAGAGATCAAAACAAGAGTGTTGATGCTTTAGCTAATTGGGCTTTTGAAAAAGTTGATCTTACTTGTTATGGCCACCCTCCTATATGGTGGGCTTCTCAAATTAGGGAAGCTCTTCTTTCTATCATTTCTTTGGATGGCTCCAGTTTTGAAGGTACCTAGTTTCTTCTTGTTTTTTTTTTTGCTTCTATTTTTTTCATTCAGTTTGTTTTAGTTCCCTAGCTCATTCTATTCTTTATTTTGTTTCCTCTGTTGATTCTTGCCTTAATAGTCTTATGGTCTAGATAGGTCTTTGTTTTGTTCAATTTTTTTTTTAGTTTTTTAAGGTGGGTGGGTTCTTTTGTTTTGTTTTTTTTTGTGTTCTTTGTGTTGTTTTTTGTTGTTCTTGTGTTTTTGTTGTCTTTTTTTTTAATTTTTTTTGTAATTGTTCTTGTGTTTTTTTCGTTCTTGTTCTTGGGTTTCTCTTTGTTTGTGTTATTTCATTTTTTATGTGAGTGTTTTCTATGTTTTTTGTTTTTTTTTATTGTCTATTGTTGGTTGTTTTTTATTTTTATTTTTATTTTATTTTTTAAAATTTTTAAGGTTTTGGTTGTGTTTATTTTTCATGTTTTTTTTGGGTTATGTTTTTGTAGTGTTTTGTTGTTTTTGTCTTGTTTGTGTTTTGTTATGTGGTTCTTGTGTTTTTCTATGTGGTTTGTGTTGTAGTTTCTTTTATCTTATTGTGCATGTTTGGTTGTGCTTTTGTTTTTGACACACTCAAGGAGCATGTTTTTTATTTTATTTTATTATTTTTGTTGTTATTTACTTATTTTTAAATTGGTTTTGTGTGTTTTTTTGCTCCTTGAGTGTGTCAAAGGTGGTAGGCCAGGTCCGAGTCCTGGGTGTTTTTTTTGGAATGGATACCCCTGCCTCCTTGGGTCTTACCCGAAAGTGGCATCCCTTTTGGGATGTTTTCCACAAATAAAAAAAAAGAAGGTATGTATGTCAAATTTGCATGATGTTGACACTTCATGCACTTCTTTATATAAGTGCAATAATATTGCTCTAAAGTTGGCCAATAATAGGACATGCAAAGAATGCACTTAGCGATGGCTATACCACTAAAGTGGCCACCACATGTACCATTGTGTGCTTGGGAAATGGCCCAAGCTGACTCCTGTGACTCTAAGCAATGAAGAAGTATACCCTCATAGCTTTGACGATACATTATATCTCCTATTAAGACATACTTTGTTGCATTTTTCTTAAATGCTCGCTTTACGACATGTGACAATCCAAGCAGAATATTTATTAGTTTTAAATAATATTTAATTTGTATGGCCCAATCTTGATTTGAAGAAGCCTCAATTGTATAAATCACGTAATCCTTTTGACATTCGTCTATTGTAAATTCTATTTGAGAATTAACTTGGAGATATAGCATTGTGCTAGTATCAAAAGAATTATGAGGGAACAGAGTCCTCTATCTAACGTTATTCAAATAATTGTGTAGTTAAGAGAACCATTCATGTGAAGGTTGAATCTAAATAATGTGGACATCTGGTGTGGTGTTATGCTCATCATGTTCAATCATAGATTGTGCTAGTATTTTTACCTAAATAGTCATGATATCATCTGAAGGATTTTCTGGGATTAGCGACCCTAAGGAGGCCATTATGTTTGCAAAATGACTAGATGAATGAGGGAGTGCCTCAATATCATACCATTCAAACTTTACCAAAAAAATTTCTACTAGGGCTTTATAGGCTTGCAATACGAGGCACCTACACTAGAATATCCCTTTAACCTAATTAACTATGAGCAAGTAATCACTAAAAAATGTTTAGCTTAGTTATTTTCATGGTGATTGTCGTTTGAAGACCTATGATGAGGGCTTCATACTCGACAAAGTTATTAGTGCACGAGAAATTGATTTTAAACAAAAGAGGTATGGGATCCCCTTACAGTGTGAAAAATAAATACCTACGCCACCCCTTGCTCGCATTTAGAACCATCAAAAAATAGAGTTATTTTTTCCTATGACTCAAGCTCTATAGAATTAGGCTATTATGAGATATGAAACACTCCATCATCGGGAAGATCTACATTCAAAGGTTGGTCATCCTAGAGAGAAGCCTCTTCTAATTTATTGGCTGACTTATCCTTTGATTGATTTATGTCTAATGAACTCTAGGTCAAATTTTTTCAACGACATTATCTATTTCACCATGCAACTATTGTGATATTTTTGACTCATCATGTATTGTAATGGATTTTCCTTAGATATTACATACATGGTATGATTGAGTATGTAGTGGCATAGCTTTTTGGTGGCAAATACCACTTCTAAGCATAAATTCTCAATGTATACACATTTATTTCATAGCTAACTAGTGTGCAACTAATATAATATGTAGTCAGTTATTTATGAAATTCATTCTTTTAGGACAACATGGTACCCAATGCCAACTTAGTAGCTGAGATGTAAATATAGAACAACACTCTTGGTCGCAGAGGAGGCAATACATGTGGTGAAGCCAGGTATTTCTTGATATCATCAAAGGCATCTTGAAATTCCTCGTCCCATTGAAATGAGACCCCATTGTGTAGCAACCTATTCATGGGTAGAAACTTATCTGATAATTGCACTATGAAGCATTTTATGGATGCGATATTTCCTTGCATGCTGCGTAGATGCTTAATGGTTATAGAGGGAGGCATTTCTAGGATGTCCTTGACCTTATTTGGGTCTACTTATATGCCTCACTTAGAGAGTATTAATCTCAATATTTTACTAGATGTGACATCGAATACACACTTCTTGGGATTAAGCCTAATATTATGCTCAATGAGGTGGTTTAGAATCTTACACAATACACTGACATGCTCATGACACAGTAGATATTTTTCCAATAAGTCATCCATATAATATTCCAAAATCTTATGCATGTATTCATGGAAGATATATAACATGGCTTGTTGGTAGGTGGTGCCAGCTTTCTTAAGGCCAAAAGTCATGATCTTATAACATAATGTCGCCCAAGCCATCTTGAATGCCATTTTTAATTGGTCTTCTAGATTAATACAAATTTTATTATATCCAAAAAAACCATCCATAAGGGATAGCATTTCATGTCCTACTGTAGCATCTACCAACGCATCAATGTTTAGTAAGGGAAACTCATCTGCAAGACTCACTTTGTTGAGATTTCTCAAGTCAGTGTAAATGCAAATCCTACCATCAGGTTTTTTGATGGGTACCATATTCAAAACCCATGATGGATAGTCTACTGAGATGATGAAATCAGCGTCCAACAAATTTTGTGATTCATATTTCACCATTAAGGCTACTATTGGGTGCATCTTACGCAAATTTTACTTAACTAATTTGATATTTTGGTCTAGTGTAAGATTATGCATGACTAGTTTTGGGTCCAGTCCTAGCATATTTTTATAAGGCCAAGCAAAAGATTTTGTACTTTATTTAAATGCTTTTGTGAATTCATATTTTTCAACTAGGGATAGACCTTCCCATAGCTTGATAATATTGGGATTATCAGGATCTGTATTGATATCCCTATCAATTGTTGGCTCAATTGACATATGAGACCCATATTCCAATAGATGTGGAGTTGGAATCAAGTGCATGTCATCAGCTGGGTTTGCTTCATCCATAGGAAATTTAGGGTCAACCTCAACCTAGAAAACATATTATGTAGTTCTTAGAGAATATTAAAACAGTTGTAACATTTCCTTGTGAAGAACACAAGCTTATACTAAGAGGGGAGGGGGTGAACAGTATAAGACCTCTTTTTACTTTTACCTTTATACTTCAAAATAGTAAAGCAATATACCCAAAGTAATATCAAATAAATGCACAATATCATCCACAAAGTGACATCAATTTTAACGTGGTTCACCCAGAATGGCTGGGCTATGTCCACAAAACTTTTCTCTAAATGTTATCTCAAAGTTCTTTGGGAATCCTTCCCAATTACAATGTTTATGAGCCTCAGCCCAAAGGAGATACCTTCCCGCAATCAAAATTTATGAGCCTCTGCTCAAAGGAGATACCTTCCCCTCTATCTAAATTTATGAGCCTCTGCTCAAAGGAGATACCTTCCCCTCTATCTAAATTTATGAGCCTTTGCTCAAAGGAGATACCTTCCCCTCAATATGAATTTATGAGCCTCTACTCAAAGGAGATACCTTCCCCTCTACTCTGGAAATGATCCCTTAGAAGATCAACTACCTCTACCTCTTGCCAGCATGTGGAACTCCTTTCCATCGAAGACCTCCTGTCCTCAATGCTTAGCCTAAGAGACCTTTGTCTTCTATGATCACGTCCATAGCAGCTCAGCAACCTGTACCAAACATAGTCAATTGATCTAGTACAAGTCTTCCTTTGTCTTATCATATTTGTCCAACACTTGAACAAAACAATCTTCTACACACAAGCCTTCTCAAAGACTTGCCAAATCTATCCTCAGGTTCTTCTCAAAGAACCAGTGCTCCTCTATCCTCAAGTTCTCTGATAGAACTATCAAAACTCAGCTCACAAGTCCTCTGCTAGGACCTATCCAAATCTACTCATAAGTCCCCATCAAAACCTGTCCAAAACTGCTCATAAGTCCCCACCAAAGCCTATCCAAAACCTACTTACAAGTCCCCACCAGAACCTATCCAAAACCTGCTCACAAGTCCCCACCGAAACCTGTCCAAAACTTGCTCACAATTCCCCATCGAAACCTTTCCAAAACCTGCTCACAAGTCCCCATCGGAACCTATCCAAAACCTACTCACAATTCCCCACCAGAACCTATCCAAAACCTGCTCACAAGTCCCCACCAGAACCTATCCAAAACCTCAGCAAGCTCACCAAGAAAAACTTTCTTAGTAGGAAATCACAAGGTAAATTTTTAGAGACCCAATGTGATTTGTCAAACTCATAGAAGCATAAAGAGAATTGTTAGAGACTCAATATGTTCTATACTCAACTCCCAATCTCAAAACTCAACTCAAATCAACTCAGCTCAAACTCAATCTCAAATCTGAAAACTCAACTCAAACACAATCTCAAATATGAAAACTCAACTCAATATCTAAAATGGATAGGATAGAATGCTTTCTTTCAAAAACATGAAACTCCAACAATTGCCAACTATGCAAAGAATCACATAACAATGATACTCATGTTATTTTCACCATCAATTAGGGCTTCAACAACAATGCTCATCAAACAAGGTTCAATCAACTCCATTCACCTCAAAACACAACCTTGAAGCATTTCACAATCAACATCAGAGAAGGAAACAAGTAGAACTCCTTTTCTCTCCAATATTTTTTGAACAAAAGCATCCACCAACTCAACTCACAATAGCACACACAACTTCTCAAATCATCAATAAAGGAGTAAGCTCAACACTTTAACCAAGTAAAGAACAACTTGATTATTACCAATTTAATGAAAGCAAATATCAATCTCAAAGCTGCCCACTTAAGGTTTCACAACTTCACACAAGAAGCAATTGACCTTAAAACATCATGCTTTCATTTCCATAAACAACCAAAAGCACTCTCAACATTACAAGAAAGATTTAACTCTTATACACCTTATTTCTCCCTTATAGTCTTATCACAAATAAAATTTATCTCTCATAAGAATGCAATAAGAAATTTCAACAACATCTTCAAAAAGAATATTTTATCAAAATACAAACAAGCTTTACACTCCTTATAACTCCTAAGTTGTTTTTCCCTCTAACAAACTTCCTCCATCCGCAAAAACACTTAGCAAAAATTAATTTCGAAAATACCTTAGCCACATCAAAAATCGCTATGGAGAAATTTGCGCACGAATTCTAACACCACCTAGCGTCCACTTGATGATGAAAAACCCTTTCATGATATTTGAATGCGGAACCTCCCGTTTGGGTAGAACGCCAATAGCCTAGCCGCTACCGGTGTGCCAAAGGCACCCGATGAGGTTTAAACCTCACATTGTTAACCTTGATCCTTCTACACCAGGGATAAAATGAAACCACAGTCCCTTCCTTTCCTCTATCATGACATGATGAAAATAAACTTTACGGTGGATTCAACAAACGGCGAGTGCAGACAAACAAACAACAGATCCATGAAAAATTGTGAATACATAGATGAATTTACAATGAGCAACTCCTTTCAGAATTCGGATCGAATCAATCTTTGTTTTCATCGAGGGAGATTTATATGTAATTTACCATAAGCTCTTTGACGTCGGCGAGGATTTTAACACGTTGGCAGAGGTCTTGGCTAGCGCCCACAATGTTAAAACATTTGTGTCGTGGATTAGGAGAACCCATTGCAAATAATAATTTATTTATTTAAAAATAATTAAATGGAACCTTAACAAGGTTTTTAATTATTTAAATAAATACTTCCTCCTGGACCCAAATGCATTAAACCAATGCATCCACCTATAATCTCTAAACCTGCCAACTTGGGATTTGCAAAAGACCTTTGAAACTGTCATGTCGTAACCTTCATCAAAACAAATTATTTGACATCAAATAAAATTCCTTCAAGAGCTTCTTGACATCAATGACAACTTATACACTTGAGCAAAGGCAATGTACCCAAAGTACCCAAGATTGCCAACACCTTGTAATATCAATACTCTAATCGTGATGGGGGATATGAAGAACACAAGCTTATATTGAGAGGGGGGGTGAACATTATAAGACAGCTTTCTACTTTTTCTTTTGATTCAACTTGTAGTTCAACATTATGCAGTGAATATATAATAGTATCAAAAACAGAAATCAAAGCAATGCACAAAATATCATCCACAAAAGATACACAGTAATTTACGTGGTTCACCCAATGCGGGCTACTCCATGGATAAAAATTTTACTAAATTTTATCACCTCAAATTCTAGGAGACAAGTCCCGATTACAAATTTTATGGGCACCAACCCAAAGGAGATACCTTCCCCTAGCTCTGCTCAATATGGTGATCCTCTAGAAGACCTCTGCCTTTGCAACCCTTAGCAAGTGGAACTCTATCCATAGAAGACACCTATCTTCCCTGCTCTGGCTGGAGACCTCTATCCTCAACTCTATCACCGCATAGTCGGTCTTCTTATCTGCACAAAAACATAGTCCTTAGGTTTGGCACTATTGTCCTCGAACTTGCACCTCTGTGCAATTACAACACTTGATCAAATATCCACTTATGCACCTCTGTCATTGCACACTCTGCTCTTTGATGATCAAACTTCTCCTTGCACTCTGCTTCTATGAAAGTCGCACCTCGAACACACACTTCAATCGATGCCCAAAATATTCAAACATACCTCCTTTTAAAGAGTAAGATTCAAGATCATTACATTCAATCTTAGTCGGTTGTTACTCTTCAACTGCATCGGCTGCAAAACCACGCTACTGCGTCGACCTCGTATTTTAACTTTGTCGGCTCAAAGTTAACTTTGTCCTTCAACCACCACTGGTTCTGTAGCTGTACTTGTGAAACTACATGTCATGATATCATGATATTTTTATAGTCATACACCTTCTATAGCCTGCTGTCATGAAATCACAACACCTTGGCCTTTGTCGACTTCCTTTGTGCTTCTATCGTGAAATCGTGACAACTTTGCCTCTTGCTGACGTCATTTCACTTCTATCACAAAATCACGATTGATGAGGCCTAAAAATGCCTCAATCATAACATGTTTTGTACACTAAAAATGCCTATAAAATCTTATGTTTTATCTGATATGTTAGTTAAGTTGATTTAATATGCTGTATATTAACTATTTTGCATGATCAATGTATTTGAAATATTATATGCTGATTTTACAACTTTTTGCATAGTTTTGTGTTCTTTTTGCTATGATTTGCTACAATGGGATATTCTTAGAATAATAGTAGCATTTCACTAATCATATTTTGATTTGTCTCAAGCATTTATTTCACCTAAATCTAGCAACAGTGCAAGCAAACTATTGTTGTGCAGCAAAAATTGGTCTTTCCCATGTAAATTCCAGCCAGCTGTCCATAAATAGCAAGGCATGGAATTCACATGAGGAAATGGGTGAAGGCCTTTAGGATTTTATCTTAGGAGATAATCCACCTGAAATATGCAAAATAAATCAATGGAAAAGCATACATTTGTTCATTCTGAAGTATCTTCAAAATGAACAGATATCTTCGGAATGAAGGAACACAACATCTTCGAAATGAGCAGATCTTCGAAATGAAGCATGCAGTATCTTAGGAATGAGTGATCTTCAGAATTATAATGTAGTATCTTTGGAATGATCGATATTTGGAATGAGAATGCAGTATCTTCGAAATGAGCGATCTTTAGAATGAGAACTGCATTGTCTTCGAAATGAACCCACTTATCTTCGGAATGAAGAACAGAATGTGTTTTTGACCTGTTGACCGATTTTTGAAGCCTAAAAAAGGGAAATAAAGGTTGGAAAAAGTAAGAAGAAATATATTCCATCTATCTTTGTCGTCATTGCCGACCAAAGCCATCATTAATGGAAAGATCAAGTTTTAGTCCTCTTCTAGGATAAAA
Organism: Wollemia nobilis; assembly: GCA_028583015.1. Lineage (NCBI taxonomy): Eukaryota > Viridiplantae > Streptophyta > Pinopsida > Araucariales > Araucariaceae > Wollemia > Wollemia nobilis. The sequence goes on along the minus strand of JAQPPZ010001934.1, from coordinate 1,309,679 downwards.
CCAGAATTTGTTGCAGCATTGTAGGATTAGATCTTTTGAGATATTCTTTATTTGTAATCAGATCATAGGATAGCTATAAATATTTCTCCCATTTAGGTTGAGTGTAGTAAGTAGGAAGTAGAAAAAGAGGTAGAAAATAGAGTAAAGAAGCTAGCAGAAAATACAAAGTATAACTAGAAATTGACTGTTACAGTCCTGTAACAGTTTTTCAGCAGAATTCTTGTAATCATGTCTTTTGATCAATAAAGGGCACCAATTATATTTCAATTTGCTTGTAAATGAGTGTGATTAAGATTTATAAAAATAGAGAGACTTACACCTTCTTCTGGACAAAGAGGTTGGCCACTTCCAGACCTAGGAGGAGGACTAACAAAGCAGGTTTTTATTCTGATTTTGCTGTAGCAGAATGAGTTGTAGAACTTGTTATTTCAATTGCTTGTAAATAGTTGACAATATTTACAGTATTAGTTTATTTATGCTTAGATTAATCTTGTGCTTAAAGTTTTAGTTGCAATCTTACTTTCAGCAAATTTTTCACTTCATTTTCAGATTGTTATTTCTAGAATTTACTATTTTTCAGCAATTTCCTACATTTTATGTTTTGCTATCAAAATCTGAACAGAAGATTGACAACCTTCTGTTACAAAACTTTGATAGTTTTTATTTCCACATTAGATCTAGACTTTCATTACTGCAAAAGTAATTAGATTTTCTTTCTGCAATTAGGATCAGACTTTCAATTCTGCAACTGTTAATTTTGCAATATAATTAGGTCTCATTCTGTAACTATAATTAGGACTTCATTTCTGTAGTTAGTGATTAGTTTCCAATTCTACAACTTAGATTAAGATTTAATTCATGTAATTTAGAGATAGGAATGTTCCAAAACCCCCCACACAATCGATTCCACCAATAAGACTTGTTGCCCTAGATTGACCTAAGTTATAGCTATTTCACTTCTTCTCTCGTAGATAGCCTTGTACACTACCCTGGATTGACAGATTCATTGAGAATTAATGATGGTATAACGACTATGCATTAATGACACTTTAGTCTTCATGGCCTTCCTATCAGATTTTGTCATGAAATCATGACACTTATGATTTTTGTTGACGTCATCTTCACTTTGTCGCAAAATCATGACGCTTTAGTCTATAATGCCTTCTTCTCTACTTTTGTCATGAAATCATGACACATCTGCTTTTGCTGACATCATCTAAAACTCTATCATGAAATCATGATGCTTTCACTATTTAAGACTTGCTAACTAATTCTATCGTGAAATCATGACACCATCTCCAACTGTAAGCTGCCATCTCAACCTGTCGTGAAATCATGACACTTTCTACATCTGTACAACATCTTTGTAGCCTGTCATGAAATCATGACACTTTTAGCTTCCAAAAGCTTTCCCTACAACCTATCACAAAATCGTGATGCTTCTGGCTTCCGTATGCTTTCTCCACTGCCTGTCACAAAATCACGACACTTCTGGATTCCATATGCTCTCTCCACTGCCTGTCACAAAATCACGACGCTACTCCTTTCAGACTCTTCCCTTTGTTGCATGTCGCAAAATCGCGACGCTTCTCATTTCAAGATTTTTTAGCATGTCACAAAATCATGATAGTCCTCGCCTTGACCTCTACAACATGTCATAAAAACGTGATAGTCCTCACTTGGAACCTTGCATCATGTCATGAAATCATGATAGTTCCTAAAAAACTTTCACTCTCTTCGATCTTGTCACAAAATTGTGACACCTCACACTGCGGACTCTCTCTTCTACAATATGTCACGAAATCGTGACATTTTTTCATCCGTACAGCCTCCTTTGTAGAATGTCGCAAAATCGTGACACTTATTTTTCTGCATTTCTGCACTGTTTGAGTCACGAAAATGCGACATGTCGTGAAATCATGACAGTTTTGCCTGCTTCGTCTCTGCCTTCTCGCATGTCATGAAATCGTGACACATTTGCCTAAACTTTATCTCTACTCAAACATGTCACGAAATCGTGATAGTTTTTCCAGCGCTTTCTCTCTCGTGAAACATGTTGCGAAATCATGATAGTTTTTCCAGCCGCCTGCATACTTTTTCTTACTTGTCTTTTTCTTGATCTTTTGGAATTGGGCTACCCTGATATTCTTGGAAACTCACTGTCCATGCTGAAACCTTCATCAAGACACATTCTTTGACATCAAACCAAATTGCTTCAAGACCTTTTTAACATCAATGACAACATCTACACTTAGAGCAAGAGCAATGTACCCAAGGTACCCAAAATTGCCCACAATCTCCCCCTTTGTCATTGATGGCAACCCTTAACTGAAAAACACTACTCAAGATCCAAAACTGAAACCAATTGTGCCAACAACTAAGAATCTGCAATTGAATATTTTTCTCCCCCTGACTTGAAACTTTCTTCTTCACTTGAAACTCTCCCCCTTACTCATATCTCTCCCCTTTTGTCATCAATGGCAAAGGGTCACCTTTGGGGCTTGGGACTAAGAATGAGCTTCTTAGCTTAGTCCCTCCCCCACCTCCTAATGAGGTGATTTAAAACAAGGGTGGGAGTGAAACTCCCATTAGACACTCATCATCATTAGTGTCCACAATTTCTTTGTCAGGCCTTTTCTTGAACTCTTTTTCAGTGTTTCTGTTCTTGTAACTTTTCTTGTTCTTGTTCTCATCTCTTTTCTTATCCATACCTTGATCCTTGGACCTGTTTATACCACTGTTCCTATTCCTGTACCTTGGAAGATCAGCTCTGCACTGTTTGGCTGTGTGACCTGCATTGTTGCACTTATAGCAAGTAACAATATTATTTATTTTGGGCATAGCTATTCTTTGAATCTGCTTGTTTTAACTAACCCAATTCCTATTATTTGCCTTGCAAAAAATTGCCTTGTGCCTGAACTGATTACAAGAGTAGCAATACCCTTGAAATAAATTATGGCACCTAAAATTGTCATTTATCTTCCTTACTTGAGTCATGCACTGCGAAGCCATGTGGCCAAACCTGTGACATGCAAAACATCAACCGTGAAATATTCTTCTATTTGACCTCTTGGGTCCTGAAAACTTCTTTTTCGCATTCAGAATTTTGTTTTCTGTTTTTGCGCATTTATCACTCATGGACTCTTTCTCTGAAATACTCTCTTTATAAAAACTCTCTTCTTTCTGAAATCTCTTACTTGATTCCCTAACCTATTTATTGTGTGGTTTAACAAAACCAAGACCTATTTTATCTGATGGATTTCTTTGAATTTTGATGAGAGACTTAACCCTTTTGGAGCTATCTTGAAACTTGTACAACTTATCCTTGTATTCTTTATTTTCCTCTTTCATGGCAGCCATTTTCTATTCTAATTCACTATACTCAAGCATCTTAGATTCTAACTCATTCTTGAGTTCTTGTGTCTTAGCCATAGAGATGTCAAGACTTTCTATGAGTTCATCTCTCTCCATACAAAATTCATCTAATTTATCCTTGAGCCTAGCATTCTTCTTTCTTTCCTTTTTCAAAACTCTAAGAGCATTAGTAAGTTCACATTCAAGATCCTCTATTTTATTGCATTTTGAATCATCAAGGCCTTTTTCAAATTTCTTATCACTAGAGGTGCTACCATTTTCAAAAACCATACAAGCATCTTCCTTATCATTTTCTGAAGCATCCTCATACATACTAGCAACCAATTCATTATTTGTGCAATCATCCTCAAGGTGCCCAAAATTTCCACATCTAAATCATTTCATGACAATGAATTTATGTTTTGGTTCTTCCTCTTTTCTCGAAATGAACAGCATCTCATTTTCATCATTACTAGAAGAACTTTCACTATCACTGCTAGAACACTTACTTGCTTTGTCTAGGTAGAAGCTCTTCTTATTCTTGTGTGAATGCATATTTCCTTGATTTTTGTGCTCATCTTTGTTTTTTTTGTAATACCTGTGCTTTTCAGAATCCTTGCTCTTAACATCCTGTATATCTTCATCACTTTCATTCTTGGAAATAGTACAATCAGTAGCATAATGACCAAACTTTCCATAGTTGAAACATCTTATGTTTTTCTTGCTTTTGTGTTTTCTAGAGAACTTGCCTTTCTTGCTGTAATATGCCTCATAATCACTAGAAGACTCAGCACTCTCTTGAATCTGTTTGCCCTTTGATTTCTTGGTAGCTTTGAAGGTTGCCTCTTTCTTGACATCAAATTTCACTTGAGTTCTCAGCTCAAATGTTGCAAGAATACTATGGAGCTCATCATTTTTCAATTTATCTAAATCTTTAGCTTCCTCAATAGCAGAAATCTTTTCACTAAATATATTAGGAAGAGATATTAGAATCTTATCACACACATCATTTTCAACAACCTCAAGACCAAGGTCTTTCATGGAGTTAACAACCTCATCCATAAGAAGCATGTAGTCACTAATATTTTCATCATAATTCATTTTGAGTTGTTCAAACATACCTTTAAAATGTCTCAATTTGGCCTTTCGGACATTTGCATCACCTGTATGAACCACCTGTAATTGTTTCCACATTTCACTAGCTGTCTTGCAGTGAATAACTTTGGTGAGATCTACTTTCTGTAAGCCTCTCAAGATTGCATTCATGGCTTTTGAATTGCTATGAAGCATGAGCCTGTCTTCTTTGGTATAAGGACCATGTTTAGGAATAGTGTATTCATCTTCAATCACTTCCCATACCTCATTACCAAGTGCCATTAGATAAAATCTCATTCTTGCACTCCATAGACCAAAATTTGATCCATTGAGAATAGGTGCTGCATTGCCACCTAAAAAATCCATTGTGTTCGTAACCAGTTCTTCCTTTCGACTGTTAAACCTTTTCAAAGGAACCTGCTCTGATGCCAATTGAAGAACACAAGCTTATACTGAGAAGGGGGGTGAACAGTATAAGACCGCTTTCTACTTTTTCTTTCGATTCAACTTGCAGTTCAATATTATGTAGTGAATATATAACAGTATCAAAAATAGAAATCAAAGCAATGCATAGAATATCATCCACAAAAGAGATAGTAATTTACATGGTTCACCCAATGCGGGCTACTTCACCGATAAAATTTTTACTAAATTTTATCGCCTCAAATTCTGGGAAACAAGTCCCGATTATAAAGTTTATGGGCACCAACCCAAAGGAGATACCTTCCCCTAGCTCTGCTCAATCTGGTGATCCTCTAGAAGACCTCTGCCTTTGTGTCCCTTAGCAAGTGGAACTCTATCCACAAAAGACACTTGTCTTCCCTGCTTTGGCTGGAGACCTCTGTCCTCAACTCTATCACCGCACAGTCGGTCCTCTTATCTACACCAAAATATAGTCCTTCGGTCAGGCACTATTGTCCTCAAACTTGCACCTCTGTGTAATTATAGCACTCGATCAAATATCCACTTATGCACCTCTATGCAAACATAGCAGCAATGTCATTGCACACTCTGCTCTTCGACGATTGAACTTCTCCCTACACTTTGCTTCTACAAAAGTCGCACCTCGAACGCACACTTTGATCAATGCCCAAACTATTCAAACAACCCTCCTTTTATAGAGTAAGATTCAAGATCATTACATTCAATCTTAGTCGGCTGTTACTCTTCAACTGCATCGACTGCAAAACCCTATGCTGCGTTGGCCCAGATTTTAACTTTGTTGGCTCAAAGTTAACTCTGTCCTTCAACCACCACTGGTTCTATAGCTATCCCTATGAAACTACAACATGTCATGATATCACAACATTTTTACAGTCATACACCTTCTATAGCCTGCTATCGCAAAATCGTGACACCTTGGCCTTTGTCAACTTCCTTTGTGCTTCTGTCACAAAATTGTGACACCTTTGCCTCTTGCTGATGTCATCTCACTTCTATCGCAAAATCATGACACTTTAGTCTTCATGGCCTTCCTCTCAGATTTTGTCATGAAATCATGACACTTATGATTTTTGTTGATGTCATCTTCACTCTGTCATGAAATCGCAACGCTTTAGTCTACAATGCCTTCTTCTCTATTTTTGTCATGAAATCATGACACATCTGCTTCTACTAACGTCATCTGCAACTCTATCATGAAATAACGACGCTTTCGCTACTTAAGACTTGCTAACTGATTCTATCATGAAATTGCGACACCATCTCCAACTGCAAGCTGCCATCTCAACCTGTCATAAAATCATGACACTTTTTGCATCTGTACAACTTCTTTGTAGTTTGTCATGAAATCGTGATGCTTTTAGCTTTTGAAAGCTTTCCCTGCAACCTGTCATGAAATCATGATTCTTCTATCTTCTGTATGCTTTCTCCACTACCTATCACGAAATCGCGACACTTCTGGCTTCCATACGCTTTCTCCATTGCTTGTCACAAAATCATGATGTCGCTCCTTTCAAACTCTTCCCTTTGTTGCATGTTGCAAAATTGCAACGCTTCTCATTTCAATATTTTTTAGCATGTCGCAAAATCATGACAGTCCTCACCTCGACCTCTGTAGCATGTCGTGAAAACACGACAGTCCTCACTTGGAACCTTGCATCATGTCACAAAATCATGACAGTTCCTAAAAAACTTTCACTCTCTTTGATCTTGTCACGAAATCATGATAGCTCACACTGCGAACTCTCTCTTCTGCAACATGTCGTGAAATCATGACATTTTTTCATCCATACAGCCTCCTTTGCAGAATGTCATGAAATCATGACACTTTTCTTTCTCTGCCTTCCTGCACTATCCGAGTCACAAAAATGCGACATGTCACAAAATCGCGATAGTTTTACCTGCTTCGTCTCTGCCTTCCCGCATGTCGCAAAATCATGACACATTTTCCCAAACTTTCTCTCTCCTCAAACATGTCATGAAATCATGATAGTTTTGCCAATTCTTTCTCTCTCCTAAAACATGTCGTAAAATTGCGACAATTTTTCCAATCGCCTACATACTTTTTCTTACTTGTCTTTTTCTTGATATTTTGCAACTGGGACACCTTGATCTTCTTGGAAACTCACTGTCCATGCTAAAACCTTCATCAAGACACATTCTTTGACATCAAACCAAATTGCTTCAAGACCTTTTTGACATCAATGACAACATCCTACACTTAGAGCAAGAGCAATGTACCCAAGGTACCCAAAATTGCCAACAGGATAATCTCCTCGATCAAAGTCAATTACCTCAAGGTCGAGATGGGTTATTCGTATATCTCAATGGTGTTGTTAAATATATGGAAATCATGTTTATGGATACATGATCTCCCATCCGAGTGTGAGTGGGTCTATAGACTTGATGTAGTCTCATAATTCATAAGGGTGGTTCTGGTGGAAGTGGAATAAACAATGGTGATCGTTGCGGTAGAGGGTGAGCTTGCTCTTCATCCGATAAAAGTTGGTGTCATATAGGGCTTTGGATGGGGAATAACATGCGAAGATAATACTCATCCACATCATCCAAGGGAAAAAATATCTCATGTTCATCATCTAAACTTGGATAGTTTATGGGTGCGACACCATAGTCATCTTCATCATCACTCATCCATTCATGAGGAGGACCTTGATCCTCTTCCTCACTATTAAATTTCAAGGTATGTGAGCTCTCACCCATCACTGGATAACCCTTGATCTATCATGTCTATGGTAAAATAATATCCCAATGAATGAATGTGATTCATATTGGTATATGTATCGCATGCAAGCTTATCCTAATAACCTAGACACAAGTGTTCTATGTTATCTATGAGAACATCCAATGGTATTGGCTTATTGTATCCCAACCCAGATTTATCATAAAGTAGCTGATATTGGGGTTGAAATGAGATACAAGTACCTTGCTCATATAATACTAAAAAAAAACCATGCCAATTACAATGATCTAAATACCATAATACATAATCTATATTTGACATATAGTTTACATCATCAAAAAAAGGTTTATCATATTCTTATTTTTGAGTAATTGGTAGGGCTCTATATTCTATACTCCCATATATGAAATTAGTTTTATTGGGTGGTCTAACAAGATGCACGATGCTACATATGGGAAGACAAGGTCACCCCATATATTGCATTGTCTCTATAGATGGAATTGTTGTGACATTTTTCACTAGAAATTGTCCTATCCCTGTACTAGACATATGCACTATGACCTGGGATGGCGAAGGTGGACGAGATGGAAGTGAGGCTTGAGGTGACTCAATGTGAACCTCTTGAGATGATTCCTTGTTTAATAAACAAGGAATATCTTTTATGAATATGGTGGAAACTAGAGGTGGACTCTCATCAATTGGCCTCTTTGACATATTCCTTGATAGAGGATGTAAGGATGTCGAAGGCATTTTTGAAGCTATCAATGATGAGGATGGCGTGGATGAAGATGTAGATGGTGAAATGGAAGGTAATTGCAAAATGGGTAGACTTTGAATAGGTGCATTCAATCAAAATTCTACATGATTCAAAGGTAATATCGACTCTGGTATCTATTGCACCATATTACAATACTTAAAGGGCTCTAGATCTGTAGAGACTACGTGCACCTACCCTTCATGAGTGTATTTGAGACATTGACATGCAATGGATGGGACAAACTTCATATCTCATATCCAAGGTATACCTAGAAATATATTATAGGCCATATCACCCTCCAACACATGACACAATATCGATATGGTTTTGCACCCAACCTGAATGGGTGGGACTATGGTATCGACAGTGGAGCATATTGCATCATTGAATGCATGAAGGGTGTAAGTGGATGCAACAACATGAGATGTTGGTAATCCTAGGTGTTTTAATGCTTTAGTTATGATGATATTACTTGAAGAACCAGTGTCTATGATAACTCTATTGTATGGTACATCATTTACACATGCAATGATGTGCAAAGGAGGATCTACCATGTCACTTGATATTTCCTTAAGTTCATCCTCATGAAATGTTATTACTGGTTCCTTGCACTGTTGCACATGATCCACAAAATCAATGGATTTAGACTCATGTGGTTGCAACTCTATTGATTTTAGGATGTCCATCAAAGTGTCCTTATGTGGAGGGGATTGCTGAATTATATCATAGATGGAAAATCTTGTTGATGTTATCCTCAAACTCTGTGTAAGATTTTTCTTTATTGTTAATGTTCACCTAGGTGGAAAGCCCTATACTATAGGTTGTGTAGGTTACGATGTAGTTGGAACATCACTCGAATATGTAGGTGGTGCAACCTGACTTGGATATATTTTGTTCTTGGTCACAATACTCACCATCCCAACATAACCCTACAAAGGGAGTATTATATTTACCTTATTCATCAGTTTAGCAAGCGCTACATGTACCTTATGATTTGGTAATGGGTCCTTGAATATACCCATCTACTAATTTTTAGGGGCTAGTGGACCATCTACTTGAAGCTCATTCCTCTCAATCATGTCCTATACTAGGTGTTTAAAACCATAGCACATTGGTAAATCATGACCACTTTGTTGATGATATTTGTAATATTGATCCTCTTGGCATCCCATAGGCTTGGGTTTGCCTATATCTGGAACGACGGGTTTGATATATGGAAACTTGATCATTTTTGCAACCCATAATTGATTGAATAGAGAATCCATGGATTTAGCAAAGGGAGTAAATTATCTCTTAGAGTGACGTTGTTGGTTCTATCCCTGCATCGCATGACCATTACTATTATAACTCATAAGAGGAGGTTGGGTCTGATAGTTCACCTTTTGAGGATGCATTGCTTGTGTAGGCCCAGGGATATTTATGGCCACTTAGTTGACCATTACTGGCTTTGCATGTGCCAAGCTATTTTTAGGATTCTTTTTCCACTCCTTTTTGCAAGTCTTGACTATTTCACCCTCTTGGATTTTTATTTTCTCAATATTTTTAGCTTGTGCTAAAGCATCTTTCGTGGATTTTAAGCAACTCTTTGAAAATATCTAAGTTAAATCAGATGCTGGTAATAGGTACAGTAGATTATCCAGAAGCATATGCCACCTATTTCTATAATCAATAATTGACTCATCTTTGTACTGCTTTAACCCTATGAGGTCAGTTAATTTCGCATTTATTTTGGTATTAAAGGCGAAATGTTCCAAAAATACATTAGCAAATTGTTCAAATGTGTAGATGCTATTTTTTGGAAGTGTTGAACCACTCAATGGCAGGACTAGAGAGGGTACATATAAAAGTTCTTAGGAGCAATGCATCATTGTCTTGTATGCTAAAACACAGATTTAAAAATTTAGTAATGTGCTCTTGAGCATCTTCTTCCCCCTTGAATCTATCCAGTTTTGGTATTTTGAAATGCTCAGGGTATATTGGAGAAGGAATGGATGGGTATAGTGGTTGAATCTACAATTGATGCAAGGTGGGTTTTTGAAGCCCATTCCTAGTTGTCTTACCTTCTATAGTTTATAAGCATTCAAGCAAAGCTTGATACGCATCTGAGGATTTGATTTCCTCTTCTTTATTGTGAACCATGGAGGGGTATGAGGGATATTAAGCATAGGTTAGGGTGGTTAATTGACATCATACACACCTCCAAAAGGTGCTTATACACAATCCTCATTTTATTCCAAGTCATCATAAGCCCCATAGGGTGTTTTAGGCATGGGCCTATAAGGAGGAACGAACACCTCTTGAAGGTGATCTATATTTGGCCTATCATATATATTTTGTTCATGCCTAGGAGGTCTAGGAGGCAACATTGGGTTAGGTCTAGGAGATCTATCTTGTTGGAAATTTGGTTGCCTCGGGTGAGCCTCTTGTCTACGTGTATTTGGAGTAGAAACTCCATTACACAAACTCTCTTGAATTTGTTGTTCAAGTATTTCTTTATTTAACTATTGCCACTACTCAAATATATTTAGGTGGTTTTTATCATACCTAAATTGATTAAACTTTCCCTGGTGATTAGCATAATTCTTTACCAACTAATTGATCTAATCAACTATATTGGATCTAAGTGCATTAGAACTATTATCCTGATATCTATCTTGTTCAGGAGGGTTCGTGAGATTTATTACAACTTTCCCTTGATTGAGGTAGGTTGCATTGACTTGAGGCTCACCCCTAAATATATTTTCTTGATAAGCTACTGGTGTAGAGGTACATCGTGCTTTCATTGACACATTTTAATGAGGATAATATGGATCCTCCTCAGGACTTCCCTCATAAATAAGGAAAGGTAAGGCATAATTAACTTGACTATGGTGATGAGTATCATACTCATCATGATTTTGGCACCTTGGGGAAGGGTGGTTTGAAATCATAAGATGATCATTCAACCCTACCTTAGGTGAAAAGTCATGATCCTGCATAATAGTACGAGGAGTAGACTGAGCAGGCACATGAAAGTATGGTATTACTCTATTGGAAAGTGCTCCATTGCATGATGAATCTTCTCAAAAGAAGGCATTAGACACATCTATATTATCGAAATGATTCCTCAAAGTGGGAATATTGCCTATGGGGGTACCTCGTGTAGGAGTCCCTTGTTGGATAGGTCCTCTTATTGCTATTCTAAGACTAACTATCCATTCATATACCACTCGATGATTAAGGATATGATTTCCTAATTTGAGATTATCGCCTATGGGGGTGCTTCATATAGGAGTCCCTTGTTGTCTAGGTCTTCTTTCAGCCCCTCTAGGGCCAGGAAGAGTAGGTGGTCACCAAGGAGGTATGACCATGTCCTTGGGATCAAGGTGAAGACACTCTATGTCCTCTTCCTTACTTCCCATAATGTCCACACTTAAATGGGCTTGGCTATGGGTATGTACCATAGCTATGTACTATAGACCACTATATGATTATCTCCTTTACAATTTTTATGAATATGAAACAAACAAACAATAGAAACACACAAGCATAGAAGTGATTATCTATTTTAAGTCTTTTAGATGTGAATCCCTAAACTATTTGTTATTGTTTCAAGATGTGTTGCTTTTGTAAAGAAAATACTTGATGTGTTTAATTTTCATTGATGTAATGGTTTTCACATATACACATGCATATCGACAATCGAAAATGAAAGTTCGATCATGTAAACCAACCAAAGTATGGTGATGAAATCCATATCTGATCAGGGAGCATAGGTCCTACAGATCCTCACCCAGCACCCCATACATAATGATACACCCCTCTGAAGAGGAATGCATGCTATTTTGTATGGTTAGGATAGATATTGGAGTCGATATTGGCCAATAAAATAGGGTACATGATATTTGAGTCAATGGATGGAAATGACTGCCACTATCATTGAACTCTATCAGTGGTTGGAAATGAAGTCCAACTCACCAATGTTTAAGAAGATCATGGTGTGTCTGTGTGTGTGTTCCTTTTAGAATTATTGAAATAAAAAAATACAACATTCAATGATGATTCACTAAATGCATGAAAGTATGTTTTATATTCAGAATTGTTAGTATGTATAAAATGAAACTACAAAAATTGACAAACTATATGAAATTAACATTTTTTTTTGGTAAGTTGCAAGCAGGTAAACCAAATAAAAAGCATATAAAATACTGTTCATTTTCCTAAGTTTTTTTTATTTGTTAATGCAAAACTTAGAAATATGTAATCTAACCTTGAAATACACACAAAAGACAAGAAAATTTGAAATTTTAGTGATTTAAAATAGTATAATTCAAATTGAAGGTTCAGAGGGGTGCATTTTCTGACCTGAAACTTGCTATTTCTACAAAATTTTGTATAAAACCTTTGTTTTGTAACCATCCTAGGTTGGGACAGTTAGAAATTTGGGGGCTGTCCCAAGGTGTGTCACCTAGCTAGCTGTCCCTGGCAGGTTTAACTATCAGAAAGGGGTCTTTTCTACTTAGAATGATCAAAACCTACAACCTGCAAAATAGAAAAAGGAGGTTAAAATTAACACATTCAAAGGGGATAATCAATAATTTCAATCACCATGATCACCACTGAAGAATAAAAAATAATGACATGCCTATATGGTTCTTTATTGAAATGTAAAGGCGTATTAAAGTAAGCATTCAAAGAGAAATGTGCATAAAGATGTAAATATTTAACCTATTGCAAAACATGGATTGTTTGATATAAAAAGGGGGTTTCTCCTTGTATTTTATTAATCCAAAGTATTCAATAATATTACATTACATCCCCTTGAGGGCTTCATAATTTGATACATCTCAATTTACAATTTTCCAAAGGGATCAAATCCCTCCATGAGCTTTATGGAATGTTCTAGTGTTCTTCTCGCAACCCACACTTGAGAGCTAGTCTTGGGCCTATCCTTATGTGCCTATTAGCTCCTCTCTCATGTTTAGCATACCTTCACCTACACATAATAATTGAAATAGATTAAAATCATATGCATTTATAGGTTGATAGCTAGGAAAACATAGAAAACATGCATCTAGAAACAATGAAACTTATTTGTAATAAATCTAAACAACTCTAAATGACTTGCAAATCTAAAATGATGTTATTCATATGATTTTTGAAAGTTTTTAGTAGTAATTAAATGACAATTGTTAGCATAAATAGTAATTGTCCCTGACAGGGACAACTAGACCTGAAAACACAAAACTCCAAATTGACCCATAAAAAATAACTCCAATTTTTATTAAAATTAAATGCAAGGCTAATATAAATATTTATAAATTATCTATGGTGGAATTGAACCAAATTTCCTAGATGTTTTCTAACCATCCCTAGTAGGTGCAACTACCCACTACTAACCATCCGTGTGTGGGATGGTTACCAAACTGAGTGGAATTTATCACCATTTCCAAGGGGATTTGGTTTGAAACTCTCCTAAATTTTGTGTTGGAAAATGTGATCAAATTACTCTCTAATTTGATAGGTTTTGGAATAAAATTTATGTGTTTGGGATGCCCCTAAAAGTACCTTCGAATGAAGAGGGTTTCAAGTAAATACTAGGGAAAATGTGATAGCAAAAGTGAGGGTAGAATTGGGTAGCACTTCGTGGTCTATGCTTCAACTCTTCTCTTCTAAAGTTGGGGTGAGCACACCTCAATTTTAAGACTGATTAAGGCATCTGGAGCAAAGGGACAAGCTCTGGCATGCAATGCAAGTGCCGCAACTTGTCAAATCCTTTGTCATGTAATGGTGGAAGAGGTTCCCCTTTTGGGGCCTCTAATTTAGAGTTTCTAGTCTTTATGACAGTCTCCAAATCAATTTTTGATGATTGGGTAGAGAATATGGTAGTAATTTATTGTCATTTCACTACCTTTTATTTTTGGAGGGTCTATTTAGGGACCATCCCACCTAGGGATGATTATGGGTGTTCATATCTGGGTGGGACGGTCACCATATGTGACTGTCCTAGCATGGGATGGTCATAAATATATGAACTAAAACCTCCCAAAATTGATGGAAACCTTACCAAAAGTGCTATGGAGATTTATTTAACCCTAGAGGGTTGCCCAACGGGTCCATATGATGTTGAATTGAGTGGCACAAGTGCATTGGCAATATTATCCAGTTTACATTATTTTAGTGTAATCAACCTCCATAGATGAAGTTCATTTGATTTGGAGATACCACTAAGGGTAAATCTATACCAATGGATAATTATGGAAACTAAAGCCTACTTATGTCCTGAACAGACTCAATGAGAGGAGTAAATGTGACATTTTGCACTAGATACTCAATGAGTCTAGGATTAGTCAAATGAACCATGACTTGTAGTGGGATGGATGAATATGATTGAGGTGTGGCTCGAGATGGTTTATCCATAGCAACAAGAATTTTCTCCTCATCCATTAGAATTAAAATATCCATTGTAGAAATGGATGAAATAAATTGTGGAATTTCTTCAATTGATGCATTTGATACCTTCTCATTTTGAGGGTTCAATTATAAATAAGGGGTATCATAAAAAACCAATGACAATGGTAGAGATAGAAGAGGTGGTTTTGATTCAGTGGGTGGTTGTGATGGTGGAGTTGGAATTTTAATGGTGTCATTTTTTTGTATTTATAAGTGAGCGGATAGCAAGGTAGACTCTTGTGGATGATCGACCATATTGCAATACTTGAAGGGTTGAAGTTTTATAGGAACTATGTGAACTTGACCTTCATGGATGTACTTGAGGTATTAATGAAATATGAATGGGATGCACTTCATATCTCTCATCCAAGTTCTTCCAAAAAGTATATTATAATGCATTACACCCTCTAAGATGTGGTACATTGTAGGAATAGTATTTAGCCCAACCTAAATACGAAGGATTATCATGCCAACAATGGAGCATAAAGTGTCATTAAATACTCAAAGGGTGAATGTGGATGTTACAATGTGCAAAGATGAAAGGTTGAGATATTATAGTGTAGTCGTGGTGATGATATTAATAGAGGAACCTGTATCAATCAAGACTAGCTTATATGGAATCTGATTCACGCTAGCAATGATGTTTAGTGGAGGATCAGATCCATTAGTGGGATTTGGATTGATTTCATGATCATGAAAGGTAAATAAAAGCTCCTTGTAGTGTTGGACATGCCCCAAAAAAATTACAAATGAGTTGGGGTCTCGAGGATATAGTTCAATTGATTTTAGAATCTCCATTAGAGTTTCTCTATGTGGGGTTGACTGTTGTATTATCTTGTAAATAGATAGTCTTATTGATGTCATTTGTAGAATTTGTGTAATTCAACTTCTAATTATTACCACTAAGGGACATTGAATAGGATTTAATTATGGTAAGGGATGTGACATAGAAGGAACATTGGTTGGAGCTACAGGTGATGCAACTTAATTAGGATATCTCCTATTCCTTGTCACAATATTGATCATACCAAAAAATACTTGATTGGGTAGGGTTGTGTGGACTTCATTGAACTATATTATTTGATCATCCTTAACCTCATGCATAGGTAAGGTATCCTTGAATGTGCTCATATATTGGTTATTGGCAACAAAAGGATTATCAATTTGTAGTTGATTTTTCTTGAGCATATCATGTACTATGTTATTAAATGTTTTGTCAATGATAGAGGCAGTACAGGTCCTCTCTATACCTCTTAGATTTTGGGTGATTTAGATCCATGGGGCAAATCTCAAGCAAGGTGATAGCCTTCACCTCACACAATCAATTAAAAAGTGATGCCAAATATTTAGATAATGGTGTATAATTGCGATGTGGACATCGTAGTTGATTCTATGTTTGATTTAATTGATATTGGTGATGTTATTGCATGGGAATGGGTTGAACCTGATAGTTGGGTTGTTGGGGCATTTGTTTCTCAGGCCTTGGAACACTCAGGATAACTTGATTAATTGAATGTGGTTTTTGTTGTGTATAATTACCTCTAGGATTTTTGTATAATTGCCTCTGGGATTATTGTTCCATTTATTTTTAAAAAAAATTATGTCCCCCTTCTAGACCTTGATAACTCTTGATAAAACTGGCCTATACCAAACCCTCCTTGAATGTTTGGTATTTTTATAGTTGTAATAAAAGTGAGATTTACTTTGAATAACTCCTAGTGAACATTTAGGTAAGTTCTATGATAGGTAAGGTGAAAGGAAATTTTGACATAACCTTTATCCACCTATTACCATATTTTGTGATAATCTCATCATCAAATTGTCAAAGGTTGAATAAGTCAATCAAGTTTGCTTTCATATTTACATCAAATGAGAAGCATTCCAAGAATGTGTTTGCAAGTTGTTCAAATCTATAGATGTTGTGCCTTGGTAGGTGGTTATACCACTCTATGGTTGGGCTAGAGAGCATTATCAAAAAGGTACTAAGTAAAAATGCATCATCATCCTAGAGTTGGAAACAAAGGTTCATGAAACTGGTTACGTGTTCCTGTGCATCATCCTCTCCTTAAATTTATCCAATTTTGGTATTTAAAAATTCTTAGAACATGGAGGATATGTTACCGAAGGATGGAGTGGTTGATTACATAGTTGATGTAATATGGGCTTTTGATAACCCATTCCTTACTTCTACAATGATTTGATGCAATCTATGAGCACCCTATTGAAGAACACAAGCTTATACTGAGAGGGGGGGTGAACAATATAAGACCACTTTTTATTTTATTTCCAAACCAATATCAATTAATGTCCTTAATTGCAATAACAAAATATAGTAGTGTGCATTAATAAATAATATAGAAATAGTAAGCGAGAGCACAAATCATCACACACAATTGAGACACAAGATTTAACATGGTTCCCCCAATGTGGGGTACTCCATAGAGAAAATATTTTACTAAAACTTTATCAATCAATATCTTTGGGAATCACTCCCAATTACAATGTTTATGGATCTTTGTCCAAAGGATATGTTGATCCCCTAATCTCAAGTTCATGGATCTCTTCCACAGGAGAACTCTTCCCCTTTTGCTCTGGCTAGTGATCTTCTAGAAGACTCTATCTCTCTACTGCACTGACTGGTGGATCTCTCTCCACTTGAAGACTCCTCACTTAGATCTGTCTTCAATTATTATGGCTATTAGATCTATATCCATTGAGACTCTATCCTCTATACTTTGTCACCTCCAAAGCTCTATCAATAGGCTCACACAAAACCTACTCAACAAGCTCACACAAAACTTGTCCAAATCTACTCAAAAATCTCACATAAAAGTTTTCCAAATTTGCTCAACAAGCTCACACAAAACTTGTCCAAACATACACTAGCAAGATCATCAAGAACTTGCACAAATATTATCTAGCAAGCTCACCAAGAACTTGCCCAAATCTGCTCAATAAGCTCACTCAGAACCTAATCAAATCTGTCCACAAATCTATCCCAAAATTGTCCACAAATCTATCCCAAATCTGTCCATAAATCTATCCCAAAACTATCCATAAATTTGTCCTATAACTATCCACAAAGGCCTTATTAAAGGCTAAATCAATCATTCTCAAGTAGTACTCAAATCTCATCCACAAATCTACTAAATGCAAGGCTCAATGATGAACTCAACAATTAATGGCAATGTACTCTTCAATGGATGACAACAATGATCCACAATGATCTCAACTCAACTCAACTCAAATCAATATCAACTCAACTCAAGTAAACTCATAGAAGCATAAAGAGAATTGTTAGAGACTCAATATGTTCTATGTTCAATTTCAACTCAAATCAATCTCAACTCAACTCAAGTATTCTATAACCATAAAGAGAATTTTTAGAGACTCAATATGTTCTAAAATCAATCTCAACTCAAATCAAAATTATAGAATAGTTTATTTCATGGGACTTGAACAATCACCTCACATAATCTCTTGACTAGGCCCAATAAACTCAACTCGACCAATCATTACAACGGATAACTCTTTCTCACAAAACCCTAGTCCATGCATGTATCAACAAACTCAAATATTTCCAACAATTTTCAACCATAAATCTCACATAACAATGATACTCATGTTCTTTTCTAAATCTTTGCATAACCAATGGGCTTCAAAAACTATGCTTATAAAACAAAGTTTAAACACAACTCTCAAACCAAAAAACCTTGAAGCATTCAATCAACTACTTTCGAAAAGGAAACAACAAAAAATCTTTTCACTCCAATGATATTTCAGAAATCAACCACCATAACCAATCAATAGGAGAATGTGCCCATACCTTTTATGAAGATGACGAACCCTCTTTGAAAATCTGCCACACTCAAAAAACTCTCTTTTTCAACTTTCAAAAAGGGTTAGAGATCATGATTAATATCACAACAATAATATCCAAATAACACCTTATCACTCCTACTCAATAAAATGCATCATGTCCCCTCATGAAAAATAATTACTTTTGAAAAATAATAAGACAACCCTCAATTTTGAAACTCTTTACAAAAATAGAAATAAATATTTACATACAACTTATTTCTCCCTCTAAGTAATTTAATAAAATATCCCTCAAAATAGTATTTCCAATGATATATAATATGATATACTTCTGAAAAATAAATCACCAAAAATTTCACTTTTTCTAAACATGCATCATAATCCTTGTTCCTCCTAGGGCACTTTAGAAATTTAAAAATATTTTAAAAATACATTTTATATTGCCTCTGTCCCTGACGGGATTCAATCCTATGACCTCTTGCTCAGCATCTTAACCACCGCAATCCTATCATTGGACCACACACCCACACGTGTTCAAAAGGAGTACCTAACAATACGTTATACCTCAAATTTTTGCACCTTTAAAATGCGTGTCACGTGTTTCAACACAAAACACCTCCGACGGGAATCAAACATAGGACTTCCTGCAACACACCAAGCGCACAAACCACTAGGCCAAGGTGGCATACATTTTTTCTCACTCCATGATGCTCACTTTATTATACACCAAGATCGTGGGCCTCAATAAAAAAAAAAATTCACACTCTTCGACCATGATGCACGCACTATTTCATATGAAGGCAATGTTTTTTGATTGAGTACTTAGAGTTTACATTTGAAACTTTATGGGCATTTATATATGTGTCCTCTCCATTTTATTTGATGTCGGAGCTTATGATTTATTTGATTTCCTTCCTTTGACATCGACACTTATGATTTAATTTTAATTTTAAACTAAAATTTTAAATAATTAAAATTTAAACTTAAATATTTAAATTAAATATCTCCATCATCGAGGCACATTTTTTGATAAAATGAAAGCCCAATCTGGGTTTTAAGAAAAATCCATTTCAAATTTGCCATCCATGTTTAAATAAAACCTTTTATTTTACCTACCTTGGTTTTCACAAAAACCTTATATATTTCCATGCTTTCCAAAATATCATAAATGCTTATTTATGAAATACTTTGGCCACCAAAACCAAATGTGATCCATGTGACATCAATGATCCATGTGACATAAATGACAACATAAAATACCTCAAATTTTCAACAATCCCCCCCTTTGTCATTTATGGCAACACCTCTAATGCAAAAACCACAATCATTGCAAAAACCATCTCTGAGAATCAAAGTTGCTCCTCCTGACTCAATACTCTCTATGGAGGTTGTTCCCCCTAACTCAATACTCTATTTCGAGGCTGATCTCCCTAACTTAATGCTCCCCCCCTTACTCAAATATCTCCCCCTTTGACATCAATGGAAAAAGGGACACCTATGGGGCTAAAATATATGACTCTTAAGCATAGCCCCCTCACCACATTCTCTATTAAGGTGATTAGTTTTGGGGTGGGAGTACTTTTACTCCCATATTACATTGTTTATTTTCTCTGTCAACTTCCTTCCATGTTTTATGATATCCTTCTCTTGATATTCTTGTCTAGAACCTGTTTGACCTTCTTGCATTGAACGTGTTTGACCTTCTTGCCTTGAACCTGTTTGGAATTGAGTCCTACACCATTTTGCAATATGTCCAAAGTTATTGCAATTAAAACACTTGATATTGTAGCCTTTGTATGGTGCCCATATCCTAAATTCTTTCTTGAAATAATTTCCATATCCATTCCTTTCTTGAACCCTGTATTGTGAAGCTTTGTTTTCATGACCATTATTACCATGACTTCTAAATTGTGTAGATCTAAAACCAAAAGCATGTTGCTCATTTTATTTACACTAAAAATCTTGATGACCAATCCTATTGCATAATAAGCAATGTCCCTAAAAATCACACCTTCTTCCTTTGAAGTTTATTCTAGAAAAATAAAACTTCTTTGATCCATGGATCCTACAATGTATAGCCCTGTGTCCAAATCTATTACAATAAAAACAATGTCCTTGAAAATCCCTTTGTTCATGCCTTGGTTCCTCATACCTTTCTTGACCATTATCCATATGATAATTTTCAAATTGTGCATTGTATACTTGAACCTTATTTGTAGTATCTAAACCTTCTTCCTTGATTTTCTCTTCAAAAGTTTCTTTTCTTTTTGAAATTGATTCACCTATCTCAAAAAAAGATCCAAACTGAATATTTGGAGCCATAGAAACTTTGGAACTTTCCTCACAAATCTTAGGTGCTTCCTTGCTTTCATATTTTATAACTTTCTTTCCTTTTGAGTGTGATTTCCCAAACCTGAAATATGAGACCTTTGGTGCTTTGGAATCTTCCTCTTCTTTCTTTTCATTTGTGTCAAGTAGCAATTTGGCATCCATATCTATAGCCTCTGAAATACATGTTTCCTTCTTAGTACAAATATCTTGACCTTTTGAGTCATGTGATGGATCAAACTTCTCAAGTGAGGAACATTTCAAATATTTTAGATTCTCTTTAACCTCTTGTAGTTGCTCATGGATAACATTGAAGTTTACTTTTGTTTAACTTATTCTATTTGGAGTGACTGTACTTCTTCTACTTCTTTTATTTCATAGAAAAAACTTCTTCATCTTCACTATCACTAAGATCATTATAATATTCTATAGCAAACAAACTCTCAATATTTCTTTGACCATGCATGCTTCCTTGATGTGTCATCTCATATTCACTATCACTGAAACCATTGCAATAGCCTGATCTGTGATATATTTGACCACACACAAAATATTGTTCTCTTTCACCTTCTATTCCTTGGAATAGATGTTCTTATTTTTCATCATCTGACTTGTCTCTATCACTATGATCTAAGCTATCACTTCTACAATTTAGTAATATTTCTTTACCTTACGAAAAATCTTCTTCTTCTCATACTTGTTTTGCTTGAATCTATCATCTTTTTCATGCTTATGCTTTCCATATTCTTTTCTTCTGTGACCCTATTTTTCATCATCACTATTTTCTTCATGTGGACACTAGTAGCATAGTGACCAATATCACCATAATTGTAGCATATGACTTTCCTTATATCTCTAGAATTCCTTGAGTCCTTATTCCTTTTGATGAAGTTTTCTTCCTCATCATTATCTAAAACTCTATCTGTCTCTGGAACTTTCCTGTTCTCTTTATCTAAAGCCTTGAATGCAATATCTTTTATTAGAACCTAATGCGTAATCACCCTCATCTCATAAAATGTGAGATTTCCTTGCAATTCTTCCATTATTAGCTTGTTGATATCCATTGTTTCTTCTATTGCTGAAACCTTTGCATCATATTTCATGGGAAGTGATCTCAAAACATTTTGAGTAACTTTTGATTCTTTCATCTCAAATCCTAGGTCTCTCATGGTGTTAGTGATCTCATCAACTCAGAGTAAAAACTTTGCAATATCTTCAGAATCTTCTATTTTCAATTCCTCAAATATTTTTCTATGAATTTGTGTTTTACTCAAATTTACCTTGGAATCTCCTTCATAAGTATTTTGTAACTTGGTCCACATCTCATTAGCTAAATTACATACCATGACCTTTGCAAAATTTGTCTCACATAGCCCACTCAAAATACAATTCATTGATCTTGCATTGGTCTCAACCAATTTCATGATTGTCTTATCTACCTCGAGATCACCTTCAACCTTATAATATTTTTCAACCATTTTCCATACCTCATATTCTTGTGATATCAAGTAATTCTTCATTCTCATGCTCCAGAAAGCATAATTGTTACCATCAAATAATGGAGCCTTATTTGTATATGATCCATTCTGTGAAGCCATCTGTGTTCTTATAGAATCTGCTCTCAAGTTGTTAGCCTTTCCAAAGTAACCCGCTATGATGCCAATTGAAGAACACAAGCTTATACTGAGAGGGGTGTGAACAGTATAATACCACTTTTTATTTTCTTTTCAAACCAATATCAATTAATGTCCTTAATTGCAATAACTAAATATAGCAGTGTGCATTAATAAATCATATAGCAATAGTAAGTGAGAGAAAAAATCATCACACACAAATGAGCCACAATATTTAATGTGGTTCCCCCAATGTGGGGTACTCCACAGAGAAAATATTTTACTAAAAATTTCTCAATCAATCTCTTTGGGAATCCCTCCTAATTACAATGTTTATGTATCTCTATCCAAAGGAGATGTTGATCCCCTAATCTCAAGTTCATAGATATCTTCCATAGGAGAACTCTTTCTCCTTCTACTTTGGCTAGTGATCTTCTAGAAGACTATGTCTCTCTACTGCACTGATTGGTGGATCTCTCTCTACTTGAAGACTCCTCACTCATATCTATCTTCAACTATCCTGGCTGATGGATCTCTATCCACTGATACTTTATCCTCTATACTCTATCACCTCCAAAGCTCTGTCAATAGGTTCACATAGTTTTTTCTCAACAAGCTCACACAAAACTTGTCTAAATATCCTCAACAAGATCACATAGAACTTGTCCAAATCTGCTCAACAAGGTCACACAGAACTTGTCCAAATCTACACTATCAAGCTCATCAAGAACTTTCCCAAATATGCTCTAGCAAGCTCATTAATAACTTGCTCAAATTTTCTTAATAGGCTCACTCAGAACCTAATCAAATCTATTCATAAATCTGTCCCAAAATTGTTCATAAATATGTCCCAAATTTATCCACAAATCTATCCCAAAACTGTCCACAAATCTACCCCAAAACTATCCACAAAAGCCTTCTCAAAGGCTCAATCAATCATGCTCAAGTAGTACTCAAATTTCATCCACAAATATACTAAAGGCAAGACTCAATTATGAACTCAACAATGAATGACAATGTACTCTTCAATGGATGACAACAATGATCTACAATGATCTCAACTCAACTCAACTCAAATCAATCTCAACTCAATTCAAGTCAACTCATAGAAGCATAAAGATAATTTTTAGAGACTCAATATGTTCTAAGATCAATCTCAACTCACATCAATATCAACTCAACTCAAGTCTTATAGAACCATAAAGAGAATTTTTAGAGACTCAATATGTTCTAAACTCAATCTCAACTCAAATCAGAATTATAGAATAGTTTGTTTCATGGTACTTGAACAATCACCTCACATAATAACTTGACTACGCTCAATCAAATCAACTCAACCAATCACCACAATGGACAACTCTTTCTCACAAAACCCTAGTCCATGCATGTATCAACAAACTCAAATATTTCCAATAATGCTCAACCACAAATCTCACATAACAATGATACTCATGTTCTTTTCTATGTCTTTGCATAACCAATGGGATTCAAAAACTATGCTTATAAAATAAGGTTTAAACACAAATCTCAAATCATAAAACCTTGAAGCATTCAATTAACAACTTTTGAAAAGAAAACCACAAACAATCCTTTTCAGTCCAATGATATTTCAGAAATCAACCACCATAACCAATCAATAGGAGAATGTGCCCAAATATTTTATGAAGATGAATAACCCTCTTTGGAAATCTGCCACACAACAAACTCTCTTTTCCAAATTTCAACAAGGGTTAGAGATCATGATTAATATCACAACAATAATATCCAAATAACACCTTATCACTCCTACTCAACAAAATGCATCATGTCCCCTCATGAAAAATAATTACTTTTGAAAAATAACAAGACAACCCTCACTTTTGAAACTCTTTAGATGCACCTTATTTCTCCCTCTATGCAAGTTAATCAAATAGCCCTCAAAATAATCTTTCCAATGATATATAATATGATATACTTCTAAAAAATAATCCTTATTCCTCCTAGGGCACTTTAGAAAAATAAAAATATTAAAAAATATATATTTTAACTTGCCTTTGTCCCTAGAGGGATTCGATCCCATGATATCTTGCTTAGTGCCTTAACCATCGCAAGCCTTTCGTTGGGCCACATGCCCACACATGCTCAAAAGGAGCACCCAACAATACTTTATACCTCAAATTTCTACACCTTTCAAAGCAAAACGTATTTCATGGATTTCAACACAAAACACCTTCGATGGGAATCGAACGCAGGACTTCTTGCAACACACCAAGTGCACGAACCACTAGGCCAAGGTGGCCTACACATTTTATCACTCTACAATGCTCACTTTATTATACACCAAGATCATGGGCCTCAATAAAATAAAACTTTTTCACACTCTTCGACCACGATGCACGCAATGTTTCATATGAAGGCAATGTTTTTTGATCGAGGACTTGGAGTTTACATTTGAAACTTTATGGACATTTATATATGTGTCCTCTCAATTTTATTTGACTTCGAAACTTATGATTTATGTGATTTCCTTCCTTTGATGTCGGCGCTTATGATTTAATTTTAATTTTAAATTTGGATTTTAAATAATTAAAATTTAAACTTAAATATTTAAATTAAATATCTCCATCATCGGGGCACCTTTTTCGATAAAATGAAAGCCCAATCTAGGTTTTAAGAAAAATCCATTTCAAATTTGCCATCCATGGTTTTAAATAAAACCTTTTATTTTACCTGCATTGGTTTTCACAAAAACCTTATATATTTCCATGCTTTCCAAAATATCATAAATGCTTATTTATGAAATATTTTGGCCACCAAAACCAAATGTGATCCATGTGACATCAATGATCGATGTAACATCAATGAAAATATAAAATACCTCAAATTTACAACACCTATAAGCTTAAGATGATATTATCTCATCTTCCTGAAATAGTCCTCGAGGAGGGTGAGGTCGAAAATTTTTGTTGGAACAATGTGGTTGAATATAATCATCAACCATGTCCTCATAGAGTGATTCAGGATATCCTTGGTCCTGATACTTTGACTCTAGATCCCCATAGACCTCATATTCTAGTAAATTATTTTATGGTTGATGTTTTTGATACCTATGGTTATGGATGGGCACACAAGGAGGGTGATTTTTATTTGGCCCAGGAGGTAGGTCATGGTGTTACACAATGCACCTTTGATGGATTTGCTTCCTATTGGTACTAGGAGTGAGGACATCCTCATGAAACATTTTTTGTAATCATTCCTAGTGTAGTTTTTGCTAATGAAACCTTTGTTTGTGGACCCTTTGTTGACCTAATCAAGTTTGTTCTAGGTATTCTTGATCCATTTAAAACTTATCCAATTGTACTTGGTGTAGCTACTCTCACTTATTTTTGTTATGCCTAGGTATTTAATTTACTTGATCAGTCATGTGATATCGATGAGCCCTTGTATTAATACAAAGGGGTTTGGCTTACTTTATAGACCAAACAAGGTTGGCTATCCATTTACCATGATCGAGGGAACCTATGTTGACCTGGTGCTCAAGCTTGAAGGTCAATTCTACATACTTTGATGGCGTAGAGGCACAACATGCTTGCATGGAACACTCTCCATGGGAAAAAATATGATGAACTAGATCTTCCTCTTCCTCATATTCAAGAAAGATGTGTGCAGATGTGGCTATCTTATTAGGATGATGAATGTCATACCTATCTAGGTGAGAAAATTTGTTGCTCATCCATGGATGATCAAGTGGAGTGGCTTGCTCATCTAGGCAAGGCAATGGCATATAATCTTGATCCTACTCATATTTATGGATATATTAAGCTGGGATACAAATCCATGACACTACCTTACTAGGCCCCTCAATGGGTGGATTATATGTAATAGTAGCATTGACCAAGAAGCTCATTTTCTTGATCATATTGAGGACCCCTAGATGCATCCTATATAGGGATATATTAAATATTAGATTCCTTGTAGGTGATGTTAGCATTATGATAGATACCAGGATGCCATCTAGGAATGACCATGTCCTTGGGATTGAACTTGACATGTTTTGTACCTCATAAATTTTCAACAACACTAGCTCATGAGTGAGCTTTATTGCATGTTGTTACCATGATGTTGATTAAGCAAACAATAAAGAAACAAACAAGTAGATAATATTATTATCTTTTTTAAGTTTTGATTGTGAATTTATTATAATTTTTTTAGTGTGATTTGATGTTGAAAACCCCTATTCCTATGAAACTAAGGGTTAAAAAAATACAAAACTACTAAAAGTTGGTTTGAGCACACCTCCTATCAAGGAATGAGACTCAAATGGTAAAATGTGGATTCCTATTGGATATTGGTTCAAGGTAACCTTATGGAAACAAATTACCCCTTAAAGGGTCCATGTTTTCTAATGTCCTCGTACCAGTGAAACCTCACTTTCTCTTAACCCTCATGTTTAAGGCATGAACAATAACAATAGTTGTATCCATTGATTATTTTAAAGAGCCCTAGGGTAAAAGAGATCTAATAACCTTTGGGTGCACCCAATAGTGATGATGTTCAAAAAGCCACTCACTTTTGTACACTATATTTCTAGGGTGCGAGCCAATGGATGGAGATGAAGCCCACCATCACTGGTGTTGATTAATGATTGGTGATGAAATCCAACTCATTAATTTTTAAATTAATTGTGGTGTGTGGGGTTCCTTTTATTATGTAAAAGTAAATAAATCACAAAGAACACGATGATTTTATCTAATGCAAAAATTAACATTTAATTTTTAGAAATTTTAAAAATATATAATTAGAACTTTTAAAATACAAAATCCTACAATGAGACCATCCTTTGAACAAGCAACAACAAGCAAACCATAGCAATATTTAAACAGATTCTATCTTGTACAGGGATGAATGTAGAAAGAGGTTGTATGACATAGAAACATCTAGAAACACAGACCATCCAAGATAGAAATGGTCATAAATAGGGGTCATATAGGATAGAAACGACCATAGATAGAGGTTTTCTGACCTAGGTATGATCACAAATAGAGAGTTTTAAAAACTTAAAATCTTTTGAAATTCCTTCACTTAAGCATGAAAATTTTATTTTTATTTAATAAGAACATAAAAAGAAATATAGAATGACTTATTGTGATAGCCTACATCTGATGTAGATACTATTTTTTGGTGTTTTTAATTTTTGATATGAGGTCATATCTATTGGATATGGTTGTGATTTTTGGCCATATCAGTAAGGGATGATCGTACTTGTAACTCACAAACACCAAAAATAAACAGTAATTAGAAATGTGAATGCAATATGTGGACTATGTCAGGTTGTGATCACAACTAAAAATCTTGAAAAGGATCATGCATCCATGAAATGAAATACAAGATCAAAATGTAGCAATCAAGATGCAACCATAAAGATAAAGAATGAGATAAAAGAAAATTATGGATGGTGCCCTTTCTATTAATAATGTCTTATTATTTTCCAATAATGTTACAAAGAAGATCCCTCTTAGGGATTACTAACAATCTTGATACAATGAATTACAAATGAAACAATCTAGATGTACTATGTAGGACCTTTTTTGCATCCACAAACTGATTTGGAATAGGTTTTTGGGACTACTGCAATAAATGATGATATTTGAAGATTTATTCTATTATTTCCTTGTAGATACTTGTGATCTACACACAAGAAGATTAAAAAACATTAAATGTATATGCATAGCCTTTCAAGATAAGACCCATATTAATAGCAAGAAAAACAACAAATAAACTGAAATAAGATGAATGCATGCATGAAAGGAAAGCTTATCTATGTTAATACATTAATTAGAAATGGTAATAAAACTTGAAAAAATAAAGAAAATAGAAAACACATCTTTGCCTAGGAGGTCATCTCTATGCAGGATGTTCATACCTATGGGCCATATTTGATAGAGATGATTGCACCTATAGGTTGTCTCTAAGAGAGATGATTTTTAATTTGTGAATTATTCCCTTGTTGTCGATGCAAGGTGATGTCAGGTTCAATCTATGGAGTGGTCAAAAAATTGGTGCATTCATGGGAAATGACTTAAGGGTGGAATGTAATACCAAAACAAGGATGCTTGATTGCATAGAAGATAAAAATGTGAATCTCAACCTTCAAAGTGATCCATTGGCATGTTTTATATGGAGAGAAGAATGTGAAATGGCTTAGAAGATTCATGGTCAAAATTTGGTAGCACTTTGTTGCTTTAAAATGAAGAATCTCTTATGCTTAATGTGTGAAGGTTGCGTGCTATTATATAGACTTCCAAATAGAAGTCCTATCTTATAAGGGAAGCCAAAAAGTGGTTATATCCAGGAAAGGTGACTA
This sequence comes from Wollemia nobilis, assembly GCA_028583015.1. Lineage (NCBI taxonomy): Eukaryota > Viridiplantae > Streptophyta > Pinopsida > Araucariales > Araucariaceae > Wollemia > Wollemia nobilis. The sequence continues at coordinate 1,280,796 of JAQPPZ010001934.1, read as the reverse complement.
CCCATTCTTGAAACTTCCCTGCAACTAACTATGTATGTTATGCTTAGTTGGCTCGTGTAATCGCTTTAACCATGGTACAAGATTTCAGGTCTCATTTTCTTGAATTTTTCTTCTAGCATGACTATCTCAGGGTGAGAAAACCTTGACTAGTGGCTATCTCATGGTAATATGGTCTTTAGAGGCCATCCTTTGGTGGGAAAATCCTGGCTACAAAGAGAAATTCCTCCCTACTGGAGTGGTGAAAACCACTATTGAGCCCTAGGGTTGCCCAAGGCAGGTCATATGGCCTAAAAGAGGTTCATCTAGTTAGTCTCCTAAATATGACGTATTTTAGGTATGTACATTAGAAAACCTTGGAGTTGCTCTAGCAGGGCTATCCATTTGGTATGATAACTTCTCACAAGAATTATTAAGAATAATTCATAATGAAAGAATTCATTCTCCACATGATCTACTTGTCATTTAATTTTTCTAGGATGAAGGTTCTTGGGAAGAGCTAGAACTCTATCTCTATGAGGTAGGATTAATTTTCTGGTAAACAAGAATGAAACTTGATTTTAATCTTTCTAAATTCAAATTTAGTAAGTGGGAAAGCTCACTTTCTTTGTCTTGATAATTGGAATTCTTAGTACCTTTGGGTTTCATGTGTATAGCGTAGATGGACTCAAGTTTGGAATGGTAGGTAACCTTTTGATTGGATAAGGAAGTCTTTAAGTGATTGGCCAAAAACATCTTCAAATCCAAGTCTTTGACTAATTAATGTTTGGTGATATCTTTGTTATGGATATTTTGATATCCCAACAACCCTTATGTCTTTATGTTCTTAAGAGCCAACATGGGAGCTCTTTTATTTATTTGAATTAGGTTATGCTTTCTTTAACCTTTGTCTTCTTAAAAATAGGAAAAATTTGGAGAAAGCATCACTTTATATTGTGGTCTTGCTATTTGATGATGCCTAGGTAGTTATGTGCAATAATATTTAGTGAATGGAAAAACTATAAGCATTTTTACTAGCGCATCATGAAAATTATAGGTGTAGCTAGGGCTTGTGCCACTAGTCAAAGAAATTTTTGTAAAAGCAAGAAATTTTTCTTCCTTGTTTTGCACTCGTGCTATCAATGTTTTTCCAGATCTATTACAAGCTCTATTTGGAATCATTTTAATTAGAGAAGTCTTCATATTGAAAAGAGGATTCTTGCTGAGTATTGGGTTATTTTTTTCCAACTTCGTGGGTAGAATTTAGAAAGTACACTAAGAAAATCAAACAATTTGGGATATCGTACCTCTAAATGCTCATGCTATAATATTTTCAAGATTGATTATCATTACTATTTCATAAGGCTCTGGATAGTTCTATGGTGGATGAGAATTTTTGTAATTTTCTTCAAGTTGAGCCTAGTTGTCAATATGTTTTGATCCTTTGTAAAGGTGAAGGTTATGAATATTATGGAAGCTAGACTAAAAGTGTTGGACATTTTGAGTAGTTGAGTTGTCATTGATGTAATATTCAATTTCAATGAGCAGTGCAAGAAGAAGCGGTTCTACAATCAGTGCAAAAGGAAATTCCACTTCCAGTTGGTCAGATCCGGTTCCAGGTGGTCAGATAAGGTTCAAAAAGCAATGAAGACGCCCAAGCAAAATAATAGTATAATATTAAAATGAGAGATTTAAAATTATTATAAATTAATTAAAATAATTTCATTATAAATTAATTTATTAATTAATTTAATTAACTTCTAAAGTTATTAAGTTAATTATAAATTAATTATAAAATTAATTTATATTAATTAAATAACCCTAAGGTTGGGTTATAAAGGTTAATTATTAATTCAAATTCAAAATTCGAATGTGGCACCGACGTTCCTAAGGCATTGGCCTTCATGTATAAAAGGGGGGCAAGAACCTTTGTCTTAAGTCTATGCATTATCGATTAATCAAGCTCCAAAGATTCGTGCACAAGGAAGAGACAAAGGATTTTGCGTGTTTTGAAAGCATTTGATGAAAAAAGACAAAACAAATAGGATTGGGGCTCCTTTTTTTCCACATAGTGTTGTGTAGCACAGTTGGTGACAGTGGGTGGCACTAATAAGTTTGACAGGCAAGAAAAGCAGGGTTCGAAATCTATCGAGTTGGTTTTGCAAGGGAAGAGTGTGTTTTGTTTTGCACTGCACCGATAAAAAAAGGACAAAGGGAAGGCTTGAGCCATACCATTTGTATGGAGGCTCATAGCTCACGTGGTGGGCTAGCACCTTGATAAGGCACTCGGCTGGGAGTGGTCTCACGTTAGAAACCTGTTGAGGCCTTTTGCTTGAAATAAAAGGTATGCGTTATTTTTTATCAAGGTTGCTAAATTTTTTTGGATTTGATAAGGTTGGATGAAAAATAAATATTTTTGGAGGTTTATAAAGTATTTTTTAATTGGTTATTGAGTATTTGAGGGAGATAAAATGGTAGGCATTATTATTTTTGTGGGTTTTATTTTTGGAGGTTGTTAATTAAATATTGGATATTATAAGGAGTAATTGAGTAATTATTTTTTATGTATTTTTTTGATGATTGCTAATTTCAAAGGAATAATAAGATGTATTTGAGTTTGATTATTTTTGTAATTGAGAAATATTTTTGAGAGAGTGTTAGTGTGATATTTTGTTATCTAACCTTTTAAATTGGCAAAGAAGAAAATTGTGTTTAAAACAGGTTTTGAGGTCAGTTCTTCAATAAACAAAAGGTATGGGATAATATTCCTTGTGAGTGATTATTGGATGTTGTGAATGCTAAGTTAGAGAGAAAAGGATTGTTTGATAAGCATTGTTGAGTTTGATTGTTAAAGTTTTTTTGAGTGAAAGTTGACAAGAACTTTGCTTGATATGAATTGTTGAAAATATTGGGTAAACCTTTCATATGCTTGAACTAGGGTTTGTAAAAGAATATGAGTATCATTGTTATGTGAAGTTGAGAACTATACTAGGGTTTGTGAAAGATCATGAGTATCATTGATATGTTATATTTTTTGATACACATTGTTGGAAATAATTGAGTGAGTGTTCATATGCTTGGACTAGGGTTTGTGAGGAAGGAGTATTTCATTGAGTGATTGATTTAGTGGAGTTGGTTGAGCCTAGTCAAGTGGAAGTGTTGAAGTGATAGTTCTAGTTCTGTAAAAAAAATTACTCCATATTCCAAATTTATTTGAGAAAGAGGTTTTTTTTGGTAAGTTAATTTTATTCAAAACAGGGCATTTGAAATGCGCCCTAATGCCTTGTACAACATTGAAACAAGAAGAGAAAAAAAAATTAAATATAACAATAGATAGAGCAGCATTGAGAAGCATAAGTAAGAAATATCCAAAATGAGCCTTCCTCAAGGATAGAGGAATAGAGGAACAAAATAGAGACTAGCCAGAATAAACCAAAAAACCTACAATCCTTCACACCAAAGGAACAAAACTAGAGAAAGGATGTCTTCAGCAGCAAATACCCGCAAACACACTCAAAGAGGAGCGTTGGTATGTGATGGTAAATTCAATGTAGTATCCATGATGGTGTTCTTTGTGTCATCCTTTGAAGTTTATTTTGAAATGTCCTTTAGAGATTCAAAACAAGCATCCTTGGTGATTTCAACCACATCATAATCCTTAGCCTCTCCTTTCGCATCTGATGGAACTTTAGTAGTAGAGGTCATTAAAGTATCATTGAAATTATCACAAAAGAATAGAAGACTCAAATAGTGCCTCTATTCCTTGAGACACATAATTGCTTTATCTATGGTTGCATGGGCCATCTCCAGATGTTCAATAGTTCTAGAAGTAGCATGGATAGCCAGCTTGTGGAGGTATTTTTCAATGAGGTCAGACGAGCTGGAATGAGGCTTTGAGGGTTTTGCAAAAGTGGAAGGAGGGGTTTCAGTCAACTCTTTGTATTTAAGCCTTTGGGAACATATGATAGGAGTGGTATCAACTTTGACCTTCTTCCTTAGTTGGGATTTGTAATGGGGTTTATCAGTCTTAGCCTTTCTTTTGAATTTTGAAAATTTGGGATTGGACGAAGAGGAGGAATCGTCCTCCTTAGTATTGGAGGCTGGAATATTGCCTTTAGGTAATTTGGGAAGGAGATATCTATAGATAACATTAAAAAGCATTTTATGGTAAGGTAAACCGTTTCCCTTATTAGACCAGGTAGAAATATTTTAATCAATGGAACAATAAATTGCAGCGGGGATATTCATCATCTTAGCATCATGGAAATGATTAATGAATACTAGGTGGAAACAACACAATTGGAATTCAAGGTTGTCACACGTTAAATACTGCATGATAGGAATAAGAATTTATTGCCACAGAGAGGAAATATGGCTACGATACAAACATTTTTTATGGTTTTTGTAAACCTCCAAACTCTTCTCGAAGAACACCAGCTCAGCATCCCAGTTGTGCTTGTTGCATCTGATGACCTTTCTTTCTAGGGTTTGTCCAGTAAATTCTTCCAACAACTCAAAGGTGATATGGAAATCTACACCATGGAAATTAACAAAACCTTTTTTATAGGTTTCAGCAAAGGCCTTCATCACACCTTCATCGATGCCTGTGAAGAGCTTGAAGAACTTGATTAGAGCACTTTTGGTTTTATCCTTCCACATATCTCTGGCTAAAGGGTTAAGTTCAAACACAATAGGTTTGATGAAAATGGGTTTGCTTTCCTTCATGATGGTAAACAAGAAACAACATAGGGGGAGGCTCTGCAAAAGATATGGAAGGACATGCAAAGAAGTAAAATGTTGGTAGATAATCATAATATGCAATGAAGCATTTAAAAGGAAAGCACAATGACCTCTGAGGTTTCTATTTGAAGGCCAAAAAGGCCACATCAAAAAAGGAAAAAGCCCCATGATAGACTAGGATTGGCTAGGGCATAGGTCAATACGAGCTTTAAGGTATTGGAAATCACACCAAGAAAAAGAGTGGAATGGTATCACAGGAGCTAATAGACCATAACAGGTGCACAAAAAATGTAGCCCAAAAGGAGCCCTAGCTTGAGACACAAAAATTATGGGAATAATTTTAACACAGGGTCTCAGGAATGAATAAAAAGTAAAACTTAAGATGGTTCTCGAAAAAAGGAGATTACGCATATCAGTGCATGTGGGAAACAAATGATTAAAATTCAAGCTCAAATATGTCTTAGAATGGTAAAATAAATTGGTTGTCGAAAGATGATTATGAACATAGGTAAAGGTGGTGAGAATTTTAATAAAAAAGCACAAGGTTTTAAACATTCTATTTCTGATGTGAGATATGGCTTCAGAATTGGGATTCAATAAGAGGATTGAAGTGTGAGCCATAAACATCACATGGGAGGAAATAAGTTGAGGATTGGACATGAAGAAGTTTTTAGGTCTCAACATTAGTAATATTATTTTGTTCATATTTAATAAGTTCATCCACCTCAAGAGGTAAGGTATCCGTCCATGTCAGCATACCTTGGGTATTGGCACCAATGTTAGCAAGTCTGTCAGTGACCATGTTGGCTTCCCTGTATGCATGTTGAACAATGAAGTTGTGTTACTGACAAAGGAATTGCTTACTTTCTTCCATGATAGATCTGATCCTCCAACTACTAGGCTTTGAGGTCTTTAAGTAATTGATGATATTTAAAGAATCCCCTTCAACAATTATGTTTCTAGGAGTATTTTTGAGAAATTAGAGGCATCTCCAAACCGCTCTAACTTCAATTGAATTATTGGTCATCATGCCAACAGGTTTTGAATAAGAAAAAATGGAATTACCTAAATTATCTCGAAGGATTCCTCTACCCCCAGCCATACCAATATTTCATTTGGCAGCTCCATCAAAATTTAGTTTGGCCCACCCAACTGGAGGGGGCTTCCATTTGACATTATTCCTTGGATTTGAAGGAACAACATGCTTGGAATTATCAAGTAGAATATTGCAAGCATTAAGGATGACTTTATCATGAGGAGGACAAGGAAATAGATCAAAAGGAGTAGAAAGGACATTTTCTTTAGCATAGAGGATTATTCTATTGGTAATATAATCAGCATGCAAGGATTTTTTTATAAAAAATTCTTCTATTATGTTCAAGCCAAATATGCTAAAGGAAGTGTTGAAGACAAAATTTCCAAAATCCTTTGAGCACCAGATTTTTAAAAGTATTGGGCCACTGATGAAAGATATCGACAATGGAAGGAGGAAAATCCCAAACCAACTGAAAGCTTTGGAACAACTTGATAATCACTAATATTGTATAAGGATAACAAAAAAATATAGGATGTAGACTCCCAATTAGAAAGACAAAGATAACATCTGTTAGGAAGTATAATGCCCATTTTTAAAAGGTTTTCCATAGTGAGGATCCAATCTTGAATGCACAACCAGGAAAAGGAGGCAATTTTGGGAGTCAAGTATTTGGTCCAGACTAGCTTGAAAGGAATGTGATTTTTAATATTGTTAAGGGAAATCAAGTAAGCAGACTTGACAGAGAATTCATCAGAGTCAGTGGGTTACCAAATGGGTTGATCCTTGAGATTTCCAATAGGGATTTTAAAGGAGGCTAGTTGGGCATTTAGGCAAGATGATTCAATGTCAAATTTAGGGATATTAATTCTTTTCCATTTCATGATCCCATTGGTGGACAAAATAAAATTGGCTACTAGAGGACCAAATAATTGCTTAGTTGTGTTGATGACTCTTTGAAACATAGAAATTTTATTAAGAGGATTATCACCAATCCATTTGTCCTCCCCAAAAAAAATGGAGTTGCCATCACCAACTTGCCATCGAGTTCCTTTTTGTAGCAAGGATCGAGCTTCACAAATGGATTTCCAAAAAACTGACCCACAAGAAGGAACTTGTCCATACAAGAATTCAGAGGCTTGAAGATATTTCCTCCTAATGATCTTAACCCACTCAATATTTTCAATGGAAATGAGTCTCCAGGATTGTTTAGAAAGAAGGGAAAGGTTGATAAGAGAAACCCTTCTAAGTCCTAAGCCTACTTGATATTTGGATTTGCAAACTTTGTCCCAAGAAACCAAATGGAATATGTGTTTGTTTTCATATCTTGTCCAAAAAAATGTTTTTGTATCTTTTCCAATTTTTTATAAACAAAAGCAAGAGCTCTAAATAAGGACATAAAGTAGATAGGAAAACTTTGTTGAGCAAGGTGCAGCAAAAGTATTGTCATTGTTGTCAACACAGACAGATAGATCAGTTGATGCAGTTGATGCAGTGGACAGGAGTTCAGAGGTCAGTCAGAACATGTACAGTAAATTTCCAGGAAGACAGAAGTGGCCCAGATTCTCAAAATCAAAGAAAAAGACAAGTAAGAAAACTGTCGCGATATCGCGACATGTTTTTTGTCACGATTTCGTGACATGGCCGAGGAGAGAGAAGGCACAAGCAAAATTGTCGCGATTTCGTGACATGGCCAAGGAGAGAGAAGGCGCAAGAAAAATTGTCATGATTTCGCGACATGGCCGAGGAGAGAGAAGGTGCAAGCAAAATTGTCGTGATTTCACGACATGGCCGAGGAGAGAGAAGGCGCAAGAAAAATTGTCATGATTTCGCGACATGGCCGAGGAGAGAGAAGGCACAAGAAAAATTGTCACGATTTCGTGACATGGCCGAGGAGAGAGAAGGTGCAAGCAAAATTGTCACGATTTCGCGACATGGCCAAGGAGAGAGAAGGTGCAAGCAAAATTGTCACGATTTCGTGACATATCGAAGGAGAGAGAGAATGCTGGCAAAACTATCATGATTTCGTGACATGTTTCATTTTTGTAGTCCAAAGCGAAGAGAAAGAGGAGAGAGAAAAAGATGTCACGATTTTGTGACATGTTTAGGAAGTGCAAGGAAGACTGTCATGATTTCATGACATGTTTTAGAAAGTGCAAGGAAGACTGTCATGATTTTGCGACATGTTCGAAGAGAAAGAGATAGTAAAGAAAAGTGTCACGATTTCATGACAGGTTCGAAAAGAAAGTGCTAAGGAGAAAAAGTGTCATGATTTCGTGACAGGTTCGAAGAGAAAGCGCCAAGGAGAAAAAGTGTCACGATTTCATGACAGGTTCGAAGAGAAAGCGCCAAGGAGAAAAAGTGTCACGATTTTATGACATGTCGGGTTTTCGTGACCTAAAGAGGAGAGAGAGTGTACGGAGGCAAGTGTGTCACGATTTCGTGACATGTTTCATTTTTGCGGGCGAAAAGAAGAAAAGGCACAAGGCAGAGAAAGATGTCACGATTTTATGACATGTTCCATTTTCACGGGCGAAAGACAGAAAAGGCATAAGGCAGAGAAAGATGTCACGATTTTGTGACATGTTTCATTTTTACGGGAAAAATGTAGAAGAATGCACAAGGCAGCGAATGTGTCACGATTTCATGACATGTCAGGTTTTCACTGGGGTTTGCGAAGAATAGTGTATGAAAGAGAAAGATGTCACGATTTCGTGACATGTTTCATTTTCGCTGGTTGAAGCCAAGAAGAGTAGCGAGAAGGCAAAAGTGTCACGATTTCGTGACATGTCTGGTTTTCGCTAGAGCAAGCCAAGTAGAGTGTATGAAAGTGAAAAGTGTCACGATTTTGTGACATGTCTGGTTTTCATGGGTGCAAGCGAAGAAGTGGACAAGGAGGCAAAAATTGTCATGATTTTGTGACATGTATTTTCATGGGTAAAAGGCGAGAAGGGCAGAAAGATACAAAAGTGTCACGATTTCACGACAGGTCGCAACAGCACGATAATAGACAGTTAACTGGAATAGAACAATAGTTAAAGGGGTAGTTGTAGAGGAAAAGCATGCAACCAAAATAAGAAGAGTTAACTGGAGTAAATGCGACAGTTACAGGTGTAGTTACAGATAGAAATCATGCAGCTATTTTAAGAACAGTCGAAGAAGGAGAAATCGAACAGTCGCATAAATAGAATCAAAAAATGCATGCATGCACAAAAAAGAATACGAACAATCATGGTAGAGGTATATGTTGCATGTAACGTGTTTAACGAAATGCCCACTCTATATACGCAAAAGGAGTTACATAAAGATGCAGTTACAGTTGACAAGTGGCAGAAGAGAATATTTAAGAAACAGTTATGGGTTGCATGCGTAAAAATGGAAGTTAAAAATAGAGACTAATATGTTATAAAAGTAGGTCTGCATGAAGAATAAGGTTGCTGCTGAATGAGTGAAAGTGCTACCGAAAGAGGGAGAGAAGAGTGTTGTAAGAGAGCGACAAGCTGAGCAGTAAGTGTTTACTGTATTTTGATAAATTGGAGACCAGTCAGGGTCTTGAAAAAGTGAAGGCATTTGTATGTCATTAATATAGCTTTCAAAATAGGGATCCAAGTAGGTGCTTGGATAGGGGTTGGTGCTCCTTTCTGTTGGTGCAGATAAATCAGGGGTTGGTGCTCCTTCCAGTGGGTGCTAGTAAACAGATTGTAAAATTGGTGTTTTGCAAAGGCTAGATTTGGACCGTAGTCCAAGCAGTCATTCTTGAGGAGTAGCCAAATTGGTGAACCTCGTTACATTGTGTGTTGTGGTGTGCTCTCTTGTGATTATTGCTTTTTCTATTTTCTAGTTCTCTTTGCTTCAGTTTTAAGAATTGTAGATCAGATTTTTAGCTACACTGATTCACCCCCCTCTTAGTGTCATTGTGAGAATATCAATTGGTATCAGAGCAAGGTTCCTGAACAAGCTTAATCAGCTAAGGTGATCTTGGAAGGAACACAATGGCAGGTAGTGAAGGATTCTCATCAAACAAAGCTCCTTTGTTCAATGGAACTAATTACTCATTCTGGAGACTCAGGATGCAGACATATCTGAGTGCTTTAGGATACGACATTTGGGAGTCAGTAGAAAGTGGATACATAGTACCCACTACTCCTCCAACAGATACTGTTGAGAAGAAAAAGTTTGAGAATAACTCCAAAGCAAAGAATGCCATAATGTGTGGGCTAGTAGACAGTGAACTGATAAGGGTCATGAGCTGTAAATCGACAAAAGACATATGGGACAAACTGAAGAGCATCCATGAAGGAGACAACAAAATCAAGGAAGCCAAACTGCAAACTCATCGAGCTCAGTTCGAAGCATTACAAATGAATGATGATGAGAACATAGAGGCCTATATGCTGAGAGTCAATGGAATCATTAATGCAATCAGAGGACTCGACGAAGAAATCGAAGATGCGGTTGTCGTGAAAAAGGTACTTAGAACTCTTCACAAAAGATTTAATTCTAAAGTTTCTGCAATAGAAGAGGCTAAAGATCTAAATAATTTTAGCATGGATGAGATGCATGGTTCTTTGACTGCATATGAAATGAGAATAGGACAAACTAAGCCCATAGACAGAGAAGCTGCTTTTAAAGCACACAAGAATACAAAAGTTGAACAAGAATCTGAGGATGAAGAGACATCGGATGAAACGGAAGCCAACTTTGTTCGAAAACTTACAAAGGGAAAAGGAAAGTATAGAGGAAAGTTACCATTTAAGTGTTTCAATTGTGGAGGGGTCGGTCACTTTGCAGCTAAGTGTCCAATGAATGAGAAAACCAAAAGTGATGAAGGGTCACACCAAGAAAGAAGTGACTGGAAGAAGAAACCAAATTTTAGGAAAAGCAACTTCAAAAAGAAAAGTTTCATATCAAAGAATGTCAGCTCTTCTGAAGATAGCTCAGGTGAAGATTCTGAAGAAGAAACAGGTGAAGCTCTGTTCATGGCATTTGAAGAAGCAAAAACAGAAGAAAAACAGGAAGGTGACACAAAAAGTAAGGATGAGGCTGAAGTATATCTGGAAGGAGAGTTGGTTGCTGCTCTTAAAGAGTTGAGTACAGAAAGGAAGAAGAATAAAAAGGTCTCAAGAAAGCTTGAGGATGCGAATGACATAATAAATAGTTTGAAAGTATAGATAGAAGAATTTAAGAAAATGTCTGAAGAACTTGAAGTACAATTAACCATGAGAATAGATGAGTGCAACAAACTAGAAGAAGAGATTGTTGTTTTAAGAATGCAGCTAGAAGAAAAGAATCAAAAATTGAGTTGCTATCACAAACTTGAAGGAAGTTCTACAAAGCTTGAAAAGATTATAAATAGTCAGAGGACTACAGGCATCAAGTTTGGCTTGGGGTTTGTCGAAGGAGAATCATCAAGTGGATCAAAGGCCATAACTGTAGAACCAGTAAAGAAAGAGGATAAGATCAAGGTTGACCAAAGAAAAATGAATCTTGCAAAAGAAAGCAACAATGCCAGGCACGAGAAGACTGTTGACAATGAGGGATTCACAAAAGTCACACATCAAAGGAGAAGAAAATTTGTGGCTCCTACTACAAATTGGCAAAGACCAACTCCCAGGTTCAATCATTCCTTTTCTGGTTATTGTTTTAAATGCAATACTTACGGTCATAAGATTTCAGACTGCATTTATAATATAGGACAAAGAAATTTTACCAGTAGAAATGTCTTTTCACCCTTGATGGATTATGCAGTAGAATGCTATAACTGTCATAACTTTGGACACATTGCAAGAAACTGTAGAAGCACATATGCAGCAAATAAATATCAGGGAAGAAGAACTCAACCAAATAGTTTAAGGCAAAATAGAAAATTCCCAGATAAACATGCACAGGCCATTGACAAAGAAAAGTCTAAACAAGTGACCAAAACTACAGTCAAATCAGAATGGAAAGAAAAAGAGCAACTCAAGGAAGAAAAGGAATCCTTGATTGTACAGACAACATTCAAAGCATAGAACAAATCTGCACCATGGATATTGGATAGTGGATGCTCCAGTCACATGACAGGAGATAAACAAAAATTTGAAAAGCTACAGAAATATGAAGGGGGCTCGGTAAAGTTTGGAAATAATGATGGAGCCAAGATAGTTGGCAAAGGATCAGTCAAGATAAGTGATGGAAAGATCAATTCCAAAGAAGTTCTGTTTGTGATTGGTTTGAAACACAACTTACTGAGTGTAAGTCAAATCTATGATAGAGGTCATGAAGTCATTTTTAAGAAGCAGGGCTGTGAAGTTAGAAAAGCTCACAGTGGGAAGCTGATAGCTAATGGATCAAGGACTTCTGGAAATCTATATACTCTCTCAGAAACTTCAGAAGGAGCATGCCTGATTGGATAGGAAGATGAAAATTGGTTGTGGCACAAGAGGCTCGGTCATATTAGCTTTGACAATCTGGTAAAAATAAGTTCAAAAAGAGCAGTAAGAGATATACCTACCATTGGCAAACCAGTAAATAGCATCTGTGCTTCATGCCAAAAAGGGAAGCAAACTAGATCCACATTTAAAGCAAAGGAATACTTCACCAGCAAACCGTTAGAGATGATACATACTGATTTATGTGGACCCATGAGAACACAAAGCATAAATGGTGACAAATACTTTATGTTGTTCATAGATGACTACTCCAGGATGACATGGGTACTATTTTTAAAGCTTAAATCAGATGCCTTTGAGATGTTCAAGATTTTTAAAAAATAGGTTGAGAATCAAACTGGAAAAAGAATTAAATGCCTAAGATCAGACAGAGGAGGAGAGTTTATTTCGAGAGGAGTTTGTAGAATACTATCAAAAATATGGGATCAGAAGACAGTTTTCAGCAGCAAGGACACCTCAACAGAATGGTGTTGTAGAAAGGAAGAACAGGACAGTGCAAGAAATGGCACGGACAATGTTGGCTGAGAATAAAATAGCTGACAGATTTTGGAAAGAGGCAGTACATACTACGGTTTACATCCAAAATAGGTGCATGCTAAGGACGCATGAAAGCAAAACACCGTATGAGCTGTGGTTCGACAGAAAAGCAACAACAAGATATTTCAAAGTGTTCGGCAGCAAGTGCTACATCAAACGAACTGAAGATAATCTCGATAAGTTTGAAGATAGAGCTGACGAAGGTATTTTTCTTGGTTACTCAACAAAAAGCAAAGCCTACACATGTTACAACAAGAGGCTAAAGAAAATTATTGAGAGTGCAGATGTTAAAGTTGATGAAGGTAGAGATCGAGAAATTACTTATCAAGAAAACTACCCTATTTATGAAGAAGTCATTGAAGGAGATGAACAAATGGAAATAGAAGAAAATCAAAAAATTGACCCAGATGATTTAAGAATTGACTCAGAAGAAGAAGAGAACAAGAAATTCAAAACAGGCAATCGGCAAAAAAATCATCCTAGAGAACAGATTATTGGGGACCCAACAGTTGGTATTCAGACAAGAAGAGCAATAGTATGCAACTACTCTCTATTATCCAGCATTGAACCCAAAAATATTGTTGAAGCAAGCACGAGATGAAAGTTGGATGAAGGCAATTAATGAAGAACTAGATCAGATTGAGAAAAACAAAACCTGGGAGTTAGTACCAAGGCCAACAAATAAAAATATAATCGGTACTAAATGGATTTTTCGAAATAAATTAAATGAAGACGGACAGGTTGTCAGAAATAAGGCAAGATTGGTCTGTAAAGGCTATGCTCAGGTTGAAGGCATTGATTTTGAGGAAACCTTTGCACCAGTAGCTAGACTAGAGGCAATCGAATGTTTTTGGCTTTAGCTGTTCATAAAAATTTCAAAGTATATCAAATGGACGTAAAATCAGCATTTTTGAATGGAAAACTGGAAGAAGAGGTGTACATTGAACAGCCAGATGGCTTCCAACTCGGTGATAATCCCGATTTTGTTTGCAAGTTAAAGAAAGCGTTGTATGGTCTGAAACAGGCACCTAGAGCATGGTATGCAAGGCTGGATAACTATCTTATTAAACAGGGGTTCAAGAAAGGTATGGTGGACAGCAATTTATATGTCAAAATAGAGAATGGCCATCTTATTGTACTTGTTGTTTATGTAGATGATATAATATTTGGCAGCAGCATGGATGAATATTGTAGAGACATAGCAAATAAAATGAAGACAGAATTTGAGATGTCAATGATTGGTGAACTTTCTTATTTCCTCGGACTGCAAGTCAATCAAAGTGAAAAGGGCATTTTTATCTCTCAAGTTAAATATGTGAAAGAAATGCTGAAAAAGTTCACAATGGAGGATAGTAAACCTGTTAGCACTCCCATGACAACAGGTTGCAAGTTGAGCAAGGATGACAAATCTCCAGATGTAGATCAAACCATGTACAGGTCTATGATTGGAAGCCTGTTGTATTTGACAGCTACTAGACCAGATATCTTACAGGCAGTATGCATGGTGGCAAGATTTCAGGCTAGTCCCAAAGAGACTCATGTGACAGCAGTGAAGAGGATTTTTAGGTACCTCAAGGGTACTATGGAGTATGGGTTATGGTACCCAAAAGGTAAGGACTTCACTCTTATTGCATATTCTGATGCAGATTGGGCAGGATGTATTGATGACAGAAAGAGTACCGATGGAGGAGCATTTTATCTTGGAGACAGGCTGGTAGCATGGCACAACAAGAAACAAGAATCAGTCTCTCTATCCATAGCAGAGGTAGAATACATTGCAGCAACAACATGTTGTACACAGATATTATGGATGAGACAAACCCTGAAAGATCTTGGTATTCACTTCAAAGAGCCAATTTCAGTTAAATGTGACAACACCAGTGCTATAAACATATCAAAGAATCCGGTTATGCATTCTCGAACCAAACATATTGCAATCCGGTATCACTTCTTGAAGGATAAAGTTGCAGAAGGTGAGGTCAAATTGGATTTTGTTTCGACTACAGAGCAAGTAGCGAGATATATTCACAAAACCATTGCCAAAGGAAGTTTTTGAGTACCTTCGGAGTAAGTTGGGAGTAGTCACATTTCCCAAGAACCGACTATCAATTGGGATCACATTCTCAAGGGGAGTATTTATGCCTATGTTTATAGTTTTGCTCATATTCATGATTTTTGCTAACTATAACAATGTGTATCTCGAGAATGTTGTGCATAGACTCAGGGGGAGTCTGCAGTAGCCCTTTGGTATTATTGTCAAAGGGGGAGAAGAATTACAGGAGAGTGCATGAGTGTTGCCAACAATTCCAAAGGGGGAGATTGTTGAGCAAGGTGCAGCAAAAGTATTGTCATTGTTGTCAACATAGACAGATAGATCGATTGATGCAGTTGATGCAGTGGACAGGAGTTCAGAGGTCAGTCAGAACATGTACAGTGAATTTCCAAGAAGACAGAAGTGGCCCAGATTCTCAGAATCAAAGAAAAAGACAAGTAAGAAAACTGTCGCGATATCGCGACATGTTTTTTGTCACGATTTCATGACATGTCCGAGGAGAGAGAAGGTGTAAGCAAAATTGTCATGATTTTGCGACATGGCCGAGGAGAGAGAAGGCATAAGCAAAATTGTCATGATTTCATGACATGGCCAAGGAGAGAGAAGGCATAAGCAAAATTGTCATGATTTCGTGACATGGCCAAGGAGAGAGAAGGCACAAGCAAAATTGTCATGATTTCATGACATGGTCGAGGAGAGAGAAGGTGCAAGCAAAATTTTCATGATTTTGTGACATGGTTGAGGAGAGAGAAGGCACAAGCAAAATTGTCATGATTTCGTGACATGGTTGAGGAGAGAGAAGGTGCAAGCAAAATTGTCATGATTTCGTGACATATCGGAGGAGAGAGAGAATGTTGGCAAAACTATCACGATTTTGCGACATGTTTCATTTTTGTAGTCCAAAGCGAAGAGAAAGAGGAGAGAGAAAAATATGTCACGATTTCATGACATGTTTAGGAAGTGCAAGGAAGACTGTCATGATTTCATGACATGTTTTAGAAAGTGCAAGGAAGACTGTCACGATTTCGTGACATGATGAAGAGAAAGAGCTAGCAAAGAAAAGTGTCACGATTTCACGACAGGTTCGAAGAGAAAGCGCCAAGGAGAAAAAGTGTCACGATTTCACGACAGGTTCGAAGAGAAAGCACCAAGGAGAAAAAGTGTCACGATTTCATGACAGGTTCGAAGAGAAAGCGCCAAGGAGAAAAAGTGTCACGATTTCGTGACATGTCGGGTTTTCGCGACCCGAAGAGGAGAGAGAGTGTACGGAGGCAAGTGTGTCACGATTTCATGACATGTTGTGTTTTCACGGGCAAAAGGTAGAAAAGGCACAAGGCAGAGAAAGATGTCACGATTTTGCGACATGTTCCATTTTTGCGGGCAAAAGAGAAAAGGCACAAGGCAGAGAAAGATGTCATGATTTCATGACATGTTTCGTTTTCGTGGGCAAAAGGCAGAAGAATGCACAAGGCAGCGAATGTGTCATGATTTCGTGACATGTCAGGTTTTCGTTGGGGTTTGCGGAGAATAGTGTACGAAAGAGAAAGATGTCATGATTTTGTGACATGTTCTGTTTTCACTGGTTGAAGCCAAGAAGAGTAGCGAGAAGGTGAAAGTGTCACGATTTCGTGACATGTCTGGTTTTTGCTAGAGCAAGCCAAGTAGAGTGTACGAAAGCAAAAAGTGTCACGATTTCATGACATGTCTGGTTTTCATGGGTGCAAGCGAAGAAGTGGACAAGGAGGCAAAAACTATCATGATTTCGTGACATGTATTTTCGTGGGTAAAAGGCGAGAAGGGCAGAAAGATACAGAAGTGTCACGATTTCGCGACAGGTCGCAACAACACGATAACAGACAGTTAACTGGAATAGAACAACAGTTAAAGGGGCAGTTGTAGAGGAAAAGCATGCAGCCAAAATAAGAAGAGTTAACTGGAGTAAATGCGATAGTTACAGGTGCAGTTACAGATAGAAATCATGCAGCTATTTTAAGAACAGTCGAAGAAGGAGAAATCGAACAGTCGCATAAATAGAATCAAAAAATGCATGCATACGCAAAAAAGAATACGAACAGTCATGGTAGAGGTATATGTTGCATGTAACGTGTTTAACGAAATGCCCACTCTATATACGCAAAAGGAGTTACATAAAGATGCAGTTATAGTTGACAAGTGGCAGAAGAGAATATTTAAGAAACAGTTACGGGTTGCATGCGTAAAAATGGAAGTTAAAAATAGAGACTAATATGTTATAAAAGCAGGTCTGCGTGAAGAATAAGGTTGCCGCTGAATGAGTGAAAGTGCTGCCGAAAGAGGGAGAGAAGAGTGTTGTAAGAGAGCGACAAGCTGAGCAGTAAGTGTTTACTGTATTTTGATAAATTGGAGACTAGTCAGGGTCTTGAAAAATTGAAGGCATTTGTATGTCATTAATATAGCTTTCAAAATAGGGATCCAAGTAGGTTCTTGGATAGGGGTTGGTGCTCCTTTCTGTTGGTGCAGATAAATCAGGGGTTGGTGCTCCTTCCAGTGGGTGTTGGTAAACAGATTGTAAAATTGGTGTTTTGCAAAGGCTGGATTTGGACCGTAGTCCAAGCAGTCATTCTTGAGGAGTAGCCAAATTGGTGAACCTCGTTACATTGTGTGTTGTGGTGTGCTCTCTTGTGATTATTGCTTTTTCTATTTTCTAGTTCTCTTTGCTTCAGTTTTAAGAATTGCAGATCAGATTTTTAGCTACACTGATTCACCCCCCTTCTCAGTGTCATTGTGAGAATATCATACTTTGGAGGTAGGCCATGGTAAGAGTAATTTTTCTAGCTTGGGATAGAATATTACCTCTCCATGTGGACAGTTGTTTTTTGGAGTCTTTTAATGACGTTATCCCAAAGGCAATCTCTGGCATTTCGAATGAAAAGAGGTAATCCTAGGCATATGGAAGGTAGACTGCTTATAGTGCATTGAAGAATGTTGGTGATCAAGGTCTATCTTCTTAGAGGAGTATTGAGGAAATACAATTTGATTTTTTGAAAATTGGTTCATTGGCCAGCTTCTTCATACAACAGAAGAATACGCTTGATTATTTTAGCTTCAGTGACAGAAGCAAAGGTAGACAACAAAGTATCATCAATAATTTGTTGGTGAGTAATAGGATTACATTGTGAGGTAACCTATAGTCCATAAATTAATCCTACCTCTTTTGCTACCAAAATAGACCTACCAAGAGCCTCAGTTGCTATGATGAAAAGGAAGGGGGACAAAGTATCACATTGCCTTAATCCTCTACTACTTTGGAAGTAGCCAGCTAGTGAGTCATTGATAAGAACAAAGAACCAAGCTGAGGAAATACATAATTTAATAAGAAAAATCCACTCATTGTGAAATCCAAACCTATGAAGTATCGTAATTAGAAAATCCCAACTCAATCTATCATAGGATTTATTCATATCAAGCTTAAGAAGGAAGGTAGCCTTCTTATTGATGGAAATGGAATGTATGACTTCGTGAATAGAAATGATTCCATCCAAGATAGATATTCCCTTGACAGAGCTTCCTTGAAACTAATTTATGATGAGATACATGACATTCCTCATGCAAATAGTAATAGCCTTTGTTAAAATTTTATGAATAACATTACAAAGACTAATTGGACGGAATTCACTAAAGTTGGAAGCATTGGGAATTTTTGGTATAAGTGCAATAAATGTGGATTGAAGCCTCTAGGAATGACTTTGGTCTTTTGGATATCTCTAATAGCTTTGCAAACATCATTACCTACAATATCCCAAAAATCTTGAAAGAATCTAGGAGGGAAACCATCAGGTCTAGGAGCTTTATTTGCCTTCATTGAAAATAGGGCCTCCTTGATTTCATCATTAGAGAGAACTGAATTTAATTTAGTGTTTATATCTTCAGTAATGAGGTGAGGAATGAATTGAAGGAAGAAATATTGGGTAGCTAAGGAAGTGGATCTGTGTTCCTCATGGAGTAATTGCATAAAGTGAGCTATTCCTTCATCCCTAATTTCTTTGATATCAGTAATGATTCTACCTTCCTGACTATGAATCTCTTTGATTCTATTGTTGCTATGATGTCTCAAGGTGGAAGCATGAAATTTTTTTGTGTTGGAATCTCCTTTTTTAATCCAAATATCACAAGACTTCGGTATCCAAAAAATTTCTTTGCATTGAAGGATGTTATGATATTGGGCTAATAAGTTCCTTTCATTGTCTCTGACTTCAGCCAAACAGTCTCCATTTTATTGAGTTTCCTTTTCAATAATGGTAAGACTATTGATTATATCTTGTTTATTCTAGAAAATGTTCCTGAATATATCTCTATTCTATATTTTTAGATTCTCCTTAGTCTGTTTGAGTTTCTATGCCAACATAAAAGGAGGAGATCCTTGTATATAAATTTACCACCATTGATTAATTCTTTCTCTGATATCAGGATGGAGCATCCACATAGCTTCAAATCTGAATGAAGTTTTGTAGATTTTTGGATTATTTGTGTCAAGAAGAATAGGACTATGATCAAATCCAATTTTGAGGAGAGATTGGAGATTTGCATCCCCCAAAATGTCAATAGCTTTTTGATAAAAAAGACTCTGTCAAGTTTAACTTGGATTAATTGAGATCCACATCTTCTATTTGACCAAGTAAATTGATTTCCTTTCAGATTAACATCTATTAAATTTTGGTCAATGATGAACCCCTGAAAATATTCCATGCTTCTAGAAAAGGAACTAACTCCACATTTTTTATCAGAGGGAAACAAAGGAGTATTGAAATCTCCAAATATAATCCAAGGAAGAGTTGGAAAAGCACTCCACATAGTAGCCAAGTTTTTCCATAAACGGCTCCTACCAGTAATAGAATTGGGAGCATATATGTTGGTGAGAACCCAAGGTGAATTATTGTCTTTTTCAAATAAAAGGATGCACATCATATCATCACAAGAATTAATGAGATTTAATTCCACAATATTTGGGTTACATAAGCATAAAAGGCCACCAGAGGCCCCATTGGCTTTACGAGAAATAAATTCATAGTTATTCCAAATATGATTGCTATCTTTTTATCAAGATATTCTATAATCTTGATTTCTTGGATCACAAAAATAGTAGGTCTGATTTCTTTCCTCAATGATTTATCTAATCTTTGCTTAGCTAAAACATTAAGGCCTCTCACATTCCATGAGAGGATATTCATTTAGAAGATTTATGTGCTTTTTTGCCTCTCTTTCTAGTAGGTGGGGGAGGTTTGGTACACTTTGTTTCTTCCTTAGATAAAATTCCAGTGGAGAAGAGAGTTTTTTGAACCCTGTTGGCAATATTGTTATTTGTTCCTTGCTTCCATTGCTCAGAAATAGAAGGCCTTCCTCTTTTTTTCTCTAAGACATAATCAATAGGGGATTTTTTATGGCTTCTGGTGACTTTGGGGCTAAAATTCTGCACAATAGGGCTAGAAGGTTCAATAAAGGAAGTAGGGATGAAAACATCATCAACCAGAGGTTGTTTTGAATTGAAGGTATCGAGAAGAAAAGAATTGGTAGTTAGAGGATCAGAATTGAGCCAGGATTTTGAAGGGATAGAGGAAATGGGTGGAAGAGAATTATTATTAGTAATAAGATTTTCATTGGCATCCACCACATGGTCATCCTTAGAATTCAACTCACCCAGAATTTAAAATTGATTAGAAAAGAGATTAACCTCATTGGGAGCATCTATCGAAGAAGCAGTATTTTTCCCTTTGTCACTTGGGGAGAGAATTGCCCTAAGCATATTTTTACCTTGAATATATGATGGGCCTATAAATAACCCTTTGTGAAGGATTAAAGCACCTTTTTTCCTTTTTGAAAGGGGTCTGGAACTCCTTGTATCTACCTTGAGTGAAAGGATCAGAGTTTTCTTCAGCAGAACCTACCTATTTTTTGAATGAAGGACACTGAGCTCGAAGATGACCTTGGGTTCCATAGTGAATATAGAAAGAAGGTTTGTTTTCATACTAAATGGCTTGCTTTCAGAGGAAAGCACCATACTCTAGCTCAAAAAAGGTAGAAATAGTAGAATCCATATTAGCATTGATGCACAAACGAGCAACGTGCATCCTTGTTCTAGCCATGGTGACTTTGTCAATGAGGAGCAAGTCTCCAATAGTGGAGGCTATTGATATAAAGACAAGTTCCTACAAAATGTGCCAGGGAAGGTTTGGGAGTCTAACCCAAATAGGAGCAAAGTTGATACTTTGGGTTTCTAGGTCAAAATCAGACATCCATTTCATCAGAAATATGCTCTTGGTTCCAATGAACCAGGGACCACTGGCCAAGATATGACCCGCATATTCCTTCGTATTAAGCCAAATTCCAAAGAAGCCATTGGAAAGGCCTAAAATTTTGAGGGACCCCCACACTTTCCACATAGGGAAAGCCCAATGCCTGATAATATCAAGGCTGGGATTGCCGCCCATAACTTTTCCAACCAGAGAAATAGATTCCTCAACAAGGAATATCTCAGCAACACTCTCAGGAATCTTAATTCTATTACCCAAAACCTCAAAGGGAATAGGGGGTGCATCAAAGGAACAAGAGGAATTACCCACAACCTTGGTGAAGGAAGGTTTTGGATCAGGAGGAAATCACCCCAGAAGAAATGAACTTGCTCAGAGATAGAATTAGGCAGGCCCACCTACGAAGGAGGAAATGATTTGGAAGGTAGATCAAGAATTGTAGAATCCTCCCACCTAGAAGGGACACAAACATTAGTCAAAAAACTAACACCAGCATTAGTCAAAAAATTAACCCACCATCGATACTATCCTTCTTCTTAGAGGAGAGAGTTTTACCAATGTCCTTAGAAGAAGCATTACTGAGCAGGGCAGAACCACCTTCCCACCTTCCAAAAATTTGAAATGAATCCTTCCCACCTTCAAAAATTTTAATTTCAAAGGTCCCACTTCCACAGTAAACAACAGACATGTTTTTACCCTATCATCCTCATCGATTTGAGAAAGAGGTTCAGTGTTTGTGAGTGTGAAACATATTGAGTCTCTAACAATTCTCTATATGTTTCTATGATAAAAAGCAAGATTAAAAATGATTAAGCATTGTGGTGAGTGTGAAGCATATTGAGTCTCTAACAATTATCTATATATTTTTGCAAGATTGAACAAGTTCTAGTGAGGACTTGTTGAGTAGATTTGGGACAAGTCTTGGTGAAGACTTGTTAAGTAGATTTGAGATAAGTTCTAGAGAGGACTTGTGGATAGATTGGTGTGAGATTTTGTGGAAGCTTACAATATAGATTGGGTAAGTCTAGTGAGGACTTGTTGAGCATTTTGGACAAGTTCTAGTGAGGACTTGTTGAGCATATTGAACAAGTTCTAGAGAGGACTTGTGAATAGATGAGTGTGAGCTTTTGTGGAAGCTTACAAGGTAGATTTGAGATAAGTCTTTGAGAAGACTTGTGAGTAGAGTTGGTTGATTAATTTTTTTAAATCTTGGGTTAAGGTTTGGGGAAGATCTAGCAGAGTTGATTTTTAATTAAGTCAATATTTTTGTTAAGGCTTGAAGACAGATATTGAGGATAGATTTGTGCTATATCAAAGAACTATGTTTAGTGTAGAGTTGAGGACATAGTTTGGTGCAGATTTGAGGATAGGTTTGTGCCAGACCAGATACAAATATTGAAAACATTTATGCTAGATCGAAGGACTAATTTTAGTACAAATTTGAGATAGGACTAAGAGTAAGCTTTGGAGGTGAAAAAGTATAGAGGATGATAGTCTCTAGTGTATAGATATCTATTATCAAGGGCAGTGAGGATAGGTCTTCTAAGTGAGGATAGGAGTCTTCAGTGGATAGAGATCCATTAACTAGTGTAGTGGAGGCAGTAGTTCTTCTATAAGATCACTAGCTAGAGCAGAGGAGAAAGGAGTTCTCCTATGGATAGAGATCCATGAACCAGCTAAGTATATTTGTGTCTCCTATGGATATATATCCATGAACTTGATTAAGGGATTGGTGTATCCTTTGGACAGAGGTCCATAAACATTGTAATAGGGAAAGGTTTACCAAGAGATTTGTTGAGAAAATTTTAGTGAAATATTTTATCTGTGCAGTAGCCCACATTGGGTGAACCACGTTAAATTGGTATCTCTATTATGTGTGGTTATTTATGCATTGCTTTGATTACTAATATTGATATTGCTATTGATACATTGCATAATATTGATTGGGAAAGACAAGTAAAAAATGGTCTTATACTGTTCACCCCCCTCTTAGTATAAGCTTGTGTTCTTTAAAAAGGTGTGGAACCTTTGAATTACTATCTAGATGTAGATTTTGTTGAGTTTTTTGAGAAAGGTAAGATTTTTAATTTTCTTAATATCTTCAAGGAACATGATTCTAAGCTTGCCAAGGGTATGGATCTATCTTGGAATAGAGGGGTAGTCTCAGTTGGAAGCATGGACTTTGTAATTATGATTCAACTCTTTTTTGGTATTAATGGGGAACCTATGGATGGTGAATGTGTGTTGAGAGAGAAGCACTCTCTAGAAAAGGATATGGATCTGTTTAGACATAGGGATGGATGGCCAATTAAATATCATTATAGTTTTCAAATTTCCTCATTTCATGAACCATAGGATAAAATTATCATCACAATTATGGACTTTATTCCATAGTGCAATAGGGACATTTTCAAGAGCTTTCATTTAGTCTTGGTCAATCAATTTCATGGGAATAAGGTGATGAATATTCCCAACTTTATCTTTAAATAATTGGAAATAATTGCAAACAATGTTCAACAAGGTAACTCTTCTCTTATAAATCATCAAATTTTCTTTAAAGTCATATTCAATTATATTTATTTGAGGAAGGCTATTGTTGAGGGAAAGTATGGTGTTGGGTCTACTTTTATTTGGGAGTCATCCAATTTTGGCTTGCAATATCCAAATAGACCTATGGTCTTGTCAAGTTTGGTTGATGGTAGAAAAAAGACTCCAAGAAGAGTTAGGTAGAAAATTAAGTTTACCTCTATTTAGAGATGTAAGTAATCACTGAGGTGCCTTTGAGCAATGTATAAAATGGTCAACCAAATATTATTATTTTCTAACTAAAAGTAAAATATGTTAGTATGCCTCAACATTTCCCATAGGCAGCTTATCTTGGGGAGACTAAGGTGGGTAAAAAATGGAAAATATTGTAATGAATGTGATAAAGGGATCAAAATCATATGATAGTGGTCATTCTAGCCCTAGTGATCCTAATAAGAATTACAATGGTATGATATCTAATTCCAAACCTATAGTTATTGCTAAATATGTAAACTCTAAAGATTCATATCCTTTGAAAAATGAGAATTATGAGATGAAAAAGAAAAAGATGCAAGTTAAGGTTGCAAAATTTGAGTAGAAATGAGCAAGGAGGTCTACCTAGTTAAAGTCTAAGTAGAAGAAAATATAGAATATATCTCTTATGATTCAATATTATGATGATTTAGAGAATAACCTTTCATCCCTAGCCTCTAATAAAATCATTAAATTTAATGAAATACCTTTAATTAATCAAATTTCTCAATTTTATATGAAAGGATCTCCAAGTAATTTTGTGGATTTAGTTCTATATTTGGTAAGAAATATTAAGAGATTAGTCAAAATGGTAGCGTTATATACTAATGAGATATCTTGGAAGCTAAAGAATGATAAGGAAGCGACTAAGATGAATATCATGGAGAATCATGATTAGGGTTAAGGGCCCTTACGACTATCTTTAGTCTGAGTTGTTGGGTTGCAACTTGATATCCTTTTTTATTGATAATATGATCTATCAGTTTTGTCTTGCTAGTCTAGTGGATTTTTTTGTGATGGTTCATCTTGGGTTTGTGTTTGTTGGACTTTCAATAGTTGTGTTGGTTGTCTTTACTTTTGTTGTACCTGTGTAAGACTGAACGCTTCTTGTTTCTCTTTGTAAAAGGTTTGGGGTCCTTTCAAAACCCCTTCATTTTTCAACCAATAAAAATAATATGAAATAAATGGCCAGTATCATTCATGGAATAATATGAAGAAACCTTACAATAATACTGCACCAATATTCAAATACTTCATTTATTATAACACTTGGAGCTTTGTCTTCATTGCATAACATTAGAAAGGTGACTCTTGAAATATTTTACTATTTCTCTCCTCACATATCTAGAAGATGCATCCTTTTATATTCTTCACATAGGACAAACCTCTCATGTCTCTTGGATTTACATCTTGCCACTTGTATACTTGATTCTTGGTTTTACATTCACTACCACACTTTATTGTATGATACTTTGCACTCTCCTACACACTCTACATTTGCAAACTTTAATACATGATATTTGCACACTTTCTCACTCTACACACTTGCACATATTGATACAACCTATACTCATCCTACACATAGACACATATTTAAGGAAAAATATAAATCACACACCTAAACTTCTCACACCCTATTCTAATAATTATAATATTTATAATTGTACCTTAGGGGTACCTTTACATTTCTATAAAATAATGTAATATTCACCAACAAAAAACTCTTCAATCAACTCAAATATTTTACCTTCTTCTGTAGATTTATTCAACTCATTAGATAATATCTTTAATAGTCCTCTAATTTACTTATTTCATTTCAATTGGATGATGTCTTCTTCTCTACTATCTCCTTCGACCTCTAATCTATTGTTTTTCAATGTAGCAATCTTCACTCCATAGTAATCTAAACATAGTAGGTTCTACTCTAATATCTCTTCTCTTCTTAGCAAACACTCTTTCTTCTTCATCAGAATATCCTCCTATACTCTCTTTTCCAACTTTGAAACTTTAGACAAGATGGCTCTAATAACATTGTTGGCAATTCTAACAAATTATTTCAAAATTTAATTTCTTCAAGATAAAATTAATCACATAAACACACTTTCACATAATAACATCAATCTCATAAAATAAATCTTTATTTATGTTAGGACCCCATCCTAACCTTATTATGTATATACCCCTTTCCTAACATGGGGACCCTATCTTATTAATATCATGTAATGTTGTCATGTGTATGTGGTATTTGAGGTGCCTAGACAAGTGGAGAACCCAATTGCATGTGGATGGTAACCCCTTGAGAAATATGTTAGGGCTAGCTTGAATCTTTTAAAATACCAATGGAATAATAGGAGGCATCTAGTAATTTCATTGTATTAAAGCTCTACTTCTAAAGAGGCTACCACCTTAAATATGTGAGCAATTATTGAATGTATTTTTGTTTCTCTACAATATAGTTTGTTGCATTTTTAATTCATTGCAATATTTTTTATTTAAAGCTTATTTTTCTATTATTATTGAAAAACTATGTGGTGTTTTTAGTTTTTTGTCAGGTTCCTAACAAGTGGTATCAAAGCACTTTACAGGGCCATGTCTTGCTATAGTGCAAATAGTTCATGTTCTATCACTTTAGCCTCTTAGGTAAAAATATTTTTTGTTTCATTTTCTGCTTACAGAAAAAAGAAAAAATCAAGCCAATTTTCTTTTCCTTCTATTTTAGTTAACTAGGTTAGAAACCCTATGTTAGGGGTTTTAAAATATCATGGAGGAGATGTCATTATTGGCTAAGCTAAATTACATGTAAAGCATCTAGTGAAATGATGTGTTATTAGGCTCCAATACCCAAGCCTTAGATAGCACCCATATACAAAATTTAGCCATAGAAAGCTTATCAACCTAATATCTCTCCATAGTGCATCGAGCACAAAAATTGGGAAGATTACCCTCTCATACTATTAAAGGTGAGGGTATTATGCTCAAGGGTATGTGTGGAACCCTCGAGTAGTGGCCTAAAATATTGGTTCAAGTATTATTTTTCATCATTATGATATAATAAAGGGCTATGGATAGTGTACACATTTTGGCCTAGTGTTACCTTATTTCAAACATATGTCTCACCTCCAAACCCTAACCATAGACTTGAGCATACTCTAGAGACTACACCTACCATACTAGTGACCTGATTGTAAATGTTGGTTATGAGCACAAAAAATGCTCATATTTTTGTATGGATTCATAAAATATATGTTAGAGTAGGTTTTTTACCTTAGCTCATGTTCACCTAGGTTATTTATTTACTTTTATTTACTTAATCCATGTATTTTCCCCACCCACTTATATGTGGATATTTCATTTATCTTATTTATATATTATGAGATGTTACATATTTATTTCTTAGATAGTATGGGGATATTTTTAGATTTGACTATTCCTAGGGGTGACATTTGGAGGGTTGATATTCTTTCTACCATAGCGGTTACATATATATGGACCATATCACATATTCCTTTTATACGGTGGATATTTATCCTTAGATTGATCCTACAAATATAGTTGATCATACTTGCCTATATAAGCAAGGCACCTTCATTATACTCAATTTTACATTTTCAGATCTAATATATGATATTGTTGCTCTCTTGTTTGCATATCTATTTGTTATGCTGTTATTTTGCTTTCAGATTCTTGTTTTGGTTGAATGTGGTGTTTCTGTAAACACTTGAGATCCTTGCAGATTGGAATGATCTTATTATGATTTCTTTCATGGCATCAGAGTGATAGGTGTTGCAATCATCCATTTGTGAGTGTTGTGCAGTTGTTTCTCTTGCAGGTTCGAAGAATGGTGTGGAAGCTTCGGTTTTTGTGATCGGGTCCTTGGTGGATTTTTTTAGCCATTTTGTGTCACTCCTTCCATTGTAATATCATCAATAGCCTCCTAAAATTTCTTCTTCCCATACTACAATAGCCTCATTCCCTTGGATATGTCCTAAGCATTTTTTTCTTGAGCATTTCCCTTTTTGGCAAGGTCACCAACCCAGCCCATTTTTATATTTTGCATGTATCTCCTTATAGAAATGTCATTTTTCCATGAATTTTTTTTAAGGTATGTAGATGCATTTATGTGAGTTGTACCCAAAATTTTAGCTCATTTGGATTAGTATTCTTCAATATATCGTGATTTTACGAAAACCTACAATGTTTTAGTAATAAACATATATCTTCATCAAAACATCTAAGTTTTTGCATATTATTTTTACAAAGTGTGTAAAATCATATTATAGACCATCCCATAAAATTTTAGAGAATTTGAAGCTGTATTATGACAGTTACATCGATTTTACTATTTTTAGTAAAATCGTCTTTGCAGGAGAAATATTGAGAGTTGCTTAGCGAAATTTTTACCAGGCCTGTAATAACAATTTTCTAATATTTTTGTAAAGTTTCAGATTTTTGGATTTGTATTTAGACAGTTATAATTATTTTATGACTGCAATCTCAATATTGCATTGTAAAAATGATTTTTGCACTTGAACCTTGTATATGGACTATTATTATAAAGTTCCATCTTCTGCATTCTTGTGAAGTTGATAAAATAATATTTTGGGGGGGTTGTCTCGGTGCTGATTTGTGTACCCTATCTGAATTCTTTTTCTCTTTGGTGATTTTTGTAGAATGGCTTCTTCATCTTCTTTTGCATTAGATCAATGCGAGCCATTGACAACACATAATTACCACACATGGAGACCAAGAATGGAAACAATAATTAAATGCAAATGATTATGGGCTTTAATGCTTGAAGAACAACCAGAGTTCACTAGAGAATTTGAAAAATTTCAGCACCAAAGCAAATTATATGAATGTATGGGTTTGATAGGAACTTATGTAAGTGATATTATTTTATTTCATTTGGAAGGATGTGACTCTCCTTTCAAAATTTGGGAAAAATTAAAAGGATTATTTGGTAAGGTGGATCACATAAGAGCCATGAAACTTGAAGTTGAGATCACTTCTCTCAATCCTAAATATTTTCCATCTATTTTAGACTATCTTACTAAGTTCAAGCACTTGTTGACACAGTTAAAGGGGAGTGGGAGAGACAAGAAAGATGAAGAGTGTGTTTACCTGATTCTATCCAATTTGAAAGGTTCATTCCAAATATTTGCTTCTACATTTTTCTCTAGCATGGATGCCTTAGGTGACACATTCATAATGCCTTATTTGGAGTTGTTTTGTGAAAGACTTACTAGGGAAGAATCCAAATTGTCTAACCTTGAGTCTTCCACCTATCAAAAGGTATTAGTAGCATCTAGTCCTAAGGGTAAGGGAAAATTCAAAGGTAAACCTAAGTCTTCTCCTTCTCCATATCAAAGTGCCCCTAAACTAAAAGAATCTAACTCTAAACCTAAAGAGTCTTCTAAATCCAAGAATAAGTCTAGCATTTTATGCTCCTTTTGTGGGGGGAATAATCATGTAGAAACCAGGTGTTGGAAGAGAATGCAAGCCTTAGAGGATGTAGTCATAAAAAACAAGATCTCTATCTCAACTCCACCTTCTAGTGAGCATGACAAAGCACTTAAATGTTGTTGGGAGATCTCAGTTAGTTGTTACAGATAGTTGGGTTATAGATTCTAGTGCTTCTCACCATATGACTTCTTCTAACGAGTCATTTGTATCTCTTGGTTTGAGTTCTACTTCCAACATTGAGTTTGGAGATTCTTCCTTTATTTTTGTTAAGGGAAAAGGTGACATACAACTTTATGGTGGATGCATGAATGATGCATTATATGTTCCTGACATCACTATAAATTTACTTTCTATTTATCAAATTTGTCATTCTGATCAGGGCACAATAATGACTTTCACACCACAAGGAGCTGAAGTTATAACCTTGTTGGAGCCTCATTTAGAGCAAGTTTCCCTTATTAGGCTAAATTAGCTAGGGTTGATCTTGGATTAGTACACAATGGTAAGAAGAATAGATCTTCCTCCAATAAGGCATCTCAGTAATTTTTAGTTCCTGTGGAAGAGAAAATTAGTGCCCACTGGAAGGAGCACCAACCCTTGATTTATCTACACTAACAGAAAGGAGCACCAACCCCTAATTTACCAGCACCAACCGGAAGGACCACCAACCCCTAATTTACTAGAACCAACTGGAAAGAGCACCAACCCCTAATTTATCTACACCAACAGAAAGGAGCACCAACCCATGATTTACCAGCACCAACTGGAAGGAGCACCAACCCCTAATTTACTAGCACCAACTGGAAGGAGCACCAACCCCTGATTTATTTGCACCAACAAAAAGTAGCACCAACCCCTGATTTACCAGAACCAACTGGAAGGAGCACCAACCCCTGATTTACTAGCACCAACTGGAAGGAGCACCAACCCCTAATTTATCTGCCCCAATAGAAAGGAGCACCAACCCCTGATGCCAAGCTGCAACTTGGACTTCAATTTGAATCTATAAGTTTGACAATAAGATACCTTTGCTTTTGCAAGACCCTGACTAGTCTTATTCACCTTTGTGTTCTCTACGCACTCTACTTTCTCTGCATAATCACAGTAGCACCTGATCGAACTTCACCCTTTTTGCTCTCTGTGCACTCTGCTCTATTTGCACAATCACTTCGCACACTCTGCTTCATTATAGTCAAACTTTATGATTGTCCTCTCCCTTTTGCGCACTCTACTCTCTTTGCAAATTTTGTACTTAGCATGATTCGACATGACTTGCTCTCTACGCACGACTGTATTTCACACCCATTTGACTCCATTTCAATTCTCCAAATAGCCCTAATTTTATAACAATATTTTTATGATGAAAACCCTAATCTTAGTTGGCTGTAAATCCTAATCTTAGTCAGCTTTCATAACAACTGTAAACCCTAATTTTAGTCGTTTGTCATCGGTCTTCGTCGGCTTCAACTCAAGAAGATGTTTGGTTTATCCATCGCTTGATGATTTCATTCTGGATAGACCCTATAATTGCCATAGTGATGTCGGTCCACTATCATACTTCTCATTTCAGTCAGGTTCTCCTTCTTGACTTGCACATTTATGACCTGTCATGAAATTATGACATTTCTGCCTCTATAGCTTCTTTTGTTGTTGTTGCCATGAAAATACATGTCACGATATCATGACACTTTCGCTTCCATACACTTTCTCTATTCTTTTGTCTCGATATCATGACATTTCTGCCTTCGTAGACTTCATATTTTCTTTTGTCGTGATATCACGACATTTACGCCTTCGTATACTTCATCTTTGCTTTTGTCGTGATATCCTGACACTTCTGCTTCCATAGACTTCGACATTGCTTTTGTCGTGATATCGCGACACTTTTGCTTTCGAAGTCTTGCTTTCTGCTTTTGTCATGAAATCATGACAGTTTTGCTTTCATACGCTTCCTCTATTTATTTTTTCATGAAAATGCGACATGTCGCGATATCGTGACACTTTTCAAACTTACTTTCTCTCTCTTATTTTAGTCGCAAAAATGCGACATGTCATGATATCGCGACACTTTTCAAACTTACTTTCTCTCTCCTATTTTAGTCGTGAAAATATGATGTCACGATATCGTGACACTTTTCAAACTTACTTTCTCTCTCCTATTTTAGTCATGAATGTTTCTTACTTTTTCTCTTTCTTCGAACTTGTCACGAAATCGTGACACTTTTTCCTGCTTTCTCTTTCTCTTCCAACATGTCACGAAATCGCTACAATTTTTCACTTGCCTTTTTCTCTTCCAACATGTTGTGAAATCATGATAATTTTTCCTACTTTTTCTCTCTCATCCAACATGTCATGAAATCGTGACAGTTTTTCTTGCTTTTTCTCTCTCTTCCAACATGTCATGAAATCACGACAGTATTTCTTATCTACTATATATGTCACGATATCGTGACACTTTTCTTACTTGTCTTTTTTCTTTGATCTTTTGCATATGGGCCACTTTGGTCTTCCTGGAAATTCACTGTACATACTCTGAATAACCTTTGAACTCCTGTATTCTACATCTGAATAGCTTTTGAACTTCCTGTCCACTGCATCAACAAATCTATCTGACTATGTTGAAAACAGTGACAATACTATTGTTTCACCTTGCTCAACAATCTCCCCCTTTGGAATTTTTGGCAACACATGTGCAATTTCCTGTAACTCTTCTCCCCCTTTGACAATAATACCAAAGGGCTACTGTAGACTCCCCCTGAGTCCATGCACAACATTCTTAGGCACAATTTATTACACTTAGAAAAAATCATGAACATGAGCAAAAAAATAATCAAATACTTAAATTCTCCCCCTGAGAATGTGATACCTATAGCTAGTCAATTCTTGGGAAGTGTGACCACTCTCAATTTATTGCGAAGGTACTCAAAAAATTCCTTGGGCAATGGTTTTATGAAGATATCTACTACTTGCTCTGTAGTTGGAACAAAATCCAACTTAACCTCACCTTTCGCAACTTTCTCCTTCAAAAAGTGATACCTGATAGCAATGTGTTATGTGCGTGAATGCATAACCGGATTCTTGGAGATGTTAATGGCACTGGTGTTATCACACTTAACTGATATTGGCTCATTGAAGCTAATACCAAGATATTTCAGGGTTTGTTTCATCCATAATACCTACGTACAACATGGTGTTGCTACAATATATTTTGCCTCTGCTATCGATAAAGAAACTGACTCTTGTTTCTTACTATGCCACGTGACCAATCTATCTCCAAGATAGAATGCACCTCCACTGGTATTCTTTCTATCATCGACACCTCCTGCCCAATCTGCATCTGAATACGAAATAAGGGTGAAGTCTTTACCTTTCGTATACCATAACCCATACTCCATAGTACCCTTAAGGTATCAAAGAATCCTCTTTACTATTGTCACATGAGTCTCCTTGGGATTAGCCTGAAATCGTGCTACCATGAATACTGCCTGCAAAATATCTGTTCTGGTAGCTGTAAGGTACAGTAAGCTCCCAATCATAGATCTGTACATGGTTTCATCAAAAGGTGGATATTTGTCATCCTTGCTCAACTTGCAACCTTTCTTAAACCCTTATTGAGTGAGATAGTTGTCTAGCCTTGCATACCATTCTCGGGTGCCTGTTTTAAGCTGTATAATGCTTTCTTCAACTTGCAAACCAAGTTGGGATCATCACCAAGTTGGAAACCATCTGGTTGCTCAATATAAACCTCTTCTTCAAGTTTCCCATTCAAAAATGCTGATTTCACATCCATTTGATAAAATTTTAAATTCTTGTAGACTTCTAAAGCCAGAAACATTATAATTGCCTCTAATCTAGCTACTGGTGCAAAATTTTCGTCAAAGTCAATGCCTTCAACTTGTGCATTACCCTTACATACCAATCTTGCTTTATTTATAAGAAACAAAAAATCCATTTAGTCCTGATTATATTTTTATTTGCAGGTCTAGGTACTAACTCCCAAGTTTCATTTTTCTTGATTTGATCTAATTCTTCATTTATTGCCTAAAACCAACTTTCATATTTGCTTGCATTAGCAACATTTTTGGTCTCAATGCTAGATAATAGAGAGTAGTTACTTACTACTCTTTTTCTTGTCTAAACACCAACTTTGGGGTCTCCAATTATTTGCTCTCTAGGATGATTTTTTTGCCAGCTGCCTATTTTGAATTTCTTATTTTCTTCCACTTCTAAATCACAACTTAAATCATCTGAATCAATTTTTTGTATCTTTTCCGTTTCATTTTCCTCATCTCCTTCAATAACCTCTTCATAAATTGGGTAGTTCTTTTCATAGATAATTACTCGTTCTCTACCTTCATCAAATTTAACATCGGCATTGTCCACAATTTTCTTTAGCATCTTGTTGTAGCATTTGTAAGATTTGCTTTTTGATGAATAACCAACAAAAATACCTTCATCCGCTCTATCTTCAAACTTACCAAGATTATCTTCAGTTCTTTTGATGTAGCACTTGCTGCCAAAAACTTTGAGGTATTTTTCTATTGCCATTTTATCCAACCACAACTCATAAGGAGTTTTGATTTCATGTGTTCTCAGCATGTACCTATTTTGGATATACACTGTAGGATGGACTGCTTCTTTCCAAATTTTGTCTGCTACTCTGCTTTCATGACACGTCGACCAGTGCTGTATGTTCTATCTCAGATAATGCCTATCAGCTGCTGCATTGAAAACCTAGTTGTTCACCATGTTGTTCTTCTAAAGCATATCAGTTTGACACTATCTCCACAAACATCTACATGACCTAAAACACATTTTGACAACTATACGACAACTCCCCCTGACTACTTGCCTTTCATCCTCAGCTACCCAAACAACATAGGAGCATTAAAATAAAAATTTAAGATTGCTCCCCCTGAGGATGTGCTACCTAGAGTTTCTTAGTTCAATAGAGGAGTAGTCTCCTTCGGTCTAAGGAGACACGATTTCCTTTCTTCTTTCTTTCTCCACTCTGGTTTAATTACAGTTTTGGGCTCTTGTTTTGACTTTTCTTTTGTGCATGATTTCTGGGAAATCTTCTATTTTTTCTCATTCCATTTGGTTAAAATTTTCTTCCCTAAAATTGATTTGATGCAAATGTACTTCGATAATTTCTTACAGTGTGCCCAAAATTATGATAGTTATAACATTTTACTGCATAATCCATCAAAGGTGAAAAACCATTTCTACTGGGTGGTTGTCTCTTGTGCATCCTTGATGGATGGTTATTTTCCTTTCTTTGATGCACATGATTTCTTCCCTGTATGTGTTGCATTCTTTGTGTCTGATGAAATCTACTATCTTGCCTTAGATTAGATACAGAAGTTCTTGGACAAAACCTTGCTATGTGCCCATAACCATTACATTTAAAACATTGCACATGGTGTTCAACTAGAATAATAGCTGTATTTCTACCAAAGATAACTCTTTGATCTATTATTCAATCCACAATAAATTGCCTTGTGACCATAATGGTTGCATCTAAAACAATAGCCATTAAAAGCATTATTATGAATAAAGTGAGAGTGATAGAACCTTTTGTTTTGTGGTTGCTTTGCTGTAGATATCCTTTGAGATTTTCTTCCTTTTGAAGATTCAGCTTCAAGCTTTTCTTGCTTTGATCCTTCAACAATGGACTTCTTCTTCTCTACAGATTTAGAAGATGAAGGTTTTTCAGCTTCACATCCAAGACCAAGCTTAACCATTGGGCTTCTTTGTTGCCTTATCATTTTATCTAGCAACTCTGTGCTATTCTCAAATTTGAGATTTTTACTGGCCTCTTCTAGTTGTTTCCTCAATGAAAAAATATCCTCTTCTTGTTTGCAACAAACAATATCTTTCTCATTGATCTGTGACCTGAGAATTTTTTTAGTCCCTTTGGACTCTTCTACTTGTAGCTTTAGATCACTAATAACTTTGTTAGATTCCTCTTCACATTTGCTATATTCATCGCCTTTATCATCCAGGCATGACTTCAATGCTTCTTCTATTTTCTTGGCTTTCTAAATTTGTAAGAAGAGATCTTCAATATTATCCCCATATTCTTCCAACTTCTTGGATAGTATTTTGTTATTTTTCCTTTCCATACCCAATTATTCAAGTGTAGTGATCAACTCACCTCCTAGATCTACTTCAGCCATCATATACTTTAGAATTCACTCTTTCTATCTTTCCTAGTTTAATTTTCTCTTCTATAGGAACTGAAACTGACTGAGATGCCTTATTGGAGGAAGATCTATTCTTCTTATCCATTGCATACTAATCTAAGACCAACCCTAGCTGATTTATCCTAATAAGGGAAACTGGGTCTGATACTAATTTTTAGTCTTACAATGACACTAAGAGGGGGGGTGAATCAGTGTAGCTCTTTAAACTTGAATTTATAGCTCTTAATACCGTAGCAATTAAAACTTATTACTAGATACAACAATTATAACAAAAGAGCATCACACAACACAAGATTTAATGAGGATCACCAATGTGGCTACTCAAAAATTGACTGCTTGGACTACCATCCAAATCCAACCTTTGCAAAGCACAACATTACAATCAATTTACCAGCACCCACTAGAAGGAGCACCAACCCCTGATTTATCTGCACTAATAGAAAGGAGCACCAACCCCTGATTTACCAACACCAACCCCTGATTTACTAGCACCAACTGGAAGGAGCACCATCCCATGATTTATTTGCACCAATAAAAAGGAGCACCAACACCTGATTTACCAGCACCAACTAGAAGGAGCACCAACTGGAAGGAGCACCAAACCCTAATTTATTTGCACCAATAGAAAGGAGCACCAACCCTTGATTTACCATCACCAACCCCTAATTTACTAGCACCAACCCTTGATTTATCTACCCCAATAGAAAGGAGCACCAACCCTTGATGCCAAGCTACAACCTGGACTTCAATTTGAATCTATAAGTTTGACAATAAGATACCTTTGCTTTTTTAAGACCCTGACTGGTCTTCTTCACCTTTGCGTTCTCTACACACTCTCTTTCTCTGTGCAATCACAATAACACCTGATCGAACTTCACCCTTTTTGCTCTCTGTGCACTCTACTCTTTATGCGTAATCACTTTGCATAGTCTACTTCATTACAATCGAACTTCATGATTGTCTTCTCCCTTTTGCGCACTCTGCTCTCTTTGCAAATTTGCACTTAGCATGATTCGACATGACTTGCTCTCTACGCACAACGATCATATCTCACACCCATTGGACTCCATTTCAATTCTCCAAACAACCTTCCTTTTATAACAATATTTTTATGATGAAAACCCTAATATTAGTCGACTGTAAATCCTAATCTTAGTCGACTTTCATAACAACTGTAAACCCTAATTTTAGTCGACTGTCATTTGTCTTCGTCGACTTCAACTCAAGAAGATGTTTGATTTATCCATCGCTTGATGATTTCATTCTGGACAAACCCTATAACCGCCATAGTGATGTCAGTCCACTTTCATACTTCTCATTTCATTCGGGTTCTCCTTCTTGACTTGCGCATTTACAACCTGTCATGAAATTGCGACATTTTTGCCTCTGTAACTTTTTTGTTGCTATTGCTATGAAAATACATGTCGAGATATCGTGACACTTTTGCTTCCGTATGCTTTCTCTATTCTCTTGTCACGATATCATGACATTTTTGCCTTCACAGACTTCGTATTTTCTTTTGTCACGATATCGCAACATTTTTGCCTCCATATACTTCGTATTTGCTTTTGTCATGATATTGTGACACTTCTACTTCCATAGACTTCGACTTTGCTTTTGTCGTGATATCACGACACTTCTGCTTTCGAAGTCTCACTTTCTGCTTTTGTCACAAAATCATGACAATTTTGCTTTCGTACACTTCCTCTCTTTCTTTTGTCATAAAAATGTGACATGTCGCGATATCATGACACTTTTCAAACTTACTTTCTCTCTCCTATTTTAGTAGCGAAAATGTGACATGTCGCGATATCGTGAAACTTTTCAAACTTACTTTCTCTCTCCTATTTTAGTCACAAAAATGCGACATGTCGCGATATCGTGACACTTTTCAAACTTACTTTCTCTCTCCTATTTTAGTCGCAAAAATGCGACGTCACGAAATCGCGATACTTTTCTTACTTGTTCTCTTTCTTCGAATTTCTCATGAAATCGTGAAACTTTTTCCTGCTTTCTCTTTCTCTTCCAACATGTCATGAAATCGTGATAGTTTTTCACTTGCCTTTTTCTCTTGCAACATGTCGCAAAATCGCGACAGTTTTTCCTACTTTTTCTCTCTCATCCAACATATCACGAAATCATGACAGTTTTTCCTAATTTTTCTCTCTCTTCCAACATGTCGTGAAATTGTGACAGTTTTTATTTCCTGCTGTATATGTCGCGATATCGCGAAACTTTTTTTACTTGTCTTTTTTCTTTGATCTTTTGCATATGGGCCATTTTGGTCTTCTTGGAAATTCACTATACATACTCTGAATAACATTTGAAATCCTATCTTCTCCATATGAATAGCTTTTGATCTTTCTGTCCACTGCATCAACAGATCTATCTGAATGTGTTGACAATAATGACAATACTGTTGTTGCACCTTGCTCAACAATCTCCCCCTTTGGAATTGTTGGTAACACATGTGCAATTTTCTGTAACTCTTCTCCCCCTTTGACAATAATACCAAAGGGCTACTGTAGACTCCCCTTGAGTCTATGCACAACATTCTTAGGCACAATTTATTACACTTAGAAAAAATCATGAACATGAGCAAAAAGATAATCAAATACTTAAATTCTCCCCCTGAGAATGTGATCCCTATAGCTAGTCAATTCTTGGGAAGTGTGACCACTCTCAATTTATTGCGAAGGTACTCAAAAAATTCCTTGGGCAATGGTTTTATGAAGATATCTACTACTTGCTCTGTAGTTGGAACAAAATCCAACTTAACCTCACCTTTCGCAACTTTCTCCTTCAAAAAGTGATACCTGATAGCAATGTGTTATGTGCGTGAATGCATAACCAGATTCTTGGAGATGTTAATGGCACTGGTGTTATCACACTTAACTGATATTGGCTCATTGAAGCTAATACCAAGATATTTCAGGGTTTGTTTCATCCATAATACCTACGTACAACATGTTGCTGCAATATATTCTGCCTCTGTTGTCAATAAAGAAACTGACTCTTATTTCTTACTATGCCACGTGACCAATCTATATCCAAGATAGAATGCACCTCCACTGGTATTCTTTCTATCATCGACACCTCCTGCCCAATCTGCATCTGAATACGAAATAAGGGTGAAGTCTTTACCTTTCGTATACCATAACCCATACTCCATAGTACCCTTAAGGTATCAAAGAATCCTCTTTACTATTGTCACATGAGTCTCCTTGGGATTAGCTCGAAATCGTGCTACCATGAATACTGCCTGCAAAATATCTGTTCTGGTAGCTGTAAGGTACAGTAAGCTCCCAATCATAGATCTGTACATGGTTTGATCAAAAGGTGGATATTTGTCATCCTTGCTCAACTTGCAGCCTTTCTTAAACCCTTATTGAGTGAGATAGTTGTCTAGCCTTGCATACCATTCTCGGGTGCCTGTTTTAAGCTGTATAATGCTTTCTTCAACTTGCAAACCAAGTTGGGATCATCACCAAGTTGGAAACCATCTGGTTGCTCAATATAAACCTCTTCTTCAAGTTTCCCATTCAAAAATGCTGATTTCACATCCATTTGATAAACTTTGATATTCTTGTAGACTGCTAAAGCCAAAAACATTTTAATTGCCTCTAGTCTAGTTACTAGTGCAAAATTTTCCTCAAAGTCAATGCCTTCAACTTGTGCATAACCCTTACATACCAATATTGTTTTATTTCTGACTACCTATCCGTATTCATTCAATTTGTTTTGAAAATTCCATTTAGTCCTGATTATATTTTTATTTGCAGGTCTAGGTACTAACTCCCAAGTTTCATTTTTCTTGATCTGATCTAATTCTTCATTTATTGCCTTCATCCAACTTTCATCTTTTCTTGCATCAACAATATTTTTGGGCTCAATGTTGGATAATAGAGAGTAGTTACTTACTACTCTTATTCTTGTCTGAACACCAACTTTGGAGTTTCCAATTATTTTCTCTCTAGGATGATTTTTCTACCAGCTGCCTATTTTGAATTTCTTATTTTCTTCCACTTTTGAATCATAACTTAAATCATCTAAGTCAATTTTCTGTATCTTTTTCGTTTTGTTTTCCTCATATCCTTCAATAACCTCTTCATAAATTGGGTAGTTCTTTTCATAGCTAATTACTCATTCTCTACCTTCATCAAATTTAACATCGACACTATCCACAATTTTCTTTAGCTTCTTGTTGTAGCATTTGTAAGCTTTGCTTTTTGACAAATAACCAACAAAAATACCTTCATCCGCTCTATCTTCAAACTTACCAAGATTATCTTCAGTTCTTTTGATGTAACACTTGCTACCAAAAAATTTGAGGTATTTTGCTATTGCACTTTTACCCAACCACAACTCATAAGGAGTTTTGCTTTCATGTGTTCTCAGCATGTACCTATTTTGGATATACACCGTAGTATGGACTACTTCTTTCCAAAATCTGTCTGCTACTCTGCTTTCATGACACGTCGACCTGTGCTATATGTTCTATCTTAGATAACGCCTATCAGTTGCTGCATTGAAAACCTAACTATTCACCATGTTGTTCTACTAAAGCATATCAGTTTGACACTATCTCCACAAACATCTACATGACCTGAAATACATTTTGATAACTATACAACAACTCCCCTTGACTACTTGCCTTTCATCCTCAACTAACCAAACAACATAGGAGCATTAAAATAAAACTTTAAGATTGCTCCCCTTGAGGATGTGCTACCTGGAGTTGCTTAGTGCAATAGAGGAGTAGTCTCCTTTAGTCCAAGGAGACACAATTTCCTTTCTTCTTTCTTTCTCCACTCTATTTTGATTACAATTTTGGGCTCTTGTTTTGACTTTTCTTTTTTAGTATCTTGTGCATGATTTCTGGGAAATCTTCTATTTTGTCTCATTCCATTTGGTTAAAATTTTCTTCCCTGAAATTGATTTGATGCAAAAGTACTTTGAAAATTTCTTACAATGTGCCCAAAATTATGACAGTTATAACATTCTATTGTATAATCCATCATAGATGAAAAACCATTTCTACTGGGTGGTTGTCTCTTGTGCATCATTGATGGATGATTATTTTCCTTTCTTTGATGCACATGATTTCTTCCCTATTTGTGTTGCATTCTTTGTGTCTGATGAAATCTATTGTCTTGCCTTAGATTAGATACAGAAGTTCTTGGAAAAAACCTTCCTATGTTCCCATGACCATTACATTTAAAACATTGCACATGGTGTTCAACTGGAATAACAGATGTATTTCTACCAGCATAACTCTTTGATCTATTATTCAATCCACAATAAATTGCCTTGTGACCATAATGGTTGCATCTAAAAAAATAGCCATTAAAAGCATTATTATGAATAGAGTGAGAGTGATAGAACCTCTTTTGTTGTGGTTGCTTTGTTGTAGATCTCATTTGATATTTTCTTCCTTTTGAAGATTCAGCTTCAAGATTTTCTTGCTTTGATCCTTCAGCAGTGGACTTCTTCTTCTCTGTAGATTTAGAAGATGAAGGTTGTTCAGCTTCACATCCAAGACCAAGCTTAAACATTGGGATTCTTTGTTGCCTTATCATTTTATCTATCAACTCTGTGCTCTTCTCAAATTTGATATTTGTATTGGCCTATTCTAGTTTTTTTCTCAATGAAACAATATCCTCTTCTTGTTTGCAGCAAATAATCTCTTTCTCATTGATCTGCGACCTGAGATTTTCTTCAATACTTTTGGACTCTTCTACTTGTAGCTTTAGATCACTAATAACTTTGTTAGATTCCTCTTCACATTTGCTACATACATCACCTTTATCATCCAAGCGTGACTTCAAGGCTTCTTTTATTTTATTGGCTTTCTGAATTTGTAAGAAGAGATCTTCAATATTATCCCGATATTCTTTCAACTTCTTGGATATTCTTTTGTTCTTTTTTCTTTCTATACCCAATTCTTCAAGTGTAGCAATCAACTCACCTTCTAGATCTACTTCAGCTTCAAGGTTTTCATCATATACTTCATAATTCACTTCTATCTTTTCTAGTTCAATTTTCTCTTCCATAAGAACTGAAACTGACTGAGATGCCTTATTGGAGGAAGATCTATTCTTCTTACCCATTGCATACTAATCCAAGATCAGCCCTAGCTAATTTATCCTAATAAGGGAAACTGTCTCTGATACCAATTGTTAGTCTTACAATGACATTGAGAAGGGGGGGTGAATCAGTGTAGCTCTTTAAACTTGAATTTACAGCTCTTAATATCGTAATAATTAAAACTTATTACTAGATACAACAAGTATAACAAAAGAGCATCATACAACACAAGATTTAACGAGGTTCACCAATGTGGCTACTCCTCAAAAATTGACTGCTTGGACTACCATCCAAATCCAGCCTTTACAAAGCACAACTTTATAATCAATTTACCATCACCCACTGGAAGGAGCACCAACCCCTAATTTATCTACACTAATAGAAAGGAGGACCAACCCCTGATTTACCAACACCAACTAGAAGGAGCACCAACCCCTGATTTACCAACACCAATTGGAAGGAGCACCAACCCCTAATTTACCAGCACCAACTAGAAGGAGCACCAACCCTTGATTTATCTGCACCAAAATAAAGGAGCACCAACCCCTGATTTACCAGCACCAACTAGAATGAAAACCAACCCCTAATTTACCAGCACCAATTGGAAGGAGAACTAACCCTTGATTTATCTACAACAATAAAAAGGAGCTCCAACCCATGATTTACCACCACCAACTGGAAGGAGCACCAACCCCTGATTTACCAGCACCAACTGGAAGGAGCACCAACCCTTGATTTATCTGCCCCAACAAAAAGGAGCACCAACCCCTGATGCCAAGTTACAACCTGGACTTCAATTTGAATCTATAAGTTTGATAGTAAGATACCTTTGCTTTTGCAAGACCCTGACTGGTCTTCTTCACCTTTGTGTTCTCTATGCACTCTACTTTCTCTGTGCAATCACAGCAGCACCTGATTGAACTTCACCATTTTTTCTCTCTACACACTCTGCTCTCTCTACACAATCACTTTGCACACTCTGTTTTGTTATAGTCAAACTTCATGATTGTCTTCTCCCTTTTGCGCACTCTGCTCTCTTTTTGAATTTTGCACTTAGCATGATTCGACATGACTTGCTCTCTGCGCACAACGACTGTATTTCACACCCATTCGACTCCATTTTAATTCTCCAAACATCCCTCATTTTATAACAATATTTTTATGATGAAAACCCTAATCTTAGTCGGCTATAAATCCTAATCTTAGTTGGATTTCATAACAACTGTAAACCCTAATTTTAGTCGACTATCATCGGTCTTCATCGGCTTCAACTCAAGAAGATGTTCAGTTTATCCATTGCTTGATGATTTCATTCTAGACAGACCCTATAATCGCCATAGTGATGTCGGTCCACTTTCATACTTCTCATTTCAATCGGGTTCTCCTTCTTGACTTGTGCATTTATGACCTATCATGAAATCATGACATTTCTGCCTCTATAGCTTCTTTTGTTGTTGTTGCTGCAAAAATACATGTCGCGATATCGTGACACTTTCACTTCCGTATGCTTTCTCTATTTTTTTGTCATGATATCATAACATTTCTGCCTCCGCAAACTTCATCTTTTTTTTTGTCATGATATTGTGACATTTTTGCCTTCGTATACTTCGTCTTTGCTTTTGTCACAATATCACGACACTTCTGCTTCCATAGACTTCGACTTTGCTTTTGTCATGATATTGCAACACTTCACTTCTAAAGTCTTGCTTTCTGATTTTCTCACGAAATCATGACAGTTTTGCTTCCATACGCTTCCTCTCTTTCTTTTATCGCAAAAATGTGACATGTGATATCGCGACACTTTTCAAACTTACTTTCTCTCTCCTATTTTAGTCGCAAAAATGTGACATGTTGTGTTATCATGACACTTTTCAAACTTAATTTCTCTCTCCTATTTTAGTCACAAAAATGCGACATGTCATGCTATCATGACACTTTTCAAACTTACTTTCTCTCTCTTATTTTATTCACAAAAATGGACATGTCGCGAAATCGCGACAGTTTTCTTACTTGTTCTCTTTCTTCGAAATTGTCATGAAATCACGACACTTTTTCCTGCTTTCTCTTTCTCTTCCAACATGTTGTGAAATCACAACAGTTTTTCTTGATTTTTCTCTCTCGTCCAACATGTCACGAAATCGCGACAGTTTTTCCTGCTTTTTCTCTCTCTTCCAACATGTCACGAAATCGTGAAAATTTTTCTTGCCTGCTGTATATGTCATGATATTGTGACACTTTTCTTACTTGTATTTTTTCTTTGATCTTTTGAATATGGGCCACTTTGGTCTTCTTGGAAATTCACTGTACATACTCTAAATAACCTTTGAACTCCTGTTTTCTGCATCTGAATAGATTTTGAACTTTATGTCCACTACATCAACAGATCTATCTGACTATGTTGACAACAATGACAATAATGTTGCTGCACCTTGCTCAACAAATTTTTTCACAAGGTGTTGTTGATCATAGTTCTAGACTATATCACTTTGAGGGTTTTTATGGCACTTCTTCTGTAGGGACATGCTTGGTTGCTCATGCAGATTTTGAGAGTAAGCTTTGGCATGAGAGATTTGGACATCTTAATTATAAATATTTGAAGGAGTTGAGCACTCATGGTATGGTTGATGGTTTACCAAAAGTTTCTTATATTGATGAAGCTTGCCCTGGATGTGCATTACAGAAACAACACCAAGATCCATTTCCTAAGGGTAAGTCAAAAATAACTTCTTCACCACTTGAACTTATGCATAGTGACTTGATGGTTTTTTATACTCCTTCTTTCAAAGGAGCTAAGTATGCACTTACATTTATTGATGATTTTTGAAGGTGTACTTGGGTTT
Organism: Wollemia nobilis; assembly: GCA_028583015.1. Lineage (NCBI taxonomy): Eukaryota > Viridiplantae > Streptophyta > Pinopsida > Araucariales > Araucariaceae > Wollemia > Wollemia nobilis. Next base: position 1,236,587 of record JAQPPZ010001934.1, on the reverse strand, counting down.
ATTTTCTCAAGTACAAGAGTGATGTCTTTTCACACTTCAAGGTGTTTAAGGCTTTTGTTGAGAATCAATCTTCTAGTTGCATAAAGAAGCTTTGCACTGATAATGGGGGGAGTACTTCAATAGAGAGTTTTCTAATTTTTTGGTAGCACATGGCATTGTTCACCAACATTCTGTTCCTCATACTCCACAAAAAATGGCTTAGAAGAAAGGAAGAATCGAACTTTGAAGGATATGGCTAACTGCATGATGCATTCCAGGGATTTACCTCCTATATATTGGGCAGAAGCAGTTAATTGTACAAACTACATTCAAAATCACACACCACATAGCATTTGACTCTAGAGGAGGCTTGGTATGGGACTAAGCCCGATGTATCATTTTTCAAATCTTTTGGAAGCCATGCTTGGGAATTTGTGCCAAAGAAGCAAATGAAAGCCTTGGATAAGAAGAGCAAACCCTTGATCTTTGTTGGGTATTGCGAGGAGATGAAAGCTTATAGATTTTTGGATCCTGATACTCATGAATTTCTTTTCATAACTCACGTTCAGTTTGATGAGCGCTTCTCTTCTCATGATTCTTCTTCTTTACTTCCATCCATTGATGATTCTTCACTTCATATTGAGGATCCTTTCTTTTAGGAGCAAGTTTAGGAGGTAGTTTAGGAGGTTATGGATATAGATTCAGATGAGAATCTTGTTCCTCCTAATATTGCCACTATGCCTAAGGGGGCTCATACCACAATTTCTAAAGTAGCACCTTTCATACAAGATCTTCCACCTACTAGACATCATCATACAAATTCTACCGATTTTGGACTCTTATGTCAGGCAGTTTTTGGGGATCCATAGTATTTCTCATAGGCTCATGGGATACAGGAGTGGGATGATGCGATGACAAATGAGTATTCTTCTTTGATGAAGAATCATGCTTGGGATTTTGTCTCTCTTCCTAAGGGGAGAAAGTTGGTTAGGTGTAAGTGGATATACCAAACCAAATATGCAGTTGATGGGTCCATTGATAAGTATAAGGCTCGTCTTGTAGCGAAGGGTTTCTTGCAAGTTGAAGGTATTGATTACTCTGAGACTTTTGCACCCATTGCCAATATGGATTATGTGTGCCTTGTACTTTCTATTACTACATCACAGGGTTGTCCAATGTACCATATGGATGTGAAGAGTGCCTTCTTACATGGATATTTGCAGGAGGAAATCTAAATGGAGCAACCTGCTGGGTTTGTTCATGACTCTTCTCTTGATTGTAGACTACGGAGGTCTCTCTATGGTCTCAAACAAGCCCTTCATGTTTGGTATGAGAATATGTACTCTTTTCTTCTATCTACTAGTTTTTTTTGTTGCCACTCAGATCTTATAGTGTATATACATCATGTTGGAGAGGATATAGTTATACTTGTCTTGTATGTTGATGATTTTCTTCTCACTGGTAGCTCTTCTTCCCACATTCAGACTGTTCAAAGGGCTCTTTCAACGCAGTTTGATATGACAGATCTTGGTCTTTTGCACTTTTTCCTTGGTTTGCAAATTTCTCAATCAGATTCAGGGATTCATTTGAGTTAACAAAAGTACACCCATGATCTTCTTCAGTGTTTTAGTATGGCTGATTGTAAGCCATGTCCCTCTCCTTTCTAGTCTAGGGTATCTCTTACTTCCAACTGCATCACTCCTCTTTGTGATCCTACCTTGTATAGGAATTTAGTTGGAAGTTTCATGTACTTGACCCATACTCGCCCCGATATTTCTTTTGCATTTGGACTTGTGTCTTGGTTTGCACATGCCCCTCATAACAGTAACTGGTAGGCTGCCAAGAGGATTTTGAGATATCTACAGGGCACTTCACACTTTGGATTGCACTACATTCAAGGTTCTACTCAGTTGGTTGGATATACTGATTCAGATTGAGCATGTTCTATTGATGATAGGTGTTCCAGTTCTGGCTACATTTTTGTCTTGGCTCTTATTCGATTGCTTGGGCATGCAAGAAGCAATAAGCTATTGCACTTTCATCTATAGAGGTAGAGTATAGGGTAGCAATAACAATGATCCAGGAGGTTCTTTGGCAGAGTTATTGACAGAGTTTGGCTTCCCACAGGATTCAACAATAGTACTTTGGTGTGATAACCAAAGTGTAATTCACATTTCTTGCAATCTTGTTGAGCACCAGCAGACCAAGCATATTGAGATTCACATGCACTTCATTCGTCAACACATTAACGATGGAGTTCTTTGCTTGTAGTACATTCCAACTCAGCAACAGGTTGTCGACATCTTTATGAAGCCTTTTGCATCACCTCGCTACCTTGAGTTGCATGGCATTCTTGGGATTTTAGAATTTGTCCTTGGGGGGTGTTCTTGAGGACATCTTCCTTCTTCTTTCTCTCTTTCTAGTAGGATGATTTTTTCCTATGTGGTCTTTTTCTTCTTCTACTTTGATATTTCTTCATGGATATATTGTACATGAGTACCTGATTAGGCCTTGTTGTCAGGACTCATACTGTGGATATGCCACTTTTCTTTTTGGACCCTAGCTTCACTTGATGGTGGGTGTTAGAGTAGGTTGTTTACCTTATCTCATGTTCACCTAGGTTATTTATTTGATTTTATTTAGTTATTCCATGTATTTTTCCCACCCACTTATGTGTGGATATTTCATTTATATTATTTAGATATTATGAGATGTTACATATTTATTTCTTAGATATTATGGGGATATTTTTAGGTTTGACTATTCCTAGGGTGAAATTTGGAGGGTTGATATTATTTCTCCCATAGCGGTTACATATCTATGGACCATATCACATATTCCTTTTATACGGTGGATATTTGTCCTTAGCTTGATCCTACGACTATGGTTGATCATCCTTGCCTAGATAAGCAAGGCACATTCATTGTACTCGGTGTTCCATTTTCATATTTAATATATGATATTGTTGCTCTCTTGTTTGCATATCTATTTGTAAGCTTATGCTGTTAATTTGCTTTCAGATTCTTTTTTTGGTTGAATGTGATATTTTTGTTAACACTTGAGATCCTTGTAGCTTGGAATGATCTGATTATCATTCCTTTCAATGTAGTGCAACATTATTTTGATAGAATGTATTTTTTGTGAATATTTTATATATATTTCAGAGGAAAATTGTGTATATTCTCTAATATATGTTTTAAGTGTGATTTGTGTATAGATTCGATGATTTTGCTGCATTTTATGCATATTTATGCCAAGGTCCCATGTGGACCTGGCACTTCATATGTTATGGTGGAAACATAAGGACAACAGTGACCATAACAAAGGATACGCATGCTGAGTTAACTCCTGAATTTGGGATCAAAGGCACCTCACTCTTAGCTTTGAGGTCGACGGTGCCTAACTCTCGACTTCAGGGTCAAAGGTACTTGAATCCTGACTTCAGGATCAAAGGCAGCTGACTCCCAACCTCAGAGTCAATGGAACTTGACTCTCGACTTTAGAGTCAACAACACTTAATTTCTAGTGATAGGTTGGACAGTGCCTGACTCCCATGGAGTAGAATTACAACAAGAACCATGTATTTAGAAGAAACAGAATGGTGGTTTCCAATGATATATACAAATGAAAGACAACAGGATGAACCAAAAAAATTATCCATTTCTCAATAATGGTTAATCAAACATGTAAATTTAGCAAACATGCAAATTTCTTATATGAATATCGATTTGTAGTGTAGTTATAGGCATATTTAGTCGATAAATAGAACACACCTCATTTATCCTACGAAAGATAAAATTAATATGTGCTTGTTGTCTATGATTGTTTTACACATGTTTTTTGTAATGACAAGTCTAAAATAGACTTGAATGAGATTGTAATCAAGGATGGTCATGCACTATATAAATGCATAGACCTCCCCTAAAAATGGATCTTGGACAATTTCTATTTGTACATTATTTTTGAAGCTACAATTAAAATCATTTCGAGTGTTCATATTAATATTTCTCAATGTCCAATGTGCATGATTTGATCTAGGCGTAATCTACTAGAAGCCTAGGCCCACTCTCAAAAATATTCCACCCCTTTCCTTATTTTTTTGTAATTAATTTTTGCATTAATTATTTATTGTTTTCATTCTTTACTATAGTCATTTAATTTTTGCACTTCCCCTCTTTTATCTGTATTTTCCAACAAGCTTACGATTTATTTTCTATAGTTATTTCTAGTCATGTGTTTGATAATATAGGCTAATTTAATGGTTTGGACAAGAAACAAAGCTACACCACAACCACCCCAAAAACCTTAAGATGTATTGGACTCATCTCACTAGTGTTACAAGCATAAACTGTGCACGGTACTTCATAATTTTATGATATTTCCCAGGTTTGATAATGTAAATAGAGGTATTAAATCAATTGTATATATAAACAATATTTTCTCAATATTTTGGCATCATTACCATGGAAGTACCAACCATAATACCTTGTTCTATAGTAAGAAAATATAAAATTTTAGGTTATCTTATCGGCAATATTTTTCCACTTAATCTTATATGAATCCACTAAAAATTAAAGGACTGGACAGTCATTTTCTCAAGAGGTAAAACCATTGTTTCACAATAAGCCCCTAAATCAATTTCCCCAGATTTTGAAATTGAAATTTCTTCACCCCCATCACCTCCACCTATGCATTGGAGTCAACATCCATTTTTTTCATAGAGTCCTTTACCAAAACAACTAAATTTTGAAGAGCTTGTAGGAGATAATAGAATATTTAGAAGAACCCAATATGAAGAGGAATTATTTTACAACCAACATTGGAAGTTAGTAGAGGATGAAACCATATTGATAGCTAAGTTAGAGATTCTTATGCAAAATACTCTAAATGATAGAAGATATTTAGAGATTTATTTAGAAGTAGCAGGTTTAGAGACCCCATTTCCTAAAAATATGGTTAAAAATTAAGAGACATCCACCAGTTTTAACTTTTCAATAGGAGAGGCAACATGAAATACAAGAATAAAATACATATTCCCTACCCATATTCCTATTTTTAGAGGATTTTAGACTAAATATCCTAGTCTGCTCCTTTTGAAGTTTGTTATTTTATGCAGGTCAATAGATTATAAGACCGATGCATAAAAACTGAAGTTGTTTCCCTCAACCTTAGATGATTCAACCCTTGGCTGGTTTACTAGTTTAGGAAAAAAACATATTACTACTTGGGAAGATATGAAAATACTTTTCCTAGAACAATACCAAGAATTTGGTAGGGCACAATATTTGAGAGAATAAATCTTTGACATGACTCAGAAGGAAGATGAATCATTGGAGGAATACTAAGATAGATTTAGCTTTAACTTGCAAAGATGTCCCCATGCAAGAGTGAGTGATAGATCCTTGAGAGGTATATTATTAAAAGGATTCACTGATGAGTATCTTGAAGCACTAAACATGATATATAAAGGAGATATTTACCAAAAACAAATGGCAGATACCCGATGATTATGTCAAAATTATTTAAGAAGGAAAGGTAAAACAACCTCTAGAAATATTAAACTGATCGACTCTAATAGCTTACATTTAATTTTATCAATCCGAGGGTAAATCAAGGTTATATTTAAAGAGTAGGAATCCAGTATAGATTGTACCATTGGGGTAAATGCTAAGCTTAATTCAGATCTCTTTTCGGTTTCAAGTGGTTGCAAAAATATAATGAATAAAAATTAAATTGTGCAAGAATGAAAACAAAATGCAATTTATGATTTTTGCATTAAATATGATAATTACCTATTAATGATTTAATCTATTGATGAATTTATCTATTGTTGAGTATTAGGTATGAGGTGTAGACCAATTGGTTCATCCAAACCCCATAAGGGGGCAGAGGTCCAAGGTTCAAATCTTGGGCCTTGTCGGACTGAGGCTTGTCTCTTTCCTAGTGCTTTAAGCGGCATAAAAGGTTTAAAATGATTGTGGCATGGTGGTTATAGGTGCGGATTGCACGAAGATTTGTATGGAAGCTTCTGGGGTGGACAATGCAAAATACTTTGGTGGCCATAAAAGCTGGACAACCTGCCCGGATTCATGGCGGCTACCGATTCCACCATGTAAATTCAACAAAAAAAAAAAACTATTGTTGAGGATCCTTGTGCAGTTAGTTTTATTTATCTATTATAACTTTATATTTTATGAAAATGCAATTTAATTTATTTTATATTCTAAGGTTAATTAACTATTTCTAACCTATTTTAGGGGTGAGATCTTAGGGACTGGTTGTAGGAGTGGGCCCTGCCTCCTAGAAGACAATGTAAGTCTTTCTCCCCTAGTTTACTTTATCTTAGTAACTAAAATGTATAACTATTCCTAACATTGTTCTATTCTATGAATGCAGGAATATATAGTTACAACTACATAAATGAAATTAAATAGTAAATATAAATGACATAGTTACCATATGCGAAGAATGAAGTGCTACTTTTATTGCTAGAAATTCAAATGTACATGCTAGCGTAGTTCTTCAAAAATTATACAGACCTTAGAATTTTCAACATTAGAACATCGGACATTAGCTATTTTTTCATTAGACATTTTCAAAGGTCTCCCTATGTAATATATATTATGACTTGTATAATTTTGAATAAACTCTTCCACGTATTTTGCCATGTGGATTTTGTGGACTTGATGATGCGACAACTATGCACTAACCAAAATAATCTAAACTAATGAAATTCCTAATTCTACTTGGACTCAGTAAACATCCTAAGTGGTCCAAGTGGCATTTTATAAATGCACTTAACAAAACTATACTAATTTAAATATTTTGCAAGATGTACAATATAATCATGTCCTTTATTCTCAGAAAAAGGTATAACAATCTTGCATCTAAATCTAATCAACCTAACAAGATTCCAATTATACAATATCTATGAAATAAAGTGATAACAACTTTATTAATCACAATATCCTCATGGAGAATATGTGACAAGTCAACTTAATCTAAGATGACTGTACTCCTTTATTGCCATGTGAGAGCACCATGTTGTCGTTGATGTGGCGTACAACGTTGGTCAACTCTCTTCGGTAACTATTGGTAAGAATTCTTCTTTGGTAACAACCTTCAGTAGCTACCTTCTGTAACATGCTTTGATAACTATCTTTCATAACATACTTCAGTTACCATATTCCGTAATAGTAATCAACCATTATTCTATCACCGTGCCTAAAGCATCCTTAATCCTTTGTCCTTACGTCCATCTTCTCGCGTCCAAGGTATATCCTAAAGCTCGCATTGTTGCACTATGGAACATCCTTCAAGACTTTCCTGCATAATTACTCATAACTTGAACATATTTTACATAAAATGCACACATTTTTCAGATTCAACTGCATTCATCTTTTTACTAATAATTCATAGAAATAAACAAAAACAACTAACTTAAGATACATTATAATCACAAATTAGATATAAAAATGGAATAATTTACTATGAAAATATGTACCAAATAATCACTCATCATTTCCCCCAAACTGAAATATATGCATATCCTCATGCATGGGAAGAAAATGAGACAATAGAAACTTACAAATTTTACACATATATCAACTGTCATCATCCAAAATTTTGCAAAATGAATGAAATATTAACATCAATCAAGATTTACATTTTCTCAGAAAGTCATTTGCAAAACCATGAAACAGACATCACAATTATGTTCTAGAAACAACAAATAAGTTATCAGATATTATCTCCATAGGTCATTGGTAATAATACTAAAATACAAACATTTTTAGAAATAAATTAAACATAAGCCAACATATTATAACAGAGCACACAATTTCAATCATACATCTGCAACAACATACAATGTTTCAGATTTTTTTTCAGATCATTTTCATGACAACCTAAATATTACAGAATCTATCAAACAGATTGAAGTACTAATATTTGCAGTTGAAAATGAAATATTCTGTGTTGTCATAAACAATACAAATTCTTTAGAGAAACAAATTAGAAAATGATGACTTCTAAATTTCTTATAACAAAAACAGTTTCATCAATCACATACAAAACATCTGATCATCTTCAGGGAAATATATTGTTCATGATTGCTTTTCAGGGAATAGTTCTGTAATAGCAATATAACAATCCTTAGCAAAAAATGATTTTTCCAATTTATCTTACTGCAGTGATGTACTAAAACTATGATCATAAGACATTAAACATTGCATTATACAGAACAGTTTCACAAATAAAAATACCATTCACAGTATTATCTCAGAGATATATATATATATATATACTGCTAAAATATTTACAAATAGAAATATTAAACATGTTACAAATACTAATATACAGATCAAATATTGAAGTCTTAAAAATCATAAAATATTAAACAGTTTTTTTTAGTTCAGTTTATCCAACTTGTGTCCATCGGGTGGAGATTCTTGAAGATGGGGGTCTTGCTGGTGGTAGCTTGCATTCCCGTTTCACTTTTTGTACCTGCTCTTTGGCTTTCTGGTCACCAACTGGTGTCTCAACCATGACAGTCTTGATATGCTCAACTTCATGGGAATCCTCTCTCTGCTCTACATCCTGCATTTGAGAAGGCAAAGGTTTCTCAACTAATGCAACAATGTTGTCTATCACTGCATTAATTTCTGGAGGCATCCCGACATTTAAGACAATATTCTCAGGTGCAGTTCCTCTTTTGATGGGAGGAACCGGTTTTCTTGGTTGGTTTTGCTACGTCAGGCTGATGAGCGGTTGGGAACTCTCTTCCTCAAGGAGTTTAGAAAAGTCAAAGGGCTTATTGGTGTGGGCCGCTTTGCTGAAGTTAACTAACTTTTTTACTTTTTATCGATGGTGGAGCTTTTGTTAGGGGAAGCATCGACAGGTGGTGGTCGGTTGACGAAATCAACAGGTTTCATCACCTTATCCACTGAGAGTTGTTTAATCATATCTATCTAAAGGGTAAGGGCTCATTGAATTAATTTTGAATGTTCTACAAAATATTCTCTTAGTTTATCAATTTTTATTTGTAGAACAGTGTTTTGTACCCACAGATGAGATAGGGTTTTAGCAGTTGATTCGGGTGTAGGTAAGTCAGATTCATGCCCTAGTGTTTTTCCTTTCTTAGGGGTTTCAAGAGTATGCTTCTGATGCCAAACCTTTCGTGCAGGTCGAGTTGGTTTAACATCTTTGGGAGGTCGACATTTATATTTTGGGGATTCAGGTTCCTCCTCCTGGCTATCTGACTCTTGGTTTTCCTCAGATGAACTATCTTCCTCAAGCTCATTTTTAGTCGACTCGGAGTATTCTAGTAGGTTTGATTCTACGACTATCCTATTCCAGGTAATTTTAACTTCGTGTGCTTTCTTTAGAACTATCAGTTTAATAAGGCCATGGTGTGCAAGTAGATGTAGCTTAGGCTTTTCTTGAGGATTTTTAGGTTGCACACGGATAACAATAGACTTTAGAGACTGAAACAAGAAGTATGGTAGATTAATAACACAATCATTGTTCTCCAAAAATTTTAGATTCATCAACATGCAAATATGGTAGGCTGCATAGGTGGACATACGTCCTTCTAGGGTGAAAAATTTAATAATCAAAATAATAGCTTCCTACCACATGAGAGGGAGTGAAACAATGGCAACACCCTTAATCCAACCCTCCTTATCTTGGATAATAGTGCACTTTTCCCCAAATTTTTCCACTAGTTGGGTGACACTCTTAGAAGGGTTTTTGTAGTATGGCAGTCCTACCTCCGGTAATTCTAATACTTCAAAAATAATGCTTGGATTTAGGTCAAATTGAATATCTCCAATATGGGTAGTCATGTTCGTGGGATTACAGTTTAAGATAAATTGTTGGGCTACCCCTTGGTCATGCCCTCTAAATTTTGTGAGGGCTTCCCACCATCTGGCCCTTTGAAATAGTTCTATTATAGAATCACTCGAATTCTACGTTTCAATGGATGGGGGCTCACTACATTTTTGGAAAATAGATCGAGGCATGGCTTCTTAGGGTAGAAGTTTTAAAATTTTAGGAACCTACAACAATTTCATCTGCACACAAAACAAATTTTACAATTTTATTGGAGATAATTTATTACCCGACTTAATCAAAAACATGCAATTCAACTGAAGCAAATATTTTAAAACAATTATGACCTATCTTATTTAATATTTTTTCTATTATCAACATAAAAAATCGATGATTATGACCTGTCTTCTACATATTCCCTAAAAAAATTGCTAATCACTTTAAAAAATGTGTTAACTTAAACCTAATCCTCTGCATTATTCACTAATCATTCCTGTAAAAAAACATGTAAATCTAAACCTAATCCTCTGCATAATTTTTAAAAATTATTCGATAATCATTCCTATAGTAGAGTGAATAGGGCATATATTTTTTAAGATATCGAATCCTATGAAAAAAACAAAATGGATAGTAAAATATTACCTATTGTTGCTTTCGCTCTTTTGTTGCACCCAAATTTTGTCACCCTACGTTGTTGCTTTCCAAGTCATTCTGCCCTTATTTTTCCATAATTCCACCTCTATCCGGTGTTTTCCCCTTCCAAATTTTGGTTTCAAACTCTCAATTCGGCCTTATTAAGAAATTTTGATAGAATTTCGACCAGGTCATAGAGGTTCCTTCGATGCTCACTACATTCTACAAAAGGGGATTAGGGTTTGTTTTCCTTTACATCATGTGATTGCCATGCAGAAAATCGTGATCGTTTATTTACCCTAAATCTATGATGACAATATTATCGCAGTCTAGACAAATTTCAGCCCTCGATCCTTGTTTTAATCGATGGTCAAAATCATAAATCTATGTCACCTTCATATAATTGGTCAAAAAAACTTGTGCCGACATTGTGATGAAGTTTCTAACCCTAGCACAAATTTTCCTTAAAATCGTGGCCCTTCATCGGAGTTTAATCGACGGTTGATGCTTTCCATCTATGGTAGTGTTGATTATTGGCTGCATGCACCATGCGTTGGTCATCGTCAACGTCCTTCACTAAACCGTTTATCACCTTGGAGGGTAGTCGTAGGTTGGCACAACTTAAAATTTTTATTAAATTTCCCACATGTGGCATGCATTTGTCGGTTGTTTTGAATTTTTCCCATGTATATATGCCATGTGTATTTTTAATTTTTATTCCCTTTCATCGTGTCACCACTTAGACTGGTCCATGGTAGCTTCTATCACCTTCTAGCATCCACGCGTACCGGTAATTGGTACCTTTGAAACCTTACAATGGGTCTCATCTGTGGTGAGCTTCGAAAGGAGCATTAAGGGAGTCGGTACGTGGCACCGTCTCGAATGTGCTCGCCCTATGCCTAATTTTTGGCATATTTACTTAACGTAAGGGAGGGTTTCAAAATTTTAATTTTTAATTTCTAATACCTTAGTCCATATGCCATAGGTATAAAAATGTTATAAGTGTTTTTAACCTCCCCAAACCTTTATGAATACCCTTTTAAAATTTTATGTCACATTATTTCATTTTTAACATTGGCACATTCGTCCATAGTTTCGATTGACACGTTCTATCATGCTCTTCTTCATATTAAGGCCAATTTTAAATATTGACACTTAGAAGTATTTCCTAATATGTTTTATGGGTATCATCTACGGATGGTGTTTACAGAAGATTACTATAGAATATTGGTACAAAATTTTGTTACATAAGATTGTTACATAAGATTACTACATAGGATTATTACATAAGATTACTACAAAATATTACTACTAAAATTATTTATGGAAGACATCTATAGAATACCTCTATAGAATACCTCTACGGAAGACATCTATGGAAGACACCTATGGAATATACCTATGGAATGTGTCTAGAAAGACACCTACGAAAGATACCTACGGAAGACATCTATAGAAGGCATCTATAGAAGACGTCTACGGGACTATAGTTGCTAGAGTTTGAGAAAATACTTTACCTATTTCTCCCCCCAAATTGTATTGTGAACTTTGTATACCTCTATTTACTTCCCCCCAAACTGTAATTTTGGCTATATAGCCAAAACAAGATGAAGGGTGTTTTATTTATATTGATGGATAATATAATAATAAGTTTTATTTATGGGGGTTTATTATAATTTTTGTGATTGTGCTTCCTGAATTTCATTAAGGAGTATCCAAGTGAGAGAAATATAATGATTATAAATCTTGATATCAGTCATCAATGTATACAAAAATAGATATCTATCAAAGACTTGGAGTATTTTCAATCATTTTAAAAAATGGAATAGATATTCGGATATTATGATGGCTTCTGTTAAAAGATACAAGATTTTGAGAGATGAAAGCCATATTTTGGTAGGAGAAAATGAACCATAGGAATTTGCTTCTGACTTTTGCCTACTTATGATATTCTAGAGTTATTTCTCAAAGACTTCAAACATCCTAGTGATTTTTAAACAACTTCATCTATTCATTTCACAAATCATCATGGTGTTAAAGTTATCCTAATGTTTTCAAGCTTCTTCAAGGACCAACTGTGTGTGCAGTGAGTATTCATTTACCATTATGAGTGAGGATTGAGTAACAACAAAGATCACTTATGCCAACAAGCTAGCTTATCTATGAGCATCCATAGGTCTTGTCCAGACTTAGTGCTATTGCGTAAGGATACCTTATTTCCAGGCGGGTTTCATTCAACCCATTTTTGTAATGAGGATCACCCCATGGTTTTTGAGATACTAAGAATTCTAGGGATTCAAGCTCTTTTACCCTTATTTGATTTTTCTTGGGATACTTGCTCATTTTGAGAGGGAGCAAGGGATTTTTATTGCTTTTGGGGTTCTTGCCTATTTTTATGAGAAGCAAGAAGATACTTTTTGGGATACTTGCTCGATTAGATGAGGAGCAAGGGATTTTTTTTTTTGAAGGAGTAAGAACTTTGGGGAGTTGGATTCCCAACCACTCTATTAAAGTCCTTATGGGAATTTGATCCTATCCTTACTATTCTTCTCATTTTATTATTTTTGTTTAGGGATGAAGGGTGAGCTTGTCCTTTTGCCAATTCATTAGTACTCTAGACCATGTGCATAGATGGATAAGCAAGGGAAATTGTTCACTTATGGCAATAGTAACACATGAGTTAATCTCTCCAAATCTCACAATGTTTTTATATATTCAAATGTGCATAGTCCAAGAAAAAGTTTGATTGACTAGGGATAACTTACAACATCAAAATATTGCTTGACTTTCAATGAAAATTGCTCAAAACACTAATGTTGTTTGAGTAATTGAAAAACATCTAGATTTTATCTAGCAAACAAAGTATTATGCAACATATGATAGTCATTTCCTACAAAATTTTTAGAGAAATACCTTCTTGGGCTATTTTTGAAACATTGAGACTAAAAATTGATGAGAATAAGATAGAAATACTGCAAATATAGAAACTTCATGATGAAACAAAGGAAGCATAATTTTTATTTTAAGTGAGAGAGAAATTATTATTCAATAGTGGTTGATTGTAGTTTAGAAATGCATTGCAATTTGGCTTGCTTCTTAAGGTGGTGTATGAATTCCTCCTTAGATAATGGATTTGTATCGTTCCAAATTTTTTGCACCCTTACCTTCAGGATAAAGGATCTGCACCCGAAAGAGGGATGCAGGAAGGATGGGACAATACCTCGGACTAAGAGGCCTTGCGAAGGTCCCACCTCTCAGGGGAGGTGTATTAAGGTGATTTTTCGATAGATGGTGGGTTCACCAGGAAACTTTTGAATGGTAGTTTCCACGCCTAGGTTGAGAAGGTGTTTGATATGTTCATTTTTATGTTTGCTCATTCAACTCCTAGGTTTGGCCAAATGAATCTAAACTGTTCTATATGAAATGCAGATTTAAATGCATACAGAAAATAGAATTAAACCTAAAACATAGAGAATATGCTAGATGAGAAAAATCATACATGATCCGGATGTCTGATGAAGGTTCTATTTTTTGAAGCAATCAAGATCGCCTCTGATCTGACAGGATCATCTACGATCAGACAGGATCGTCTAAGATCTGATGAATTCGTTAGACGAATTCGTCAAAGACCTACAATCAGAGAAATAGACACAAAACATAGAAAATATAGCTATTCCAACAGAGGGTAATGATGTAAAATGACAACAATAATATGAAACTTGATAATTATAAACAAGACATGAGTGCATTACAATGATTTAATGACAATTTATGATTTTATTATGCATTAATACTATATGGGTGAACTCTAGGATGCAAAATAGTAATAAGTTTAACTAATGCAAAGGAAAACAGTAGATAATGGAGAAAGAACGTAAACTCAGGGCACGGATTGCCCCCAATGTTGAATGTAGTCAAAATCATCTCAGATTGGTATGAAATCGTCTTGAATTGGATAGGATCGTCTGCGGCGATCTGAGCTTGCTTCGACTGAAGAATAACAAAGTTCCTGTAAGTAAATTTGAAAAGGGACAAAGGCAAAGTGTAGTCTAGGATATTCTAATGCATGTAAAACTCGAAGTGTAGAGAATTCAACCAGGGGAATGTCAAGGGGAGGGCCTAAGATTAAATAGGCATAGGAAGGAGGTTGGGAGGTTGGATATCATCCCAATTTGGGAGATCTCCAATGGGGGAGGTCTCTAACCACACAAACACACTTTTGCCCAAGTTAGAGACGTCGTTGAAACAAAAGCTAATTATGAAAAATTAGTTTTGGGACAAAATCGTCTAGACGTCCTAGTCCAGACGAAATCGTCCGATCTAAGGCGATGTCGTCTGATCTAAGGCGATATCGTCCGATCTAAGGCGATATCATCCAATGGTCACAACAAATCCTAAAAATGGCATGGAAAATGAGGAAAACGGTTAAAGGTGGTTCGGGGTTGAAAATTTGAATTTGAATTATTACTAAGGTAATTTTAATTATTGCTAAGGTTTATTGTGCCAATTTTAGGGTGCTACATTTTGCCCCCTCTTTAGCAAATTTTCTGAAGAAAATACGTTAAAGATGAGTTCTTCTCGATCTACAAGAAAGAAAAAATTATTCCCATTTTTAGGCGACGATTCTAGGTCGAATCGTACGACAACTTACTATGGTGCCCCCTCCGTGTTTTTACCCAAATCGAATGTTTGAGGTAAAAACGTGGAAAAGCAAAATTTTAAAAATGTTTTTTTAATTGTTTTTGAATAAAATTAAGAAAAATAGGGTAAAATCCTAATTCATTCTTACTGTTCATTTTTATTGATTTCTAGAGCTCTGCAGACAATATGGTTGAGACAGCGCACAGATCGACAGAGGTCCGACGTGGGCTACGGGTAAGGGTCTAAACTTAGTTTAGAATGCTTTAATTTAGAATTTCATGCTTTTTAGATAAATTTTGACTAATTTTTGAGCATCACGGCCATTTTTGGGTCGTCGACGTCGTCAGGACGAAATCGTCTCGATTTCACCGAAATCGTCTCGATTTCATCGAAATCGTCTCGATATCTTCGATTTCGTCCAAGGGTGAAATCGACGATATGGAGACAATTTCGTCCAATAAGGGACAATTCCCTCATGCAAAATCAAAAATGAATTTGCTCAAATTTGGTATGATATCATCCAATTGTGGATGATATCATCATTTGTATGAAAGTGAACTTATTTTATTTGCATTTTTAATTAATTAATTTTATTAATGATTTTTATTGTTTTGTTGTTTATGTTGTAGAGAAATACGGTGGACTAAGGGATGACTTGGCCGCTCTATCTCATGCATAGTGATATTAGTTGGTGCAGGTCGGCTTGTAGCAGCACATGGCAGATATGTCACAAGTGTCTACAGACATGGGGCTATTGACAACCCTAGCAGAGAGGTGGTATCCGGGTTCTTGTTTTGGGTTACCGACAGGGGAGATGACTACCATATTGGAGGATGTATGGAGGATTTTGAGGATCACCATATAAGGACGGCTAATCACTCCCACAACCAATTAGGGCCACACGATGATGCGACTGTGCGAAGATCCGAGCTTTGCCCTGGAGAAGGGTAGAGTGAACATCGAGTCACTACGCCAGATGCCTGGGGCATCTAGGCTGACATAGGTTTTGGTTGGGGTGGTAGGTGGTCTATTGCTATGCCATCAGAGTGGATGCAAGCTACCATGGCTACTAACAGATGTGGTCTACAACATGAGAGACCATGAATATAGGTTTTCTTGGGGGAGCTTTGTACTATGTCGATTGTATAGAATCCTTCATGGGGTCGTATACAAGGGCGGCCGATGTCTAGTCATGACATAACTATTGCAGGTTTGGAGCTGAGACCAGTAGAGCTCCCATTGATAGGGATTTATGTGGAGAGGCCTCGAGTTTTATACTGGTGGCTCTAGAGAGGGTCACAGTGACGGGTAGATCTGCCAGTGTCCCGAAGACTACTTGATGACCTTGTCTTCGACCAGATCACTTGGAGGCCTTGGATAGATCATCCAGGGTGGGTCAAGGATGGATAGGAGCTGGCTCACGTTAGGTGAACCTGCTAGCTGAGGATGGAGAGGGGATAGGTGGAGCTCCATCGCTACGACCAATTTTTGAGGTAGTTCGATCTATAGTAGGAGATCCCATCTCTCAAAGACTACAAGCTTTCCCAAACTATCTGGGATAAAACTACAGTTAGTGGGGCTCTAGATATGCAATGCTTCTGGAGTCAATATGCAGATGATGCCCCCATCTAGCCAGTGGATGGTGACAATGTTGGGGTTTTCGATGGCTATGATGCCTGGTACGTAGGCACCTGCCCTCCTCAAATTACGAGGGCTCAGGGTCTAATTCATGTAGTTGTGCATCAGATGGGGAGGCAATGTCAGGTGGCCATTAAGGCGGCACAGGGTCATGGTGGGAGAGATCAGAGGAGGCCACAGGCTCAGTAGAGGCCATGACAATGGGAGAGGATGGAGGAGAGATCCCCTTCTCCAAATAGAGAGAGGCCACCATCGCCTAATAAGTGCAAGGGTGTCGAGGTAGGAGAGAGTAGCGAGATGGATACTCTCTGAGCAGAGACTATTCGTCTCTAAGATTAGGTGCAGTCCTTACAGGATGAGGCTGCATGACTTAGGGCTTGGGGCAGAGGGGTGAGCACTCAGGATTTAGCATGAGCTATTGCCCAGGTTACATTCTATTAGGCTCTATATTACCAGGCGATGCCAGTAGAGCAGAGGGTGCCATTACCAGCTCATATTGTAGAGCCTGTCATGATGGGGTCATCTAGGACATCATCACGATCGATGTTTAGGACTCATGGCACCACACGGACTACGATGAGGCCACCTCCTCCACCTTAGGGTTGGGGAGGAGATGAGGCTGAGAGCTCAAGGGCTTCTCAAGGCTAGCTACAATAGACTACACTACACAGATTGATACATAGTGTTGATATTTGTGATAGAGGATTGAGTATGCCGAGGTACATATTGTGGCATACCGATCCAGTTTTGAGATTGATGTATATATTGTTGATATATATAGATGAGATATTTTTGATCATATGACTTTTCTTATGTGTTTGTATGATGCTTTAATGTTTGGTGTTATTGATTTGATGATTCATGTAATTATATCGTTTGGAAATATTATGGTTTGAATGTCATGCTTTTAAAAATTTAAATGAAATAATCTGATGTAAACAAATGGTTGTTTGTGGGATAATTTGATAAAAATGAAAAGAGACTTCTAACAATAATTTCAAAGGACATTGTTGCTATTATAGACCATTTCATGGAGTCGCCACTCACTCGGTCGTCAAGCTAATCCCAGTATAGAAATATTGTTAAAAAGTAAAAGAGTGCTTAAGAGACTGTCTTAAGACTTTGTTGTGATGATGCAAATAATGATGGTTTGATGATTTATTTTTATATTGTCATAAAAATAGTATGCATGAAATATTTAAAATGATTTTTGCTAGGCATAAATTCCTAAGTGTGATAAAATTTTGAACAATTCCTTAGGAATTATACCATGGTTGCAATATTGAATTTGAACATAATGTCATGAAATAAAATAAGTATTCAATCTGTTTGTAAAGCATAATTGTGTAACACAATGATTTAAGTCATATGTTTTTGATGAATTGATTTGAAATAAATGGGAAATAAAATTAAAACACTGGTTTACGCTAGGCATAGAATATTTAGGTATAGACTTATACCATCATCACAAAATCCAAAAGAAGAAAATAAATAGTTTTAGTGCATGGTTGATTTTTAATTGTTGAAAATAAACAAAAAATATGAAGATGAGGACTTGTGCTAGGCATAAAATTCCACTTTTAGTTTTGGAACTATACCATCGTCGCGAAAGTCAAAGTTATATGTAACTTTATTGCATGTTTTTGAAAATGATTTTGATTTTTTTGGTAATGCATGTGGTTGTCTTTATACTAAACAACTATTCTCAGAGAAGAAAATGAAATTATTCCAGATAATTTGCAAAAATATTTCAAAGTATCTTAAAGACAAAAGTTAGATTTATAAGGAATCCCATGTGCGTATGTGAGTTCATTTCCAATCTTGATTTATCATAATGATACACAAAATCTCTCAAATACAAATGTAAAGCGATTGTATTGTTCATTTACCAGGTTTGAGCAAGATACTATGATACAAGTGATTTGAATTAACCAAATAAGTGTTCACTAACCATGATTTAGATGCATATAACCATACCAGACTACTATGTAAGTCGGGTTATCAAGAGCTAGCTAATCCATAAGAAGACATAGGTCTGTACAAAAGAAGGTCACTAATGTGATAGACATATCACCATGCTAGGAGTTACCCAAGGCCAAGCGAGTTGGGCACAAACCACCTGTTATGGGGTTTACCTCATAGTTTTCGAATAATTAAGAATTCTAGGGATTCAAGCTCATCAACCCTTCTTTTATTTTCAAGGGGTATGGAAAGGGATTTTATTGCTTTTGCTTGTGATCATTTTGCTTTTGCTTCTTTTTTCTTTTCTTTTTGTATCTTTTGCTTTGATATTTGAGATAATGCGGAAATAGCCTTTTGCTTTTTTCTCTTTTTTTTTTTTTTCTTGAACTTTTCTTTTCTTCCTATGCTAGGGATATTTGCTCGGATTAGCTGTAGAGCAAGGGATTTTTATTTTGGGTAGGGGTGAGCTTGTCCTTTTGTCAATTCTCAAAGATTCTAGACCATGTGCATGATAGGATAGCAGGGGAAATTTTTTGCTCAAGAAACCACTTCTACTATGTAGCATAGCATGGACATTACAAATATAATCATTTTATTGTGAAAGGATATGTTTGGCTTAAGTAAATAACAAGATCAATTCTCTGTGCTCAAACTTTATTTAATTGAATTTTGTGGACTTTGATATAAGAGAGATTAGTAATCATACCAAATAAATCAAGATATTTATTCATGTGAATGTGAAAGTGTGGGATTCAAAATAAATGCTAATTTATCCAAAATAATTTGAAAATATAACTGCAATATGTCACAATTTGAGAAGTACAAAAATAAAAGATGTTTTTGAATATTTTGAATGTTTTTGGTGTTTTTTTAATTTTAAGTTTATAAATTGAAAGAAATACAAGATAGTGGGTTTTGAAATATTTTAAACAAATATATACAATGATGAAATGACCAATTTTGTTATGCATAGTAACGTTTAAGATGCAAAATATTCATGGGTTCTTTAAGTTATTTACCATCTAAGGTAGATAATTTGTATGCTCCCGATTCAAATTTAGCAGTGATAATATATGGTCCGAGCCAGTTGGGCTCAAATTAACCTTTAAGGTCTTTAGTTGCATTAGTATTTTTTTGATTTTCTTTTAAAACAAGATCATCGAACTCAAAGGATCGATGACGAACTTTCTTAGCATATGATCTTTTAAGCTTGTTTTGGTAGGCATGAAGATGCTCCAAAGCATTGATGCACTTTTCATCTAGGAGTTCCAGCTGACTGAGTCTGCTAGCTCGATATTCATCTCCTACTTCGGTATCTTGAAGTAGTAGAGCCAAAGAAGGAACTTCTAATTCAAAGGGAAAAATGGCTTCAGCGCCATAAACCAAAACAAAAGGTGAAGTTCCAGTGGGAATTCGAACACTAGTTTGATAGGCCCACAAAGCTAGATATAATTGAATGTGCCAATCGCGGCCAGATTTATTGACCAATTTTTTGAGAATTTTGATTAAGGTTTTGTTGGATGCTTCTGCTTGGCCATTAAGGATAATAGGGAGTGGACCAGCGATGTTGAATCTTATATTTTTGGCATAATTTCTTAACATCTTTATTTTTTAAACAAGTTCCATTGTCTGAGATGAGATTTGCAGGAATGACGAACCTACAAATGATTTGATTAAAAATAAATTTAGAGACTTGTGTTCTAGTGTAGGAAGCTAAAGGCATAGCTTCAACCCACTTTGTGAAATACTCAGTGGCGGTTATGATGAATTTGTGTCCATCAGATGACACAGGATTGATTTTGCCAATAATGTCTAAGCCCCATTTTGAAAAGGGCCAAGGAGATGAAATAGCCTACAGTTCTTGTGCATGGGCATGGACAAAGTCAGCATGTTTCTGGAACTTTTCACAATGGCACACATAATCATGTGCATCATTCTCCATGGTAGGCCAAAAGTATCCCATCCTAAGGAGCTTTTTAGCAATGACACTACCACTGAAGTGTCCTCCACAAGATCCATCATGGGCTTTACTCAAAGCTAATATGGATTCTTCTAAATTCAAACATCTCAATAGGATACCTTCAAAAGATATCCTATATAAATTATTGCCAATTATTACAAATTGACTTGCTCATCTACGTAATAACCAATGCTGGTTTCTATTAGAATTGGCAAGGAAAGTCCCATGGTGAAGAAAATCAAATATATCCATATACCAAGGTTCAGGAGTAGTTTCATTGATTAGAAACACATCCAAAGGTTTTAATCATGACTTATTTGAAGTGGGTTCTTGGAGTCGATGAATAATGATGGTGGCATATTCGTCATCTAACTCCAAGGGCAGAAGAGATGTAGTTGCAGCCATAGCGTCAGTCGCACGGTTGCTAGTTCGAGGAAAAGCTTATAAGGTAACTTGATCAAATAGAGATATTAATTATAAAACATATGCTTTATATGGGCACAATTTATCATATATGGTCTAATAAACTTCATTAATTTGGTTTATAACAAGTTGAGAATCACCAAAAACTAGTAGATGTTTAATTTTTAGCGCCAAGGTAGCTCGTAATCAGAGGATTAGAGCTTCATATTCATCAATATTATTGGTGCAAGCAAATGTTAATTTAAAGGACAAAGGTATAATGTGTTTTTGTGGAGATATTAAAATAATACCTACACCATCCCCACTCATGCATCGGGCTCCATCAAAGTATAAGGACCATTATTCAACATGGTCTGCCTCTAATTGAAGGCATTCATCAGGAAACTCAATGATGAGGGGATGGGTAGACTTTAAGGGTGAAACAGCTAGTTGATCTGCTATGATTTGACCCTAAACAAACTTTTGTCCTATAAACATGAGGTCAAACTCGCTTAGAGAAAGAACCCACTTGGTTGTGCAATCCGATAAATAAGGTTGACTCATGAGATACCGCAAGGGATCATATTTAGCAATGACATAAGTTTTCTGACTAAGCATATAATGGCATAATTTTTGCATAGAAAATATGACTGCTAGACATAGTTTTTCTAATGCTGTGTAGCAGGTTTCATAACTAATTAAAGTTCGGCTAGTATAATAATTAGCACGTTCTCTTTTCTCATCATCAAGTTGAGCTAACATAGCTCCTAAAGCAAAATTTGAAGCTAAAATATACAGGATAAATGGGCGATTAGGTCTAGGAGGTGAAAGCATAGGTGGGTTAAGGAGGTAATGTTTGAGAAGTTCAAAAGCTTCCTTACATTTGTCGTCCCAATTAAAAGGGACATCCTTCTTAAGGAGCTTAAGAAAGGGACCAGTTTTGTCCGCTAGCTTATCAATGAAGCGACGAATAGCTTGAAGCTTACCTTGTAAACTTCATAACTCAGATATATTGGTAGGTGCGGGCATATCCGTGATAGTCGTAATATTGAGAGGGTCAATTTCAATGCCACGTAAAGAAACTATAACCCCTAATAGTTTACTGGACTTAATTCCGAATATGCATTTAGCAAGATTAAGTCGGATAAGGTATTCCCTTAGCCAATCAAACACTGTCCTTAAGTCATTTAAATGATCATCTTCATTGATGGAACGAGCTATGATATCATCTACGTAATCATGGAGGATATCATGCATCATTTCATGGAAAATATAATTCATAGCTCGTTGATAAGTTGCACCTGTGTTCTTTAGGCCAAATGGCATCACTTTCCAACAAAAGGTACCCCAGGGGGTAATAAAGGTTGTTTTAGCTTGATCTTCAGGAGCTATCTTGATCTGAGTATAACCATAAAATCCATCCGTTATGGACATCATTCCGCTTCCAGCAGTAAAATCAATGATTTGATCCATGTTTGGAAGAGGAAAGTCATCTTTAGGGCATGCAACGTTAGTATCTCTAAAATCTATGCAAACCCTAAATTTGGTAGCTTCTTTCTTGGTGACTGGAACTACATTCGAGATCCATTTAGCATAATCAATAGCTTGTATAAAAACAACATTCAGGAGTTTTTCTAACTCCCCTTTGACTAGCAAGGCCACTTTGGGATGCATTTTTCTAAGTTTCTGTTTAACAGGTTTAGCATCCGAATGGACTACTAGGTGATGCATGAAGGGTCTAAACCTGGCATATCTTCATATGTCCAAGTGAAGACATCTTCATATATTTTAAGGAATGCAATGTATTGCTCTTGTTTTTCTTGACTTAATTCTGATCCAATATTGATTATGTGGGGAGTATCCTCAGTTCCAATGTTAACTTTAATGACGTTTTCTACTTCCATGTGTAGATCTCTTTCAAAATTAGGTGAGGCAGGTGAAACACCCAATTCTTGTAATTATTTTAATGTTAACTTGGATAATTCATCTTGAGGAGTCGTAGCCTCAAGCTGGGCTATAGTAGGTATAGAACCATCAAAATAAAAACCATTGTGTAACATCTCTTCAATGGAGACATCATGGAAGATATCTCCTTCCAACTCATCATCGGATTTAGCAATCATTTCAGGATAAGCTATGGATAGCATATTGCATGTAAATGGCTGATTTTTTAGAGGCAAATCATCACGCCCATCCAAATAATCTTGATAACATATGAGTTGATCATCATCTTCAAAAGGGAAAGGTTGAACCTTACTAGGAAATAGGCCCACACCACATTGGGCAGACCATGGTTCTACCTCAAAATGTTCTTTCATACCATTTTGGAAAGGTCCCAAGCCTTTCCCTTTATATCCCATTTTAAGCATTATAGGTTTAGCTTTAATATAATCATTAGTAAAATAACATCAAGCATATCCCTCATGATGAGTTTTGATGTTCCTAGGTATTCTTCCCCAGACATATCCCTTATAAATGAAGGCGCAACTCCTGACTTGGTAAGTACTTCCCATAGGTTGTGGGAGGCCAAAAGTATGAGGAGATGGTGGAAAATTACTTAAGATGATGGAATTTTTCTTAGAAGCATTTGTTTTTTCTGATATAAGAATGTTAGATAAATTAGGTAAGAGTTCATCAGAAAGAGCATAAGATGTAGAAGGATCATTCCCTATATCTTTAGATGTGGAAGGTATGATATATGTAGATAATGTGGAGGTGTTAATAGATGGTTCTATAGGTTTTGAAATTATAGGGACAGAACATGAAGGATTGGTTGTGGATTTAAGATCTTTTTGAGGTTCTAGCGTGGTTTGTTTAGAAGATTGTTGAGATATATATGAGGGTGAAATTAATGAAGGAGACATAGATGAAGTTATGGGTGTGTGTTTCATAGTTTTAGATGAAAAATAAGAGTTAGGATGTGTGGATGACAGAGCAGGACAAAATTCAACTCCAACAGGTTCTGCCAAAGCACACATATCAAAGGGTCGGGGATCACCATGGATAGTGACCAACTGATTTTTAAATTCGAATTTAACACATTGGTGTAAAGTTGATGGGACAACCCACATTGCATTGATCCAAGGAAGACCCAAGAGTATATTGTATGACACAGGGCAATGTACAATAAACATGGTCGTATCTAAGGTTCTCAGACCAACTTGCAATGGGATGGTGATAACTCCACATGTTTCTTGTGTCTCGTCATTGAAATCTTTTATGATCATGTCAGTTTTCTTCATTTCATCACTTCTAAACCCAAATCTTTGGTAGAAGTCAAAAGTGCAAATATTTAGAGATGAACCATTATCAATCAAGACCCTTTTGACTGCTACATCTCCAATTAGGGCAGTAATATATAAGGGTTTATCCTTATGTAAACTATGTTGTGGTATATCTTTATCTCAGAAGTCAATACAATAAACTTCTCTAGTGATGATAGTATTGGTCATGGCTTCAGGTTGAATGTTTTGTGGTACCATCATTTGGCTTAATGTGAGCATCAATTCATCTCTATGGGTAGGAGAAGATCTTAATAGGTCTAAAAGGGAAATTCTGGCTATAGTATTGGATAATTGTTCATTGATATTATAAGGAGGTTTAGGTTGAACATTAGGAGCATGATTCCCTTTATTGAGATTTT
This sequence comes from Wollemia nobilis, assembly GCA_028583015.1. Classification (NCBI taxonomy): domain Eukaryota; kingdom Viridiplantae; phylum Streptophyta; class Pinopsida; order Araucariales; family Araucariaceae; genus Wollemia; species Wollemia nobilis. The sequence goes on along the minus strand of JAQPPZ010001934.1, from coordinate 1,211,898 downwards.
TCAAAACAAATGGAGTTGATCCATCATTCTGATTTGGTTCTTGTTGAGAATTTTGAGCTTGTTGTATGGTAATGACTCCGATGGTACCTACAATGTTATATTGCGGATGATGAATAGGTCTTGGTCTAGCATTTATGGCTTTTTTGTTAGGAAGGAACTGATTAGAAGAAGGTCGAGTAGTAACTCTTCTAGGAAATGGTTCTTCTGGAATCATAGAATCTGTGATAGGTTGAATAGGATCTGATTCATCTTCAGAACTATTTGATTGGTTTGAGGTGATGTCTATTTCACTATCAGTATCCGATTCTACATCACTGAGATCTAGTGTTTGAATATTATGTAGGGGCCTGGTCATGACCATGGATAAAGTTGTGTCAAATTTTTGTAAGTCATGATTAGGTAAATGTCCGCTAACAGTTCCTACATATCAAGTAGGAGGAGGGACATTATGATGCTCAATTTGATTGGCCACCTCTTTACCATGTTTTGGTAAAGGATGTTGAAATGTATCTAATGATTGATTAGCATTTTGATTTTGATTTTGGGGAATTTTCTTTTGAGCATTATTAGGAGCATTTTGTTTAGGTTGGAAGGCTTGCACATCCATCTCATTATTATCAATCAGATCTTGTATTTTATGTTTTAACCTTTTACAAGAGTTGGTAGTGTGTCTAGGCCCTATATGGAAATCACAGTGTAAATCAGCTCTATATTCGGGTATGGTTGGATCAGGTTCTCGGATAGCTGGTAATTGAATCAAACCTCTTTCTAGTAATTGGGGTAGAATAGTTGATAATGGTTGATTCAATCTAGTAAACTCTCGAGGAGGTTTATCAGGAGGTTTCAATATAAATTTTTCTGTTGTCTTTGTTGTATTGATATTAGCAACATTTTTGTTGTTAGTGACTCCGTCACCTACAACTTGTTTGTTTTTATATTGATTTATGGATGTTTTCTCATCATCCTTCTTCCTAAGTTGGCCTCTCCTAATGAGAGCATCTTCTACTCTTCGAGCTAAGTCTATAGCCTGATCGAAGGTAGTCAAAGTAGCAGTTGATAACTCATAAGATATTTGTTCTTGCAAATTATTAATAAATATGTCCAACATTTCCCTATAAGGTAGCACAAAGTGCAGTTTTCCTATCAACTGCTTCCATCTAGCTAAGAAATCAGCAAAACATTCATCTTTTTCTTGTTTTAAGTTGTACAAATATTTAATGGTTACATGCCTTTCGATATAGGCACTAAATTGATGCACAAAAGATTCAGCGGTCTCTTCAAAATTTCTCAAAGAATGGGTGGGCAATTGATAGTACCACTCTAATGCCATTCCTCCTAAACTTTTCAAGAACATTTTTAGTAATAACAAGTCATCATGTGATATATCATGACATGCTATCCTAAACATGCGAAGATGCTCTATGGGATCTTTAGTTCCTTTATATATAGGTAGAATGGGCATGGGAAAGTGTTTAGGGTATGGTTGTGCTACAACCATAGGATCTAGAGGTTGACTACACATCTCTCGATAATTGTACAAGGGATGGTAGGGATCTATCTGGTCCATGCGGGAAGCTAACTATTTCACCATGGCTTCCAGATTACTGGTTTGCCCACCATATTGATTCGGTAGGGCATTAATATGATATTTGTGAGCATATTATGGAGGGACATGAATATTAGATGCTATATTACTATTGTGTAAATTGTTGGTAGGAAGGGTGTTATGAAGAAGTTTTGAAGTTGTATTATGTTGTATCCCAGATTGTTGAAAATTTGTGTTTGGCTTCATTTTACGTTTTTGTCTATTTGAAGCATATTGATCAATAGTTTGGTGAAATAAAGCAGTGAATGAAGGTCTCTTTTGTGTGGGAATTATTTTAGGCTTAATAACAGGTTCCTTAGGATGTTGGGTAACCTATTGTTTTTTGCATTTTTTGAATTATAGTGGCCATATCCATATTGGATGGTCTAGCTTTATCACTTTCTTGATCAACGAAATACAAGGGATTAGTGTGTATGTCAAAAATATGTTCCATGGCTGCTTGAGTGTCACTAATTTGTCCCCTATCAATACGAAATGCCATATTAAGAGCACCAATATTATTGTTGAAGAATTTTCAGAAATGATCTATGTTATCAAAAGTAACAGTTTCGTTTGGAGCCATTCTAGGGGATGAGGATCCTTCCTCTAACATTTTCTTGTTGTTCATTTTCTTCAACCAGGTCATATTTTGGCTATTCTAGAGTTTCTTCTTCTAGAATTGGATCCTCAGGAAGGGTATTTAATTTTTTATTTTTCTTGCCTAACCAATCTTCTTCTTCTTCTTCTTCAGTTTGTTTACCATTCCTAAGTTTAGTCATTGTGCTTAAACTTAGATTTCAGCAAATATATATATTTATATACATATACATATATATATATATATATATATATATATATATATATATGCAACAAGCTTAAGAGGTATATATTTTAATTATATACCAACTATAATATTTAAAATAAAATGTTTTGATTTTTGTTATGTTTTTTTTGGTTTTTCTTGCTTTTTTAATAACAATATTATAAAGATAACAAACAACACACAACACACAAGAAATAATAATAATGAAAGCAATGATCTAGTTTTCTATAAACAATTTATAAATATCATTAATGGGCTTGAGTTCTTCAGGAGTCATGAAATGTTCTTCTTCAAATTGAAAATTGTTTTTCAGGAAGTCAACAAAGTGTGCTATGGTGATATTATCTGTTTCAAACTCTGGTCGATAGAAGTAAAGCTCGTGGCAATACTCTCGATATAACACAGCTCTAGGAACTCTATTCCATATTTCCCTATCTGTGAGAATGACCTCTTGGTCTTCTACACGACCTAGGAATTGGTGTATAACAGTTGCGTTCTCGAGGTATTCCTCGAAGGTGAACAATTTTGAAGACATAAGAGTTCTCCTATAAGCTAACCACCTATGGCAAGCTCTCTAAAATTCATGATAAAAAATGAGTTGATGAGGATCCAGGATTCTATCTAGAACAAGCCTCTTGATTTGTTTAAGTTCTATTGACCTAGATGAAATGATACCTAGTCTCCTATCAAGTTCGTCCCACAAAAGTTGGTTTCTATCTCTGTTGTGCACACTAAGCACATAATTGATTTCTATGGCTGCTAATTGGTTTTCAACATTTATAGTAACTGCTAGTCTTTTCTTAGGAGCTACCATCTAAACATGATATGCAACTTAGTAGTTTTCTAATGGTTTTAAATGCATCTATGTTTTTGTTTGTTTTTGTTTTCAAAAGGTTTTTGTTTCACGTCGGGTTCACCAAAATATATTGTTCCAAATTTTCCACACCCTTACCTTCAGGCTAAAGGATCCGCGCCCGAAAGAGGGATGCAAGAAGGATGGGACAATACCTCGAACTAAGAGGCCTTGTGAAGGTCTCGCCTCTCGGGGGAGGTGTATTAAGGTGATTTTTTGATGGATGGTGGGTTCACCAGGAAACTTTTGAGTGGCAGTTTCCATGCCTAGGTTGAGAAGGTGTTTGATATGTTCATTTTTATGTTTGCTCATTCAACTCCTAGGTTTGGCCAAATGAATCTAAACTATTCTATATGAAATGTAGATTTAAATGCATACATAAAACATAATTAAACCTAAAACATAGAGAATATGCTAGATGAGAAAAATCATACTTGATCCGGATGTCTGATGAAGGTTCTAATTTTTGAAGCAGTCAAGATCGCCTCAAATCTGATAGGATCGTCTACGATAAAACAGGATCGTCTGAGATCTGACGAATTCGTCAGAAAAATTCGTCAGAGACCTGCAATCAAAGAAATAGACACAAAACATAGAAAATGCAGCTATTCCAACAAAGGGTAATGATTTAAAATGACAATAATAATATCAAACTTGATAATTATAAACAATACATGAGTGCATTACAATGATTTAATGATAATTTATGATTTTATTATGCATTAAGACTATATGGGTGAACTCCAGGATGCAAAATAGTAATAAGTTTAACTACTACAAAGCAAAACAATAGATAATGGAGAAAGAACGCAAACTCAGGGCACAGATTGCCCCCAATGTTGACTGCAGTCAAAATCATCTCAGATTGGTACGAAATCGTCTCGAATTGGACAAGATCATCTGTGACGATCTGAGCTTGCTCTGGCTAAAGAATAACAAAGTTCCTACAAGAAAATTTGAAAAGGGACAAAGGCAAACAGTAGTCTAGGATATTCTAATGCATGTAAAACTCGAAGTGTAGAGAATTCAACCAGGGATATGTCAAGGGGAGGGCCTAAGATTAAATAGGCATAGGAAGGATGTTGGGAGGTTGGAGATCATCCCAATTTGGGAAATCTCCAATGGGGGAGGTCTCTAACCATGCAGAAACACTTTTTCCCAGGTTAGAGATGTCGTTGAAACAAAAGCTAATTATGAAAAATTAGTTTTGGGATGAAATCATTTGGATGTCCTAGTCCAAACGAAATCGTTTGATCTGAGGCAATGTCGTCTGATCGACAACGATATCGTCCAACGGTCACAACAAATCCTAAAAATGGCACGAAAAATGAGGAATGTGGTTAAAAGGTGATTCGAGGTTGAAAATTTGAATTTGAATTATTACTAAGGTAATTTTAATTATTGCTAAGGTTTACTGTGCCAATTTTAGGGTGCTACAAGATTCTTATAAATTTTAAGTCTATGGCCATTTACTAGTAGTTTCCTTATTGAATCATCTATAGGATTAAGCTTAACTATACCATTTCTGAATATCTCTTTGATTTCATTGGGTCCTAGCCATATGGTCCTCAATTTACCTTGAAAGTCTTGGTGATGAGAATCAAACAACAAAGCCCAATCTCTAATTCGAATGTGCATGGTACAATGTATTAATCATACCATTTATTTCATTATTGTTGGGTTATTTTAGTCCTATGTAATGCCTCTAGTCTTCTTTCATCCATAATGTTTAACTTTTCTAATTTAGCCTTCTACACTTTTGTCTAAATTCATGTCAAGTTGTACCACTATGCAAAGAGTTTCTATCTCAAATTCGCTGGGCATGATAGCTTGTCTTCCATAGACCATTTCTTAAGGTGATAATATTGTGGTGGTTTTGCAAGTTGTATTGTATGCCCATACAACTTATTTTAATATCTCAGCCCAATCACCCCTATTAACAGTTACATTTTTTGTAATGATCTTTTCAAGTTCCCTATTGATAACTTCTACTTGTTCATTGGCTTGAGGGTGATATGGCGAGGTTTTTTAATGTTTTATTTGATAGGTGTAAAAAAAATGTTTAATAAATTTAGATATAAATTGGGTTCCATGATCTAAAACTAACTCTTTAAGTGCTCCAAAGTGTTAGATAATATTTTCATAAGGATATCAGCAACTGGTTCAGCTTGTGCTTGTGATAAAGCATTTAACTTCAACCCACTTAGTAATATAATGTGTACACACAAGTATATTTTTATTACCTTCGCTTGGAGGGTCTATTGGTCCAAAAAATTCAATTCCCCATTTCTTGAAAGGTTCAAATACTACTTGTGGAACCAAATCCATCTCCATTGAAGGGGTAGGCTTACTAGCTCTTTTATAAGCATCACATATATTAACAAATTTATGGATATATCTATTCATGGTAGGCCAAAAATAACCAATTTGAAGTATTTTAAAGACTGTACTTTGGGTGGCATAATGGCCTCCACAGGGTTCTGTTGTGGCTGATCACAACACACCCCAAAATTGGGGACCCACCTTTTTTGCATGCTTTCAAAGAAAACTGCAGTAGCCTAGATGCTCAAAATCAAGGAAAAAAGCAAAATTTCACAAAAGGGAAAAAGTTGTCACGATATCGTGACATGTTGCTCCATCACGGCCAAAAATAAAAAGTTGTCGCAATATCGCCACATGTCGCTTCGTCATGACCGAAAATAAAAAGTTGTCATGATATCGCGACATGTTGCTCCATCACGGCCAAAAATAAAACGTTGTCACAATATCATGACATGTTGCTCCATCGCGGCCAAAAATAAAAGTTGTCACGATATCACGACATGTTGCTCCGTCGCGATCGAAAATAAAAAGTTGTCGCGATATCACGACATGTCGCTCCGTCGCTGCCCAAAAATGAAAGTTGTCACGATTTCGCAATATGTCGCTCCGTCGCTGCCGAGAAAAATAAAGTGTCACAATTTCATGACATGTTGCTCCGTCGCGGCCAGAAATGAAAAAATGTCATGATATCGCGACATGTCAAGCTTTCACGACATGCTGTGAAATCACGGTCCAGAGAGGAGAGAGAAAGACAGAATGAAAAATTGTCGTGAAATCGTGACATGTCACAAAATCGCGGTCAAACCAGTCAAACAGGGCAAGGCACTAAAGTTGTCGCGATATCATGACATGTCGTGTTTTCATGACCTGAAGCAGCAAGACATGCCAAATATGAAAAGCATCGTGATTTCACGACAGGAAGCAGCAAATGGGTACAAAGCAAAAAAATGTCACGATATCGTGACAGGTCGCATTTTCGTGGCTCCAAGCAGCAAAATGGTATGGAAGGAAAATATGTCGTGATTTCGCAACATGTCACGTTTTCGCGGCCAAATACAACAAGAGCAGCCCGAAATAGAAAAGCATCGCAATTTCATGATAGAAAGCCGCAAGACAGTTCCAAATGAAAAATGTCACGATTTTGCGATAGAAAGCAGAAGATGGTGCAAAAGAGAAAAGTGTCACGATTTCGTGACATGTCTCATTTTTGCTGTGCAGGCAGAGGAACAGAGTTGCATGTAGAAAAACGTCGCGATATCACGACATGCTATTTTTTGTCATGATTTACAAGGAGGCAGTTACGAAACATGCAGAGAAGCATGAAACACGTGGCATAAATATGTAAATTTTATAAAGGTGTTACAGTTCACCAAGAATATTAAACGTTTAAGACATCGAACAAAAATTCAAAGATAACGATGAGACGGGGGTGAAACGAGCAGCCACTGGAAGACGAAACGAACCATCGTGGAAGGAGAAGCAATTTTCCAGCAAGTATAAAATGCAGAGGCACAGATTGGTATGGGGGTCAAAAACCGATGAGAGCAGGGTTGCAGAGCTGAGGGTGATGAGCCATTCTGGACCTGCTTTGGAGTGCTTTTCTTCCACTTGTTTTGGTTTTGGAAAACCAGAGATTCTGCTATTGTAAAATGAGATATATTTAATGCAGATCTTATTTCAGAAATTTGCATCTTATGGGCAAGAAAGAAGGAGTCATTTTCTGCATGCAAGATTAAATGTCTATTTTCCCTTTTTAGATTTTAGGCTTGTAAATGTAGTTGATACAAGTTTTCCTTGGTTGTTGCATGCGAATGCTTAAATCTGAAAACCTCATTCAAATCCTTAGGAACCAACACTTAGCTTATCAAGATTGTGCATGTTTTGCAGGTCCAATAGGTTAGGTTGCATGCATGGAAACCTCATATCTTCGGTTTTGTCGGAACAGGATAGCATCAGACTGAATGTGTTCTATTTTTAATTTTCTGCATTTATTTTTCATTTTATTTTATTTTTCCCGAAGGTTTAATTTATTTAAAATGAACATTTAAAAATTACAAAATCTAAAAAAAAAACAATGAACAATCACTAAAGTTTCATGGTGAAATAAACCAACATTGCCCCTTGTTTATAGTTACTTGCAATCACTAAGGTGTTCCAAGCATTTAAATTGATTATCTTTATTTGAGATTACTAATATACATATGCAAATGCTAATACAATGGAGACCTTGGAGAAGTTGTTTGTTTGACTTCTTTTCAAGAGGGGATTTGGGACCCAAATCCTAAAGGAGAGTTGTACTTTCACAATTGGGTGAAAATACCACTCAACATTTTGGCGCTAGAAGGAGGGCCCGCACCGGTTTATTTCAGATTGATTTAAATGCTATAGGGATTTCAATTTTGAATATTTCATGCCCTATTGGTTATTATCTTTAGCCCTATTTTAACAATACAACATTGTACTGTTAAAAGGAGGACATGAATTGCTATGCATTGTTCTAACATTTTTTGATTGTTCATACAGGAATAATGTGTCTTGATTGGATTTAAAAAAAAAAAAAAAATTCTTGACTAACGAGGTTGTCTCCATGCAATTACTTTCATTTGATTTTAATGGATACATTGCTTGGTTGATGCTAACATGATTATTAACACGTTACAGGTTTGATATTTTCTAGTCATTTCATGCTCGCTTGTAAGGAATTATTTTGTCTAAAATGTATTGGTTGTCGGTATTATGCTCTTCACTTGCATGTAATGCGATCTTGTGAATCAGAAAGCCTACAACACTAGGAGTATGCTCTTCACCTGCGCATATGCGATCTGGTGAACCAGAAACTAATTTACATTTTTAGAATATTGCTTTGTCATGTTTCCTTCTTCTATTGATGACTAACAAATTGGTTTTGAAATTATTCTCTGAGTTTCATTAATGGCTACAACTATAGGAACGTGGTATGGGATACATGCTAATCCTTTGAACATTAGTGGAGATTTTCATGATTTACCCAAGAACGTAGAAAAGATTTTGCCCAAGTTTAAGCACAATGGTCCAACATTAGCCGAGGAACATATTCAAGCCTATGTGGATATCCTAGTCATATGGAATGTTGAACATGAGGATGTGGCATGTAGAATGTTTCCTGGAACCCTAGATGAGGTGGCATATGATTGGTACATCAATTTACCCATTGGTTCTATTACATCTTGGACTCAATTGAAAGATAATTTTATCAATCAATTTAGGTTACTCATTGATCCTCTCACGATATATCAACAATTTGCTTCTTGCAAAAGAGAACCTAATGAGCCAGTGAGAAGTTTCAACTTGAGATTTCAAAAACTTTATGCGAGACTAATTTCTCCCTATACTATTGAGGAAAGTGGTGCTCTTCAAATATACTTTCGAGCATTGGATCCATTGTTTGCCATATTTGTTAGGATGAATCCCTTGGTTACTGATCTTGCATCGGCCTACACAAAAGCTATGATTGTAGATCAACAAGTGAGGCCACAAGGTTATGGAATGGAGCAATCAACTATGGTAGGACAACTAGGGGCTTGCAATCAAGCCTCGATGGTAAATCAAGCATGGGCACAACAAAATTTGATATCAAATGTTTTTCCCTACAATCAACTTTATCCTACCATACCAACTTATGCTCCCATGTGTGCTTATACAAGTACTTCCATCCATCCAACTATGCCTCAATTAGAGAATCATGTGGTCACTCATGGAACCATTGCAACAAATGTTCAAGCTTTGTCCATGGATATTAATCCAACTAATCCTACTACTTCTACCACTCAACCCAAAGAGTTTGTATCGAAAGTAAAAGAGCAAAAGAAAGTGGTAAAGAAGGTATGTAGGCATGTTCCATCACAAAAATGAGCACATCAATGTATGCATCCAAATCATCCTAATAAGAAAATTCGTAATGCCGATCTTAATGATGTTTCATGCTATGCTTCTTCAAGTGATACAAGAAATTTTGAGGTGACTCACGTTGAAGTGAATACCTATTCGAAATGTCTTGAAGAGCATGAAGATTTTGGAGAAGAAATTCTATGGATGGGTAACAAGAAGTTGGAATCAAATAATCACCATCTTGTTTTGGAAAATAAATATCCAGAATCATTACCCAAAAATGAGTATTTGGATGAACAAACTTATGTGGATATGATTTGGGCAGATGTACTTGCAAAGGATTGGAGCAACTATATGACACGAAATTCAAAAATTGATCCCATTGTAGAAGCTCCTAAGTCATCACAAGTGGCTGAAAATGAATTTGAAATAAAATCAACAAATGAAGTTGAAGACATAATCGAATTTCACCACTTGTTCTCGAAAGACACTTTGGATGATGCTCTCAAAAGTGATGACCAAAAGGATCTACACCTTCCAAATTGTGATAAAATTGAATCATGGGTTACAAATTTGGATTATGATAGCTTTACCAATTTGAATTCAAGAAATAACCCACTTTTGGAAATAACGGGACCATCTAAGGAAGGTGAAGATGAATTGGATGAGAAACATGTTGATGAATCAGAAGATGAAGAAGATATACTTGAACGTCACAACTTGAACTTGGAAGATGATTACTATGATTCGTGGAAGAAATGGGAAGAATATTATCAATCTAAATCTTCTAACAAGCTTGTTGTGTCAATTAATATGCAGGATAACTCAATTTCTTCCTCACATGAGGATACTATAAATCCTATACAATTTGAGAAAGTTTTGGAAGAGAAATTTGAATCTCATCAAATTTTGGAGCATGATAAGGATTCTACAATCATGAATCAAGAAAGAGAGTCACTTGCTTTAGATTCCTATGAAAGAAAAGAAGTTGAAAATCTTGATCCACTTACTTGTGCTACAACGATTATGCCATTTCAAAATGAGAAAATTACAAAACCTAAATCATCTGGGTTTGATATCATTGATGATCCAATTGAAAATCCCACGTTATCCAAAACAACCCAAGTGATTGATCATGGAAATATGTTAGCTAACCCACCCCTAGATAGACAAGACTTATGGTTTGAAAGGGATGGACACGTGTTCAATTGGGTACCTAAGTTTGGTGCCTTTGATAAACAAATCATGGAGAAAGAACAAGTGCTGCATTATGATGAAATACCATTGAAGGTGAATGTAGAACAAGGATTAATTTCTATCCACACCTTTGATAACATTACTTTAATGAATGAAAAGGAGCTTGATGCATTTAAATTGCTAAATCAAATTCATCAACAATTAATTCTTGAACCTAGGATAAAAGCTCCTAATGATCTCAATTTGGTAAATATCCTAGATGCTTGCAAATTGTTACACAAATTTGATTGGCCTACAAATTTGGAAAATGATTTGGCTTTAAAATTTTTAGAAATAGGCTCTTGCTTACAAAGTCTCATTTTGGATAAAGAGAGCCTAGTTCTAAATCATGAATCGAATTATGAAATGGATACTTTCAGGAATAGACAAGATAAAATTGAATATCATTTATGGTCTAATCATTTTAGTAATCGGACGCTCACCTATGAGAGTACTAATGGAATTAAATCTAATTGGTGGGGTGAGCAAGGTAAGTTAAAATTTGTTGCATGGTGTGGTATAATATTGTTTTTTTTGGATTCCTACATCATTTGGCATGCACATCACGTTATATTTTTGTTGAAATGTTCTAATCATGTTTGGGATCCAGGAAAGTGATAATCCAAGCTTTGCATCATCTTGTATTATTTTGTACATTTGTATATAGGTTTTGGTTTTTGGGTTTTGGTTTGTGTTTTCAAATTTTCATTTTTGGATTGCATTTTGGTTTTGGATTGAATAAGTTTTGATTTAAAGTTATGTGTTGGTCCTATGGACATGTTTGGTTTTTATATAAAAAAAAAAAAATTGAGATGTCAACTTATGCCTAAAATCAGGAGAATATGAAACATTGGAATTGTGTTGTAGAAAGCTCCACAAGTAACACAAACACATTAAAGAATATTGTTTGGAACTTGTGATGCATGAAGTTGTCAGTTTTTCACATTATGGTAAAGTAGGTGATGTATACTCCATTAACATTTCAAAAGAAGCAATGCATTCATATCTCATGTTATATTCCACACTGCATATATATTTCATCTTAGTTGCATCTTCATGTCATGTACAATCATTGAAAAGGTGTTGAATCCTCTTAGGGTTATTCTATAACATAAAACATAAAAAATCCTAAGGTTGGGAACTGATGCCCGAACTATCTTGAACCAAGCACGTTCTACGCATATTAAAGAGAGTCTTGAGAAAAATGGTTAA